>LNAC01000352.1:129746-302032 GCA_002007465.1 Ailurus styani
AGAGAGAGAGAGGGGGAAGCAGGCTCCCCGCCGAGCAGGGAGCCCGATGTGGGCCTCGATCCCAGGACCCTGAGATCATGACCTGAGCCGAAGGCAGAGGCTTTAACCTACTGAGCCACCCAGGCGCCCAGGAACAGATATTTTCAATCTTATTCAAATTGTTTCAGAAACAGAAAAAGAGGAAATGCTCCCCACTCATTTTATGAGCGTGACAGATCCTTAGATAACCCAGACAGGACAGGGTGCAAATAAAAAACCATTGGGTGATGTCACAAATATAAGCACAAAGAGAATTTTTATAAACAGATTAACAAATTAAGTTTAGCAATGTACCAAAAAATATTGGCTGCAGGTTTCATCTTAGAAAACTTTAATGTTATGAAATCTGTTCACACAATCTACCTAATAATAAACCAAATAAGAAAAGTTATAGAAGCAAAAAAGACATACGATAAAACAAATTCTCATTTTGAGGTAAAATTCTCAGTAGAAATAAAAGGAATTTCTTTTTAACTACATAAAGAATATCTATCAAAAACAAAGAGTAAACATGAAAATAGTGAAAAACTGGAATTTCTCACTTAAAATAAGGAAAATCATAAGGATGTCAGCTATTGTACTTGTACTGTCAACTTGTACTGTCAATGATAGCACAGTAAGACTAGAAAAAGAAACTTTAAGATATAATAATTGGAAAGAAAGAAAATGTCATAACTCACAGATAATGTTGATCAACACAGAAAAGTAAAAAACATCTAGAGGCAAACTGATAGAATAACAACATTAAATAAAGTTGCTGGCACACAAATAATACCTAAAGTCCATAATGTTCTTACACACTAGCAACAAACATACAAAAAAAGGGATTTTGAAAAACATGCATGTCACAATCCAACAAACACTATAAAGAACATAAAATACACTTAATGGATGATGTGAAAATTTTTATGAACAAAATTATGTTTAAAAATTTTTAAGAATATATTTAAAGAAGCTAAGTAAATGAAGAGATATACCATTTTATTATTTGGGGTATGGATTATGACTGAGCATAACAGAAACCCCAAATAGGGGCAATTGGGAGGCTCAGTTGGTTAAACATCCAACTCTTGATTTGGGCTCAGGGTCAAACCCCTCACCAGGCTCCACGCTCAGTGGAGAATCTGCTGGAGATTATCTCTCTCCCTCTCTTTCTCCCCCCACCCACTCTCCTCTCTCAAATAAATCTGTAAAAAAAAAAAAAAAAGAAACCAAACACAGCAGTAGTTTAATCTACTGCCCTCCCTCTCTCCTCCCTCTCTCTCCCCACTTCTCCCTCCCACCCCTCCTCTCCCATTCTCTTTCCCCCTTCTTCTTCTCTCCCTTCCACTCCTCTCCCTCCTCCTTCCATCCCCCTAAGATCCCCCTCCTCCACTCTCAGTAATAATTTGGAAGTAGACAATCCAGACCTGGTATGGAAACCGGGGCAACTAATGATGTTTTCTGTGTTTACATTTTCAAGAATCAATTTTTCCAAATTAATCTACAAATTCAAGTTCTATTATATATCCCAGTGGATTCTGGGGTGGAATAATTTCATCATAAATTTTATGTGAAAGAGTGAAGGGCCAGGAATCGCAAGACTTTTGAAGATGTAAAAGGAAGGGATCATCTACTAATATAAAAACGCATGATGAAACCAAGGATTTCTCCAAAGAAGATGTGAATATGACCAATAATCACAAGAAAAGATTCTCAGCATCATTAGCCACTAGAGAATACCAATTAAAACCACAATGAGATACAATTTCATGCTCAGTAGGCTAACAATAATCAATAAGCATTGGTGAGGATGGAAGGAAATTGGAACTCTCAAACATTAGTCGTGGAAATGTAAAATGGTGTAGCCACTTTGGAATACAGTTTGGTATTTCCCCAAAATGCTAAAAAAAAAAAAAAAAGAGTTTCCCTTTTGCCCTAGCAACAGCACTCTTTTGTACATAAGCAAGAGAAATGAAAACATATGTCCATATGAAAACTTGTATAGAAATGTTCATTGTGGCATTTTTTTATAATGGCCAAAAGGTTGAAACAACCCAAATGTTCATCAACTGACGAATGGATAAACCCAATCAGATACATTCATACAACAGAAAAACACTCAGCCATAAAAGGAGTGATATACTAAAACATGCTACAACATGAATGAAACTTGAAAAATGCTGTGTGGAAGAAGCCAAACTCAAAAGACCACGTATCGTATGAGTCCATTTATATAAAATATCCAGAATATGCAAATCTATAGAGACAGAAGGTCGATGAGTGGTTGCCAGGAGCTGAGAGGGGTGAAGGGATGCGGAGTGGCTGCTAATGGGTACAGGATTTCTTTTGAGGGTGACAAACATGTTCTGGAGGTAGACAGTGAAGTTGGTTGCACAACTTTGTGAATACAGTAAATTTTACATTTTGGTAAGGCAAATTTTATGATACATGTATCGTATCTCAATAAAAATATTAATTAAAAACTGATGAGGTTATAGTAATTAAAACAATGTGGTACTGGTATAGGAATAAACATCTTTAACGTCAGAAATCAATACAGAACATAAAAGAGATCCACATATACAAAAGCCAGACATATGACACAGGTAACACTATAAATCAATAGGAAAAGGATGCAGCACTGAAAGAATGGTAAAAAAAATAAAATTAAAATAAAATTCAGCTCCTCACACCTATATAAAAACTACTAAATTTTAAATGGATTAACTGTAAAACCTTTAAAAGAAACATGGGAAAATATCTTTCATGAATTTGAGACAGAAAAGGATTTTTTAGGGCGCCTGGGTGGCTCAATGGGTTAAAGCCTCTCCCTTCAGCTCAGGTTATAATCCCAGGGTCTTGAGATCGAGGCCCGCATCAGGCTCCCTGCTCGGCAAGGAGCCTGTTTCCTCCTCTCTGCCTACCTCTCAGCCTACTTGTGATCTATCTATCTATCTCTCCCTCTCTCTCTGTCAAATAAATAAATAAAATCTAAAAAAAAAAGGATTTTTCAAGTCGATAAAAAAGAAAAAAATAAAGGAGAAGGAAATATGTATCTTCCTCAACTTAAATGGGGTTATGTCCTGCCAACCCCATCAGAAGCTGAAAATATAGTAAGTGGAAAATGCATTTATACACCTAACGTACCAAAATCATTCTCAGAACACTTAACATTAGCTTACAACTGGACCCAATCATCTAACACATAGCCTATTTTATAATAGTGTTGACTATCTCACGTACTTAGTTAACCACTGTACTAAAGGTAAGAAACAGAATGGCTGTCCAGTTAGAGAGTGGTTGTGAATGCACCAGCTCTTTGCCCTCGTGCAGCCGCTGCCCAGCATCAGGAGAGAGCATCGCAGAGCATATGGCGAGGCTGGGAAAACACCAACATTCAAAATTCAAAGTTCAGTTTCTACTGAACGCATATGGCCTTTGCATCATCATAAAGTTGAAAAATCATCAATCAGGGACCATCTGTATATAATCAATTTAAAAACACAAAACAATCATAGCATGATCATTTATGAATACATCCACTGCAGTTAAAATGTAATCATTCATGAGAATAATGCACATCAAGTTCAAGAGTGTGGTTACCTTTGGGGAAAGAGGGAGAAAAGAGAAAAAGATGTAGGGCAATAGTTGTGCAGGAATTAACTTACCTTTCTCTTTTTTTAAAGAACTCTTAAAGCAAATATAACAAAATAATAACCATTGTTTAAACTCCCTAATAGATATCTAAGACTCTATCATTTCCTGTCATCTTCTGCATTTTTGAAGTGTTTCATGAATAAGAAAATTTTTTTACATATTAACATGCTGTCTGGGCTAGAGTGTTGAGGAATCCCCAAGCACATCCTACCACCTACCACCCTTGTGGGGTCTGCCCTTCTGTGATGAAGGCACAGAACGCTAACCATTTTCCTGAACTCAGTCAACAAACTTGTGCCAGGAGTGGGGCCACACTCCACCCCAGTGGCCTGCTCTTTCTGGAAACAGCATATGTCTGCCATTCAGGGCAAGCATTCAAGGTATCTCCATTCTCAAGGGTTACATGGATTTACTAAACCAACAAGAAGTTAGGGGAGAAATGTAAATCACTGTCTCTGCAATGACTGTTTTCTGCTACTACTGAGAACATATTCCACCATAAAAATCAATGAGGGAAAGGGGTGTCAGGGTGGGAAAATGAAGTAAATTATTCCTGTGAAGTCCAGACATCAACCCTGCACTCTGTGGGGCTTTCTCTGCTTCCCTGCCCACAGGGAACACAGATGCCCAGGCAAAGGCCTCCACCTGCTACTGCTAAGTCAGGACAGGGCGAAAGGGACTTAGAGAAGCTCCCATACATGCAGGGCCTTAAGCAAGAGGTCTGCCGACAAGCAAGAAGGGGGCCCGAGAGAATCAGAGAAACCCCACCTGTTCACCTCTTCCTCTTTGGCCATAGAACATGAGGGGGTCAGTTCTGGGTGAAGGTTAAGGGTACACAATGGTGCAAAGCTGGGTGCTGGAGAGCAGACAGAACTTTCCCAAAAGCAGTAGTTCTTAACCATGACCACAGGTTACAATAAGTAGGGAACCAAAAAATACAGCTGACCAAGTCTCACTCCCAGAGATTCTGATGCAACTGGCTTGAAGGAGACCACCGGTATTATTTAAAAGCTCACCAAGTAATTCTAATGCACCGCCTCTTTCCTAAGGACTAACAAATAATTTGGGAGGACTTTTAAGAGAAATTATTTCCTTAGAGCTGTCCAAAAGTGGAGTAAAATCAGATAAGCCCCGACTCTAACCCCAGTTCTGCCACTTATCATGTGACCTGGAACAAGGTACTCCATTTGACTCAAGCCCTGTTTTCTCCTTTGAACCTGGGGACAATACCTACCTTTCAGTGATAACAGTAATTGAGATGCTACAGGCAAAAGAGTGTCTGCCACTTGACTGACATTATTAACCATCATCTGTGGTCAAGTACATCTTTGTGGTGATGATTTACGATAGAGAAGCCAGAGCCTTGCGTGCCGCAGTCACTCCCACATTTGTAGAGGAAGGTGATCACCACAGCACCTAGCTGGTTCTTTCTGGATCAAACACTGGTCTTTGGCTTGACTGGCAAGTCCTTAAGCAAGTATTTCTGTTATTCAAAGGAATGGGAGACAGTTATGGGTAGAGCTCTACACTGATTGTATTCCCCCCCCAAATTCCTTTGTTGGAAACTAAACCCCAATGTGTTAGGACATTTGGGAGGTGATTTGGGAGGGTGAGGGCTTCCCCCTCATGAATGGGATTAATGCCCTTTTAAAAGAGCTCACAGAGAACTGCCTTGCCCCTTCCACCATGTGAGGACACTGTGAGAAGATGGCTGCCTCTGACCTAAGAAGCAGGTCTGCATCAGACACAGAGTCTCTGAGAGCCTTGATCTTGGTCCAGCCTCCAGAACTGTGAGAAATAAGTTTCTGTTGCTTATAAGCCACCCAGTCAGTGGTATTTTGCTGTAGCAGCCCAAATGGACTAAGACAGGCAAGTGACCAAAAGACTTCCCACTGGAGATTCAAAATGTATCACAGGCTCTGGTAAGCAGAATAATACCCCCCAAAAGATGTCCACTCCTACTCCCCAGGATCTTTGAATATGTTAGGTTATATGCTGAATAGAAATTAAGGTTGCAGATGGAGTTAAGGTTGCTAATCAGCTGACACTGACATGGGGAGACTGTCCTGTATTTGAGGTGGGGCCAATGTCAGAGCAAGGCAGAAGACAGCACACCAGGGAGACGGTGTCAGGAGGACTCGACCCACTGTTGGAAGAAGCAACAGGAAGAAGAAGTCATGAGGAAGCAGTGTAGGTAGACTTAAGAAGCCAGAAAAGGGAACCAGAATCTCCCCCTCAAGCCTCCAGAAGAAACACAGCTCTGCAGACAGCTTGACTGTAGCCCACCCCACATGAGACCTCTGATCTCCAGACTGTGTTGCTGGGGTGCCTGGGTGGCACAGTCAGTCAGGCGACCGACTCTTGGTTTTGGCTCAGGTCATGATCTCACGGTCCTGAGATCGGAGCCCTGCATCATGCTAAGTGCTGAGTCTGCTTGTGATTCTCTCTCTTCTGCTGCTGCCCCCAGCTGCCACATGTTCTCTAAAGTACATACAATTAAGTAATTAAAAATTTTTAATTACTTAATTAATTAGTGTTGCTTTAGGCCATGAAGTTTGTGGTAACTCTTTTTTCCAACCTCTGATTCCATTTTAATTTTTTTTCTTTTTCTGTCTTTTCTTCAATATCCATCACTGTGGGTCAGTGCATGGGGTATCAAAAATTCTCCAGTGACTTCATAGTTTTTGACAGTTGGTTCCAGCTGGGGGTGCCCATCTTAAGTCTGTGGTAACAGTACCAAAAGAAAATCACAGGCCACGTCCTGGTATAACCAGAGGGTTTCAGGCCCTCTCCCTGGGTGGTCCTGGCTGGCAGGGGGGTAAGGGGTTAACGCAGGGAGGTTGCAGGCCAGGGAGAAAATGACCTTAACAATTGGTGCTTAAGACAAAATCCAAGACCAAATCCAACTTATTTACTCATTCACTTGAGATCAAATGCTGAGCATCCTCTCTGTGCTGGATGGTGAGAACACCAGATGACTTGGGTGTGGTCTCACACTTGAGGACCTCACCAACTAGACACAGGAGACAGGGACATAAACACAGAAGTACTGTGATCTATGCCTAATGTCAGGAAATTTTCACAGTGACGTCCCAGCTGAATTTGGAAAACCTAGCAGGTATTTGCCGAGCAAACTACCTTCTAAGAAAAGAGAGAGGTGTGAGCATTACAGGGCTCTTGTGAAGACAAGCACCCGTGAATCATCCCCCACTGCCCAAAATCAATAGGTAAGACTTGTGCTCTGCATACCTTCACCCCAGGTCAAATGCTGCTCTTCCAGGACAAGCCCAGCTTGACTTCCCGCAGGCTCGGATGTACAGAATCCCTGGCTCACACATTTCTCACACATCCGTACCTTACACTGTCTCTGGTATACCGGTACCTCTAGCACCGCTACTCATCCTTGCTCCGGCCCTCACCCCGGGAGCTCCCCCTCACCCCCTCTCCCACTTCAGGAGCCCTTGACACACAGCCCGCCCATTCTCCTCCCTAATGGACCACATCCTTGTGTCTCCTCTCAGCCCTCCCTCTAGCATTCCACCTACTACTGTCCATGTCCCAGTACTGTTAAGAGAGAGAAAGATCACCTTAGAACCTTTCTAGAAACTGTCCCTTGGGGCACTGTGTGGCTCAGTCAGTTAAGCATCTGACTATTGATTTTGGCTCAAGTCATGATCTCAGGGTCCTGAGATCAAGCTTTGCACCAGGTTCTGCACGGGTGTGGAGCCTGCTTAAGATTCTCTCTTCCCCTCTCTGCCCACTCCTGCCCTGGCTGGCATGCTTTTGCTCTCTCTCAAAAACAAAAAATTTCCTTCTCCTCTGGAAGATAAATAGGGAGATTAGGTCCAGCCAGTGTGTGTATCTTCTAATGCAATAGAGACTAGACCTTATCCCAAAGCAGAAGACGTCACATTCATTCTCCAAAGGAAGAGAGCACATCCTTCTTCCACTATGGTGATGATAGGCATGGTTTAGAAGCTTCTGGCTCCTATCTAGCAATTCCAATTTTTAAAAACAGTAACACCCTGTGATATGGACAATTGCCATTTCATCAATTTTACTTAAAAGGTGACTAAATACATCTTAAGTAAAAGGTCATCTCCTCATGGATCAGTATCATACAATCTAAGGAATTTTTTAAAAACTTGTAACAGGTTCGTCCTCTCTCTCCCTCTTACTGCTCATGAAGACCACTATTACACTGCCTTTATGTATCCCGGACCCAGCCATGATTCTTACCACAGAAATGACTAATTATGAACATCAGCTGGAATTTGCTTCAGATGACACGTGCCATTACCACTAGTCACCCAATCTCTTGGTTTTCCATTAAAACAAAAAACAAAAACCCTCGAAACTGAAATGACTGATATTTCTACCAGGCCAAAGCACTGGAAACGACTCTAAAGAGTAAAGGATTTGTAAACCAAGATTTCAAATCAAGAATGTGTTCAACTTTACAAGTAAACAGTTTGCACCTAATGCATCACTGTTCAACTGAGATCATCACGAAGGGGATTTACAGTAGCTTCTGACAGGTCTAAGGAAGAAACCTCACCTGTCGCACAATTTTGCTGAGGCCTGCCTGGGCAGAAACCACATAGCTGAAAGCTAATGTGAAAAAGAGGTACTTTACACAAACCAAGATGGAAAAGATGAATCAATACATGTTTTTCTTTATTTGTATGGTTGTTTGGGGACCAAATGTTTCCTTCATAACTGAAAACAATAGTCACACTGTGTGTGTGTGGGAGATGTGACCAGCAAAGCCAGCCTGATGCCCAAGCACTTCCCATACTGTATACACTCAAATGCAGAACTTGACCAGTAGGGAACATTATTTGCTCAGCTAGTCGATGGCTGCCTTTCTCCCTCCACCCCTGAGTGGGCTTGGATTCTAGGTGCTGGGTTGCCCACAAAGCTGATGAGTTCTGAAAATGGTTTTTTTCTGTGTAATAGCTCTGTTAAAATGCTCCAAGGGGCTTCAACCATGAGCTGTTGAATGTTCCACTTGACTTTCAAGCTGTTCTCACTGATCTGGAGACATTGCCTACACACTTCTCCTACTTCCACATACACAGCAGGCCTGGCAAGCTTCCCACAGTCACTCTGAGCCCTTCCAGGCTCGGCTCTCATTCCCCTCTTCCAGACTGGATTGGTGCCCCCTCATCTGACTCTCTTCGTGCCTTGCATCTATCTGTACCATTAATACAACAGAATAATACAGAGATAATAGGTTGGATTCAAGTCACACCTTAACTAGTACCTAACAGGTTCTCAATAGAACCTATGATGCAGGTGAAGCAGACTTAGGTCATTGCTAAAGTTCTGCCCCATTTAAGAAAAGTCCAGAAAGTAAAGTCAGCCCTGCAAGGGCCTGGGCCAATCCCAACGAGACTGCTGGCCGGGTGGGAAGACTCCCTCTCCTGAAGCCCACTGCTGCTAGTCCCCATTCGTGGGGAACTCCTGGAGTTATATTATCATAGCTAGTAAGGAAGCCTGGCTCCATGTATCACTTTACTAGCTGACTTTGCTTTTCTCTTAATGTTGAAGAAAAAGATGGGGCATGTGGGTGGTTCAGGCGGTTGAGGATCCCACTCTTGGTTTCAGCTCAGGTCATGGTCTCAGAGTCAGGGGACCAGGCCCCACAGCAGGTTCCGCACTCAGGGCAGCATCTGCTTGGAATTCTCCCCCCATCTCCTTCTGCCCCTCCTGCTTATCCTCACTCACATGTGCTCGCCTTAAAATCAATTGATTAAATAAAATCTTTAAAAAAATGTTGAAGAAAAAGGACTTTCATCTGATGGGGGAACAAGCATCAGATTGGAAGGTAAACAGATGTGCTGTCCAGAGACTAACTCTACAACATAGGAGGTTGTGCAGGTCCTATCTCCTCTCTGGTCTTCCACTTGTTCTTAAAATGAGATGGATGGATATCACTTCACACCTGCTAAGATGGCCACAATAAAAAGACAGCTACTAACAGGTGTTGGCAAGGACGTGGATAAATCAGAACCTTTCACATGCTGCTGGTGGGAATGTACAACAGTACAGCTGCTTTGGAAAATAGTGGTAGTTCCACAAAAAGTTAAGCTTAGAGTCACCATGACTCAGCACTTTCACTCCTAGGAATATATGCAAGAGAAATGAAAACAAATATCCAGACACAAACCTGGACAAGGATGCTCATAGCATTATTCATAATAGCCCAAAGTGGAAACAGCCCACAGTTGTTTCCAACTGAGGAAAGGATAACCAAAATGTGGTACATCCACACAATGGGAGACTACTCAGCCCTAAAAAGGAACGAAGTACTGATACTCGCTACCACATGAATGAAAGCCGAAGACATCAAGCTAAGTGAAAGAAGGACTGGGGACAGATGTTTCATGGTACAAGGTCTCCTTTAGGAGTGATGACAATGTTTTGTAACTAGAGAGAGAAAACAGTTTATAGCACTGAGGATATAGCAAAGGCCAGCAAAGTATACACTTTAAAATGGCAGGTTTTATATTATGTGATTCACCCCCATTTAAAAAAAAAAAAAAGAACTTTCAGAGTTTAAGAGATGTTTTAACTTTTACCCAGCCTGAATTATATTTATCATTTATCAACAGACTTAAAATACAATTTTTAGTATCTATTTTTGCATGGGAAAAAAGGCCCATGAAAACGTTCTGTAGCCCCGCTGGTTGCTGTGGGCTGACTGTCCCACAGGGACAGAGACAGATCTACCAGCATCACAGGCTCAGAAGAGCACCTCAGATGACTGAGGGGAAATGGTGGCCAAGGAGCCTTGTTTGGAAACACATACAAACTAGGGATTTGCAGAAACCATTCCAGAGGGCTCTGCTGGGCTGTGGGGTCCTGAAATGGCATGGCACAGAAGAACACACAAACAGGAGTTATTAAATTCCTTATTTTAACACCGGTCTGTAATGACCTTTAGGAATGAAATTAGTAATACTACTAATTTTTTTTATCAGCCTCCCTCCTTTGGGCACTGCTCGATGTTCGCCCTGCCAAGCAGGCCTGTCCATTTCACGGGTGTGGGAACTGAGGCCCTTAGAGAAAGCAAGTAGTTCACCGACATCACGCAGCATGAGAGCGTAACAGCCAAGGAATCACACCCGAATGTGTGTGTCTGACTTTTCCCACCGCACCATGTGGCCTCCTGCAAAGGGAGTGTTTGGTTTTTAAACAAAAGCATCTTGGCCGTAGCCACCTCTGAATGTGGTGCCTTTACCCTGCGCTCCGTTTCCGAGAATAATCACTCTGGGCTTTTCTAAAGTAGACATGTGGACAGCACTTGTCATGAGACCCTGCAGATGATCTTGTAGAAACAAGAGACACCCCCCCCAAAAAATGTCGTACATGATAAAAAGGAGCACAAACAGGATCAGTAAAATCCGGGGACTGTCGTCGGGGGGCATTTTCCTTCCTCCACCTGAAACCATCACTGATCAATTTCTCTTGTGGACTGACAGCTAATCACTTTCTGATCTCAATAGCTGATCCGGGGCTTAAGTGTATTGCTGAGTGCGGGAGGCAAAGCAAGGTTCGCTTCAAATAGTGAAGAGATGGGGGAAATGAGCCTCACACATTCAGTTCTTTCTAGAAAGGTTTATGCAGCTCAAGGAGTTCAAAATTTGTCTTCCACAAAGGTCCATGGTTGGGGGGGGAAGTGTTATAAACCTGTCCTGGAGGGTGGCCCTTGGAGGGAGAAGCAGGTAAAGAGGGGGAGGAAATTTTACACCCAGAGAGCCTCCATGCAGACCAGCACCTGGGGCGACTTGGCTGCAGGAAGATGACCTTTCGAAGTCTATGCCCAATTAGCCCAATTACCCAGTTAAACAAACAGAGCCCCAGGCATCTCTCTCGATACCATATTTTATCATCTTCTGGCAGTCTGCAGTCTTTCCAAGAAAAGCTGTCCTGTTGAAAAATTGCTGGGCAGTGAGAGAAATCAGCGAAAGGTGCATATTTGTAAACAGAGCCTCTAAAATTCATTATTTTTCCCAGAAGGAATAAGGCCAGCTCCACCACCACCAGATAAAAATGGCTTTGCCCGCTGCAGCTGTCGTACCAGTGATAAATGTCTTTTTCTCTGCAGCCCAAAGCCAGTCTCTTGACGCACTCTGAAAAGCGAGGGGGCATGCTACTTGCTGAGCCCCACTGGAAAGAGAGAAGAGGGCTAACGATGCATATATTTTAATGATAGGATCTGCACCAAGAACGGGTTTGTTTAATCCTTTACTCAACTGCCCTTTCTCCAAGGAGAGTTCTCGGATAGAGAAAAGCAGGGAGCAATGAGTAAAGATGCACCATGACTACGGAACTGCCCAGAGCTGGTTAAGAGCTCGGCTTGGGACTGTCACTTCCTGGGGGGCAGCAGGGGAGGGGTCCTTTTCGAGAATGAAACCAGTGTAGGAAGATACGCCTGCGAGCCCCGCCTGGCTTGGAGGAGCAGGGTCTGTGTTGGCTGTAACAAGGCCTATTCCACTTTCTAACCCACTTCTAGGGCCCACATTTCCCCTTCCTGTCTCATGGGAGTGTCTCAGGGCAGGGAGTGTGAACGCTGGGGAGGACCACAGAGGTCATGCACGCAGGGCCGGCAAACATTACCACCAGTACCCCCTCCTCCACACCCTGTGCCCAACTGATCACCCAGCCTGCTCTTCTGCAGTCTAAATGCAGCCTCAACATTCTCATTACCTCAGCATTCCACAAAGCCACCAACAGAGTTAGCACACCAGATGAAGCCTGTTAGGTCAGTTTTGTCTAACCTCATCTCATTTTGTTCTGGTCAAACCCATCTCTTGTTCATTTCGTTAAAGATTATATATGATGCTATGGTTCTAGATTTTCTTCTTTTATTCCTCTGTCCCTGACCTCACCACCCCCACCTTGCTTTTAAAACATAAACAGCTATATTGAGATAGAGTCCCCATGCCAGAAAAAAAAAAGACCCTTTTACAGTGTACAACTCATTCATTTTTAGTATATCCACAAGGTTATGCAACCTTCACCAAGACCTAATTCCGGAATATTTTTATCATGCCAAAAGGAGACACACACACACCCAAGCCCAGGAACAGTCACTCCCCATTGCCCCTTCTTCCCAAACCCCTGTCACCTACTAATCTACCTTCTGTCCCTATGCAGTTTGCCTCTTCTGGACATTTCTTATAAATGGAATGATATAGGACATGTGACTTTTTGTATCTTAATAGTTCATTTCTTTTCTTCTGATTTTAAAAAACAAGACATCACTGGGGCTCCTCCAAGTGGCATGGGCCCCAGCCACAGAGCCTGCTGGAGAAGTTGGCTCTGCTCCCCAGACAGCCTCCACCCTCCCCAGAACACCTCCAGCTTTGCCTCTGTGGGCCACCCCACACGGCTACGGCCCTTTTCTGAGACTTCTCAGCACTGCCGGAGTCCCAGGTGAGAGCAGACGAGGGCATGCTGCCCGCCCCTGTGTCCTCCAAGCCCCCCCTGCTCCCCACTGCCCTGTTCATGGCACTGACTCAGAAGTTAGATCCAGCCTGTCCCCCACTCAGCCCACCCTCTGAGACCTATTGCTTTGATCCCCAGCCAGGCCTGTCTGCCTGGCCTCTTTCTCACTTAAAGCCGTTCCCTCCAGAGGGTTTCCTTATGCAGAGAGGCTGTCCACCATCAGCACGGAAACCTGGGGTGGGCTGGCTCATGCAAAAATGCTACCCTGTAAGCAAATCTCCTTTCCTTCCCCTGTTACCGAAGGACCACTTTGGAGGCAGCTCAGAGCCCTGCCTGGGCAACAAGTCCGGAGCAAAGAAAGCCCCAACTTGTGCCTTTGTCACTCTTCCTGGCTCCGCCTTCCCGGTCTGTTCCCAGAAAGCTCCTTCTGTTCCCTGAGCCTGTCCAGCTGGAGGGGTGGGAAAGAGAGCCCGTCTGTCAGACCCTCTAAAGGGACTTCCAGAAGTTGGGGTGGGGAAACAGACTTTGAGAAGAGGACCACACAATGGGGCCGCGGGGAATTCACATCTTCTGCCTGTGATCAAGTGGCCGACAGCCTGAAGGGAGGGCTGAGCGCCAGGGGCCCAGGCCAGGAGGCTGCAGAGCACAGGACTGTTCCAAGGCATGTGAGTCAGTGGGAGGAAGTGCAGCTGGAAGAATGGGGCGGCGGGGGACAGTGATTGGACGACCACCCCCGCTCCTGGGTCCTGCCTGTCTGCCTGACCCCGCTCCATCTCTCGAGTCCCTTCACCCTTCTGTGAATGTCCACAGTGGACCTGAACCAAATCAATCTACTACAGGCAGTGTTGGACCCCTATCCAGAGGCCAGGACACCAGACAAGAGCTCAAAGCCTCAGGTTGTTCATTCATTCATCCATTCATTCATTCACTCATATCTTTTCCCAAACCCAGGGAGTGCTCAGCACTGAGCGAGAGGCCAGAAAGGCAGAAATGAGCTAGATGTGGCCCTCGAAGAACGGGTGGCCCATAGTGGGTGACAAATGGGAAAACAGTTCAATAAAGGGGACCTGGTGAGAGCAAGGAGTGTTAGTTCTTCCTGGGGATGAGAATGGGCATCAGGAGATTTAGAGAGTGTGTTAGTTTACTAGTTTACTAGGGCTACCGTATCAACATACCACAGACCGTGTGGTTTAGGCAATCGAAATTTATCTCCTTAACTTTCTGAAGGCTGGAAGTCCAAGATCAAGGTGTGAGCAAGCGTTGGTTTCTCCTGAGGCCTCTCTCGTTGACCTGTGTGTGGGTGGCTGTCTTCGTACTGCATCCTCTCACGGAACCTATCCTATGTGCATACACTCCCCAGGGGCTGTATCTACAACCAAATACCCTCTTACAAGGACACCAGTCGGACTGGGTTAGGTAGGGGTCACCCTAATGGCCTCATGTTAGCTCAGTCACCTCTTTAAAGACCTTATCTCCAGGGGCGCCTGGGTGGCTCAGCTGATTAGGCATCTACCTTTGGCTCAGGTCATAATCCCAGGGTCCTGGGATCAAGCCGCACTTTGGGCTGCCTACTCAGTGGGGAGTCTGCTTCTCATACGTCCTCTCCCTCTGCCTCTGCTCCTCTCCCCCTGCTCATGCTCTCTGTCTCAAATAAATATAATCTTTAAAAACTTTTTTAAAAATATAAAGATCTTATCTCCAAATACAGTCACATTCTGAGATACCAGAGGTTGGCATGTCAACATATGAATTTTGGGGAGACACCATCCAGCCTATAACAGAGAGATTGTCTTTAGGCTGTGCTAGCAGAGCCGAAACTAGCCAGATGGGCAGAACAGAAAACTATTCTTGATGTCGAGGCCAGCAGAGCCAAGACCCGGAGATACCAAATACCTATTGCCTTCAGGGACTGGCTAGAGCTGGATACACAGGAGAGAAGGCAGAGGTGCCTCAAGCTTTAAGGATGCTGTGTGTTTTCCTGGTGGACAGTGGGCAAAAGTCAGGTTCTGAATGTCCTCATGTGTAGACTGAGTATTGCGCAGATTAAATCACACAGAGCTTATTAGACCTTAGAGTGTTTATAATAAACACCTATCACTATCACAAGTGGTCCTTTCCTTCTCCTTTTCAGTACTGCTTTATGACCTTTGGTGATTATATATGAGTTGTTTTTTAATGAAAATATAAACTTAAGAAGATGGTCAAGAGGTAGCAGATGCTGGGGAAGTCAGGAGGGTGAGAAAATCTACTCTGTGTTACTGTCTAATTATCAAGCATTTGCTGGGTGTAGTTCTCTGCTCAGTGCTGTCTGAGGGGGGAAAATCTAAGGCAGGCTTTTGGAGCAGAGCTGACAGCTCATCTGGGAATGTTCCTTCGGAAGACGAGCCCACCCGCAGGAAGCTGGCAGGGGTGCTGTGGTTTGTAATCGCAGCCCTTACCCATCTCACCCCCTAAGGCACCACACTCAGAACTGGTAGCTAAATCAAAGCTCCAGGGACAGAAATGACTTAAAGACCTCCCAGAAGGAGGCTGAAAGCCCCGAAGGATGTTTTTCACATAAGCTCTCTTGCAAAGGGCTTAGGGCTCACCCTTAGGTTTCCTTGAAACTGTAACTGAAAGAAAGCTTGGAAAATCTGAATGTTCCAGTCTCTGAGAGGGAAGTGTACAGAGCAGGGAGACGGGAGCCCGAAGAACAAGCCTGAGTTCAGGCTCTGCCTTTTCTGAGCTGTGCGACTTTGGTGGGATCCCTAGTCAATGAACGAATCTTTCTGAGTGGTCAGTTCCTTCACCTCTAAAATCAGGAGCAGATGACTACCTACCTCCTCCTGCCTTAGGACTGGGTAACTGTCTGGATCAGATGGGGGAAACTGAAGAGACCATGCTCTGAAACTGCACAATTCTGCACATCCTGAGCTGTCCACAGAAGTGTGAGCCCGCGGGGCTTCCAGAGTGGGTGGAAGAGGAGGACCCATAGTTCCCAGCCTGGGAGTACACTGAAAACCTCTGGTTGCTGGTGGGAACTAGCTAGGTCTGGGCTCTCCAAGATGGATCCCAGGCATCGGTACATGGTCAACGCTCCCCAGGTGATTCCAATGCGCAGCTAGGGTTGAGAAACACGGCTTTCAACCAATCTGATTGATCAGGTCATTTTACTCCTTCAGCAAAACATACATCTTCCACAGCTATGATGATAGGAAAAAAATCTCTCCTAAAACACCTCCTGGGGCACCTAGGTGGCTCAGTTGGTTAAGTGTCAGACCCTTAATTTTGGCTCCGGTCATCATCTCAGGGTCCTGGGGTCCAGCTGGGTGCTTGAGGGGGGATGGGGGAAGGTAGGGAAGAAGGGAGCCTGCTTGAGCGATTCTCTCTCTCCCTCTGCCCCTTCTCCACCCCCCCCCGCCCGCTCACAGTCTCTCTCCCTCAAACAAATAAATAAATCTTGAAAAATAAATAAAATAAAACGCTTCCTGAGCTGAGTTAAATCCTCACACATAATCACTAAGAACTCTGGGTCTCAAAACAGTATGGAAGAGGGACCCACGCGTTACTTGTTAAAGCAAAAGAAGCCAGGAACCCACCTCCACAGAGGTTCTAATCCAGTCAGTGGAATAAGGGGCTCAGGAAATCTGCATTTTAGTCACATGTGTAAAGAGAATCCACTGGACTCAAAAGAAAAATAATTAACTTCTTAACCTTGCCGTCATACTAAAACAATAGGTAATCTTGGCCTTCTGACAATAACAATAACCATGATAGCTACTGTTTATTGAACACATACCGTATTGCAGGATCTTAGGTACAAGCATTTGGAATCTTCCTAAGAGCGACGAGGTGGTATTCTGAGTTTGCATATATGCATCCAATACTCCTCCCTCTGGAAAGAATTCTCCCGCTCTCACTTTGTGTTGAAGAACGGCACATTCCTCGTTTCACGTGACTCCAGTGGACCGGCTAATCAAACTGCCTAGGACCACCCCTCTGGGAAGAGGAAGAGGCCGGAAGAGGGCATGTGACTCCATCCCAGCCAATCAGGTTCCTCCTCCTGAGACACTGCCTTGAGTGGAGACAGGTTGGGCCCAGGGCAGGTGTGGCCTGCTTTCTCTGTGCTGAGGCCTTGAGCCAGCTGTTCCCAAGACTTGATGGTTTAGCTTTCTTTCATTTCATGAGTTACCTAGTAACCTTCCTGTAAAATATTTTTTTTGGCTTTAGGTAATCAAAGTTGGTTTCATTTATCATAACAAAAAAATTAATGAGATATTCATTATACAGATTAAGAAGCTAAGGCTCAGAGAAATTAAATGACAGACTCAAGGCTCCCACATCCAGGAGACAGAAAAGCAAGATTCACAGCCAGGCCTGTCTGGCTTCACAATACCTGACATTATTTCATTTCCCCTGAAATTCTCCTGAGAGCTCCAAAAGGTGAAAGGAGGAAGAAGAGAAAGTGCGCTTTCAAAACATATATGTTCTTTGAAAAATGTGAAGAGAAATTTAAAGGTTACTACTAATTCCCACACTCATTCCTCTGTAGGTTTAAAACCTCCCGGAGACAATTATTAATCTAATTATCCATTTCTATTAAATGTCTCAAGGGTATAACCAGCAACTCTCTTACTAAATCATATATTACAATACAATACATGGCAGAGTAAAAAAGGCATAAAAAAAGCAAACAGTGGTTCAAGTTGGGAAAATGCCAAAGAAAAACATTCCCAAAAAGTAATAATTAAGGCCAGAATTCACTCCACTTCAGCTGAGTTTCTGTTTTATTAAATTACTTACTTCTTAAATTCATGGATCCTAGATTATCCTGAAATCAGAAAACAGAGGCTACACTTGTAACCAAAAATGTGACCAAGTCATCCTTCCAAACGTTAAATCTTCCAGCTCTGGCTCCTATGACAGATGGCTCCTCTTGCCTCCTCCCTCCAGCCATACATATGAGACTATCGGGGGGAAAATCTGTATTACTCGGTAATATGACTGTTCTGCTGGTCATTGCAGTCCAAAGTCAAGACCAAGCAGATATTTGTCACTAAATGAAAATTAATTTCACAGAATTTACATTAAATACATACATAACCACTGTTTGTTGAGTGTTGATGGTCTCAAACACACCTCACGGGAAGACTCCAGACAGCCTTCTCGGGCCCATCATACCTTATGTATGGCCCAGAACCGGTGCCCCTAAGTGATAAGCACTTGGGCAAGTTTCACAGGCCGCCTCACTGCATTTCTATGATAGTACCAGGCACCATTTAGTCCCCTTCAGGGAATTCAGCCTTAAAGTCCATTCACCCCCCCAAAAAAAAAAATTAATAAAAGTATGATCACCAATGTATGCAAATATTTAAGCCCTAAGGCTATTAATCATAGCATTTCTTATAATAGAAAAAAAAATGGAAACAATGTAAATGTCTCAAAAGATTAATTGAATACATTATGGCATAACCATTGTAAAAACCCCATTAAAAATAAATGTTCATAAGAAAACTGTTCATGGAATACATTCATGAGATATTGTTAAAAGGAAAAACTCATAGAAAAGTATGTCTAGTGTGATTCCATTTTCTTGTGTGTATATATATGTGCACGTATATATATATGCACATATATATGTATATATTTCTCATATATACATGAAATATTTTCCCAAAAAAGATTAGAAGGCTATTCACCAAAATAGGACATTTATTTTGGAGAACAACAATTATATATATATTTTTAAGATTTTATTAATTTTTTTGAGAAAGCATGAGCATGAGGAAGGGGCAGAGGGAGAGGGTTAAGCAGACTCCTCACTGAGCAGGGAGTCCAACATGGGGCTCAATCCCAGGACCCCCGGATCATGACCTGAGCCAAAGGCAGATGCTTAACTGACTGAACCACCCAGGCACCCCTATAAATTATTTTTATTTTATGTTCTTATTAGTCCATATCCCTTAAATTTTAAGAAGAGAGAATTTTTTTTGAAGCAAACCTTTGGGTTGGCCACAGAATAGTCAAGCTGTTAGGTTTGCTGTTCCCAGTCAGCTCTTAGTTGGCTACTAATAATATCCCATAGGACTGGACTTTCAGATCCTTAGCTGCATGCTATGTGGGAGGCCATTTGGATGATTCCAGGTAGTGTCACATACAAAGCTGTCAAGAAAGAGTCCTCGGAGAGAAGTAAATTCAAAGAATTAAAAAGTAGGAGGAAAGAAAATGGTAGATTTCCATAGATCATAAAATGAAACTGGTCAAATTTAACAGGTGATTTGTGAAGCTTTACCAACTTATTTCTAAAAATAAGGGAAGTAAACTGAGGCGGGTACAATGCCTTGGAAAGGTCAAGTCTAAAGCCAGTCTGGAAGAACCTCTGCCACTCTAGTAGCCTAAAGCAAGTCTAACAGAATTACAATAATTTTCTGTATCCCCCCTGCCCCAAACCCATTCTCAACTCCATTAGCAGGCAACCTGAAGGCAAACCTGTCGCTTTGAAAGATGTGGATAATTAACTTCCTCTCTAACCAAGTTCAGAGTATAGCAATCACTTTGACCACCATTTTGGTTTTGACCCAACCTCCCAAAACATCCCACAGAGAAGGCTCCCATTATCTTTGACCGCTTCTGTCACGAAGACACAAAGGATTATGAGGAAGTCTTCACTTGAGACTGTGACACCAACCCACATTCTGTTAATGTGGTCAGACAGTTATTCAGACTCTTAATACCTATTTACCACAATAGTGAGTGTTTCTATGTTATGGTTAGAATAATTTCAGAGTAAGTGCTTCATTTGAATGGGAAATAGCTATGAAATATCTATGTCTTAAAGTCTCGAGGGAAACATTGAAATATTTTTTTAGATCACTTTTCATAGATCAAAGATCTTGGATAATTGGGGGACACATTTACATGTTCTGTATATGTTTGTTATGTAGCCCAAATGGCCCCTGACTTGAGACCACAAGCTCAGGCTCCTGGGGCACTCATTCCTCTCTGTGCTTGGGAGGGCAAAGACTAGCTCTATGCCTACTTGTAGCCTCCCAACTAACATCCTTACTCGTCTTCCCTTCCGGCAGAGCCTGCCTCCCACAACAGAGACTGAAGACACCAGATACCTGCTTTTCCAGCCTTTCTTATGTTAAGGTGGCCAAGTGATCCCATTTTGTGCAATGAAGCATAAGAAAAATTCTGCTGAGAAACTCCTGGGAAAAGATTTTCTTCCCTCATGGTTTTTGTTTTTGTTTTTTGTTTTTTTGTGTAAGATTTTATTTATTTATTTGAGAGAGCAAGAGAGCAAAAGACAGGGCATGAGCAGGGGGAGGGGCAGAGGGAGAAGAAGATTCCCCCCTGAGCAGGGAGCCCGATGTGGGACTCAATCTGGGATCAGGAATTGAGGCAAAGGCAGATGTTTAACTGACTGGGCCACCCAGGCGCCCCCTTCCTTCATTTAGTGAAGGAAGCCGCACAGGAGAAGAGCTTTCTTCCCCTTTACCTTCCCTTCCTTTTAAGGATGTCATTGTAAGATGATTTGTACCTGCAGCAGCCATCTTGAGACCATGAGGAGAAACTGTTGACTCACTATGGATGGCAGCACAGGAAAAGAGATAGAGCATGGGAACTTGAACTACTGCACTAAACCCTGTATTCATGTACTTCCTGACTTCTTAAATTAGATACTAAGTGTCCATATTTAAAAAAAAAACTTTCATTTGCATATTCTACTGTTTAGAGCTGAAAACATCCCACCTAATTCTACTCAGAGAGCCTTATATCCTCCCCAGAACTCAGAGCTTCCCTCCCCTCCTTCAGAAGCCTTTCTAGTACTCAAAGTATAAATAACATCACAGCCTTAAGAATTACTTTTGAAATAATTTACGAGCTTCTAGGCCTTCCAGAAAATAATGACTATGTATTTCCCCAACTCTCTGAAGGCTTCCCTGTGATTAAAGAAATGTCCAAAAGATTGCCCCTGTATATCAGTTATCTTTTGCTGTGTAACAAATGACCATACAACTTAATAGTTTAAAATGATAATTATTTATTTGCTCACAGTCCTGTAGGTCAGTAATTTGGGCTGGGCTCAGCGGACAGCCGATCTCTGCTCCATATGGTATCAGTTGGGCTCCCTTTACATTTGGAGTTCATTGGCAGATCTCAGTTGGCAGGTCAGCTGGAGGATGACTGGTCCTGAAAAGCCTCACTCATACGTCTGACAGTTAGCCTGTTAGTGAGAATAACTCATTTCTCTTCCATGGCCCTTTTAGCAGGACAGTTCAGCTTCCACACATAGCAGCTCAGTTCTAAAAGCCAGAGAGAATGAAAGCTGCAAAGCCCCTTGAGGCCTGCACTCAGAAATCACAATCGCTTTTATTTCATTTTGTCGGTCAAAGCAAGTCACAGGCCAGTCCAGCTTTGGGAAATGTGGAAATAAGCTCCACCTCTTGATGAGAGGAACTTCAATTAGTCTGTGGCCAAATCTGCACTACCACCCAAAGCACTTGCAGTCCACAGAGTTAACAATCACTAGAAACATAAATGCAAGGGCGCCTGGGTGGCTCAGTGGGTTAAAGCCTCTGCCTTCAGCTCAGGTCATGATCTCAGGGTCCTGGGATTGAGCCCTGCATCAGGCTCTCTGCTCGGCAGGGCACCTGCTTCCTCCTCTTTCTCTGCCTGCCTCTCTGCCTACTTGTAATCTCTCTCTCTCTGTCAAATAAATAAATAAAATCTTAAAAAAAAAAAAAGAAACATAAATGCAACTCTTCAACAAAATTTTTTTAGTTGTACATATTGGTCACATAGTACATATATGTTAATGTAATTATGCAGATGAAGTTTTTGACCAAAAAATTAGTGGGAAGGGAGGGCAGATGTTTTCATTATTTTCCAATTTGAGGGATGAGACTACCAAACAAAATTAAGAAGTTCTTAGAGGTATGTATGCATGGTGCAGTCAGTTGAGCACCTGACTCTTGGTTTCAGCTCAGGTCATAATCTCAGGATCGTGAGATTGAGCCCCTCATCAGGCTCCACACTGAGTGCAAGGTCTGCTTGAGGCTCTCTCTCCCAGTCCCACTTCCCTGCTAAGTGTGCACCTGTGGTGCATGCTTTTTCTCTCTCAAAAATAAATTAATTTTTAAAAAAGTTCTTAGAAAACAAATTTGCTGGTTTTTCCACAACTTTTGTGTTTCTAGGTGACTTAGAATTATTAATCTATTTAATCACAGATTACCTTTGGAAAGTTTTGTTTCAGTGGTTCTCAATCTGCCTACATCATCAAATCTCCCAGAGAAGCTTCAACCCCCAAAATTCTAATGCAATTGGTTAAGGATGGAAAATCGTTTATTTAGTACATGTCCAGCTTTTTCAGTTCTGCTACAATCTACTGAGGATGTACCCTCTCTGAAGCCCAGACCTTGGAGCATCCAGGTTTTCTGGCTTTTCTGCTGAGTTCCACAGCTTGGGTTCCAAGTCAAATTTACATTCTCTGTAATCATCTAAACCCAGAACTACTTACTTAGGCCATGATGAAAATCCTTCTTTAATCCTTCAAAATCCTTTTATTTGGAGGCTACAAAATAGTAGCCTACAGACTAGAAATGACCTGAGTTTTGCTTGACCTATATACACATCAGTGGCCCAGACAATGTACTTATAAAAGTGGGGTGAGGAAATAAGTGCCCACAGTTATCAGGAGCTTCACCCTAAGACCAAAGTTGGGCTTCTCTTGAAAATGCTGAAGATCTAAGAAGACACAACAGAGCTCATAGGCTCTGGTCAGCCCTGGACCCATTTTCGTCTACAGTTGTTTTTATACCTAGCTATCTTCACTCATTTGCATTATCTGCCTGTGCCCTATAAGCATTTGAGTTTCTATCCTTAATCTAGTTCAATACCAGCTACCACTTTATAATAAAAGATTCTGAGACCCAGAATCTTGGGTGATGTGGGTGGTGTTGAGTCCCTATGTTCAACCTGGCACCACATATACATTATCATTTGGTTTTCCTATCAGCTCTGGGAGGCAAGCTTTACTAGGCCCATTTTATAGGAGACAAAACTCACTGTCAAAGAGGTTGAGTAACTTGGCACACAGAGCTGATAAGAAATGGAGCTGAAACGCAAGCCCAGGTCTTTGTGGGTCTAAACCCAGGCTCTTTGTGCCCCTCCATAGCAATTCTTGCTCCCTGTTTGGACTACTTTTTCTTGCTTCCTACCCCTTCCTCCCTCCCTATCCCCTAACACCTTTTTTACCTCTGCATTAGCACATACCAACATTTCCTGGCTCCTCTCTCTCTTACCTCTTGTTCTCTGACCCTGTCCAACAACTTACAGCTCCCTATTGGTCCCAAAGCCCATATTTCCACATAACACACCATATCACAGTCATAAAATAACTTGTTCTGCAGCAGGAAAGGGTCCAATTACAACTCATATAATTGGCAATAGAGAGTCATTCATCACAGTGGCCCTGGGATTGGAGGTCATCAGAGCAATTCCATTTGTTGGACGTTCTCCTGTTTGTTTCAGCCATTCCTTCATCACAGTCCCTTACAGATCCCAGGGGGCTCACTGGGACATTTCACAAGTTATCAAATACATGCATTAAGGATTGTTAATAGGAGCCAAGGAGCAGAAATCATTATGTGAGAATAAAATGCGTTGCATAAAATGAAATTTTGGAGTGACACAGTGAAAAAGGAATACTTTTTTTTTTTTTCTGCCTTCAAGTGACCCAATAAGACCAGAGCTAGGGCCTGGTGGAGTGTTACTCTCTTGCATGGAGGAAATCTTCCACATCCTATAAACCTGAGAAATAATGTGACAGGTGTCCCATTGCCTTGTCACCTCAACCAACCTTTCCACATTGCGTGTTGATTTTCTCTATGTCATTGAAGGGGCAGCCAGTGGTTTTCTAGGGAACAAACTCTTCCACGAGATTGGGGAGGCAAATATGATGGGCAATCTTTACCATTTAACTCAAACAATTTGGTTTGAGTTTGATTAGTCTTTGTGTATTCCACCACAATGGGAGAGATGGAAACAATTTAACAGAAGTACAGAATTTTAATAGAATAGAAGAGAGGAGAATTTCAAAGGGATAGTATCTAGTCTGGAGATCCCATCCTGGTGCATCCTTGCAGAGCTGACGCATGTGTGTTTTCTTTGAACAGCACAAGGTTTTTGTAAAAGCAGGACTTGGTCACAAACATTTAAAAATCAGGTGATTTCACTTAAAAAAATTTTACTTTCTGGCTTTTCTTTAAAAAAATTACTTTAAAATATGACAATCTTGGGCCAGCTTCCCTGAGACAAGAGTTGTTTTAAGCTGCAGAGTGGCTGCCCCCCAGACAAAGGAGAACTGCTCTGGAAGGCTGACCCAGAGCCAACAACCCCTCCTGGCTCTCCGACTCTCAGGCTGAGGGGCAGTTGCCGCTTATTCATTTATGTTCTAGACACACAGAAAATTTAACTAGCGTGCTTAAGATCATGCATTCAACTCACTCAGCAAACATTTATCAAAGCACACAGTATCTGTGCCAGGCACTATTCCAGGCACAAAGGATACAGCAGTGAACAAAACAACATGCAATCCTGGCCCTGTGGGGTTGACATTCCCCTATGTGAGGGACATAGACAGTAAACAAAATCAGGGAGATATACAGTGCGATAAACAGTGATGAGTACTATAGAGACAAATCGAATAGGCAAAGGGGAGAAGGAGTAGTGAAGAGTCACAGGTTTAAGTGGAATGATGAGAAAGGCCTCTGTGAAAAGATGAGTGACATTTGGGCACAAGCTCAAAAGAATGGGAGAAAAGGAGTCATATGCAACTGTAGGGGGAGAGCATTCTAGGCAGGAGGAGCAGAACCTGCAAAGGATAAAGCAAAGTCCTGGTGTTAGCACCAGGACTGGGGCTTAAACCAGAGCTGGGCTGTCCTTCCAATTGGAGGTGATGCTGCTGGCCATTAACTCTTGGCAGACATTCCAAGAGATGCTTTTCCAGAACACCTGTCATCTGTATTTTCCTGGAAACCCGAAACACCCTAAGTGAAAATTCAGATTTATGCCAAAGATAAAATGGAGAGGGATTATTTGCTTTACCCAGGCCTTCACAATAGGAGCCTTTTATTCAGGAAACTCCCTTGGCACTTGTAAAATGGTTTTTTGATTTAGAATTGTGATTCTCACCATTTTTCGGAAACCCATTTACTACACAAAGCAAGGATCCCCTCTAGTGAGGATGGATTTATGCTGATCCAGCCACACTCCCTCATCAGGTCTTCCGGGTCCCCCACAACTTCTTAAAGGGAGTCCTTTGCCAGCTGCCCAGCTAAGGTTAGGAGCACTGACCCTCAGTGGAAGCAGCGCTAAGTGACAGACTGGGCTGGACTCCACAGTCACAGGCTGTTGCTGCTAAATGCTCTGGGCACTGACCCCTGGCTACTGTCACAGCTACTGTTATAGCCACTCTGCCCCCCCACCACACCCCCACCCTGCAGGGCTTTGCTCACAGCTGTGGGGGCCGTTTCATTGTTTTTATTAGCGTTTATTGTTTTTCAGATCAAAAACAATGGAGGACTTAGAAAACACATAGGAAAATGAAGAATTGTTTGAAAAAGATAATAAGGGGCGCCTGGGTGGCTCAGTGGATTAAAATCTCTGCCTTCGGCTCAGGTCATGATCTCAGGCTCAGGGTCCTGGGATGGAGACCCACATCGGGCTCCCTGCTTGGCAGGGAGCCTGCTTCCTCCTCTCTCTCTGCCTGCCTCTCTGCCTCCTTGTAATCTCTCTCGCTCTGTCAAATAAATAAATAAAATCTTAAAATAATAATAATAAATCCCTAACCCCATTATCCAGAGAAAACAACCGGTATCCTGCCTGACCGGCTGCTTGTTATTGAAGTGGCAGGGATTTAGACTGACAGTCCTCTTTTCTGTCTCCAGAAAGCTCCTCTGCCATGATGTTATTCCCCCTCAAGAATGCCTGAAGCAAAGACTTGGATGTGGGCAGTTAGAGAGGTAGAAAGGAGGGAAGTCAACTTATACTGGTTAGTTCAATTCAAGCTGCAAACATCCATGGCTATAACTGGCCAGGGAGGTGCTGAATCTACAGATGGAGTGAGAGGGCTTTCTAGATCTGTAGGTGCACCTTTGGAAACCTAGCTTCAGGCAGAGGCTGGGACACCCCCTGGAGAGATGATAGGAGGGAGTGGCTGCAGCATTGTGCAAGGTAGAATGAGGACACATCTTCTTCCCTTCTAGGGCCTGGACATTTTGTGGAGGGCTTGGCTCTCCACAGTGTCCTTCAGGAATCCAGGAATCCAGCTCTATGTTGAGAAGCTGCCTTAGCACCTGGGGCTCTACCTCCCACCAGTGCTGCTGGCACCCCCCAAACAGTAATGTAGCAGTGATGGTGTGGAGAGTGGTGGAAAGTGGTAGAAATGACAATGAGAGAGACAGAATGTATCAGGCAGTCCTTCCACAATAATGCTGTATGGCAAGCCATCCCAACATAAAGTAATATAAAACAGTGAGTAATTATTCTTATTTATATATCTCTGGTTTATCTAGGGACGGGCTGACCGAGGTTGAACTCAGCTTGGCTAGGTTTCAAACTGCTAGAAGGTTGAATCCCTATCATCTCTGTGTCTCTCTAATCCATCTTAAAGCAATGGACTAGCTAGATTATTTTCTTCTCATGACAATGCCTAAAGTATAAGAACATGGACTGAACTGTAAGAGCACATTTCAAGCCTCAGCTCACATCACATCTGACCACATCCTATTGGCTAAAGCAAGTTACACTGCCCAGCTCACTATCAATGACTTGAGGAAATATTCTGCTTCTAGGAAAAGACATTGCAAGCTCACATGGCAATGCCTATAGAAACAAGGAAGAAAGAATAACTGAAGCCAATCATGTAATCTATTGCATAGATAATAGGTCAACTGGAATAGATATTAAGAGTTTGCAACAACTCAAGTAGGACCACAAAGTGGTAGAGAGCCAGGGAGGAATTATGGGACCAATAGGGCAAAGTCACTCCAGATTCAGGGGCAGCCAGGACACACCCAGTGGGGGACCACTTGGACTCCCAGTGCTGCCTGTCCTGATTCTTCTGATGCCCTGGTGGCCTACTGTGCCTGCATCCTGTTGACTGGTGGAGAATCTGGGAAAACCCTTTGTCACTTGTCATGCACTGAACCTTTTTGTACCTTCGGGTATTAAAACCCTACCTCCCAATATGTTGGTCTTATGAAGTGAAGCCTTTGGGGTGAGATGGGGTTATGGGGTAAATTGGGATGAGATGAGGTTATGGGGTAGAACCTTCAAGAATGGAATTAGCACCCTTATAAGAGTCATGAGAGAATTTTCTTCTTCTCTCTACTCTCCTCCATGTGAGGGTACCGTGAGCAGTCTGCAACACCAGAGAAGGCTCTGGCCAGAACCTAGCCATGCTGGCACCCTAATCTCAGCCTCCTGAACTGTGAGAAATAGGTTCCTATTGTCTATAAACTGCCTGCCCAGTCTGTAGTACTTTGTTATAGCAGCCAAGACTGCCTGAGACATCACTCCACTCCCTCAACTCCCTTCTCAGGAAGGTTCCCCCTGAGCCCCTACCTCTCTCCTGCCCCTTTCGAGCTCTACATTCCTCTCCCTCTGTCTTCCTTATCATTAATGTTACCTCTCCATGGGGTACTTACCTACAGCAGGTGGAATTGCAAGTACCACCAGAAACTGGGCAGGGGCCGATATCTCCAGACAGGTTGGCCTTTCTTAGAAAAGACAGTCTAGCTCTGTAGGAAACTCATTTGACTTTAGAGTCAGGCAGTAATATGGCCAAGTCTTAGTTATGTCCTATCAGCGTGATAATTTTCAGTTTCCTTAACTATAAAATGTGTATAATCATTTTTACCTTGGTGTTGTTATAGAGAATTAACTATGCTAATGTGTATATGACAGGAATTTCCCAAGCACAAACTTGGATCCAAGAAATATTTCTTTTATTTCCTAAAAGTAAGTCTAACCCTGAATCCACATCCTGAAGGTTAGTGGTAAATTCAATCACAAGCATTATTAGGGTTCCCTCCTGTTTGATGTCATACCGTACTTCGAAAACACCACTTCTTTAGATGGTGTCCTATAAATGTGTTCATTACTGTAAGCTGCCCTCTAGGGGCCACCACTGGCTCTACCATGAAGTCACTCTGTAGGGGCGGTCAGTGAATATTTGTCAGAAAGGCCACATTCTAGAGGTAGCTACTGCTTGTTCACCTGTTAACTACATTGTGATCAATAGCATATTTGCTTTATAACATCCTAAGTATCAGAAAGCGGTTTCGTTGATGTAGTGGGTTGAAAGATGACCCCATACCCCCAGGTCCACGTCCCCAGAACCTGTGAAAGTAACTATTTGGAGAAAAAAAATGGCCTTTGCAGATATAATTAAGTTAAAGGTCTTGACATAAAGAGATTATCCTAGATTATCCAGATGGACCCTAAAGCCAACGCCAACTGATCTTCTAAGAGAGAGGCAGAGGGAGATTATACAGACAGAAGCAAAGGGGTCAGTGTCAAGATAGAGGCAGAAATTGGAGTAACATAGTCATAAGCCAAGGAATGCCAACAGCTGCCAGCAGGTGGGAGAAGCAAGGATCAGCTTGTCCCCTGGAGCCTCCAGAGGAGGTGCAGTCCTGTCGGCACCTTGAGTTCAGACTCCTGGCCTTCAGACTTAGACTACATTTCTGTTGTTTTAGGTCACTTTGTTTGTGGTACTTTCTCACAGCAGCCACAGGAAACAAATACAATTGATAATACTAGTGGCTTGTTAGTCTGCGTAAAGATGACAGAAAGAGGCTCTCACTGGTCAAGTATGAACTTGTGAACGAAATATTAAGAACCCAGTAAGGCCTCTAGCCTGGAAATATAGGGATGGTGCTAGATTTGATCTACAAACAACTCTGTGTTGAATGATTTGGAAAATTCTGGATGCCTGATGTCAACTATAAAAGGATGAGAATCCATCTCTGCTGTACTCTGTATTAAGTGAGTCATGCATGTAAAGTGATGTTCAAAGCACCTAGAAGTACACAGAACCAGGGCTTCAGTGAATATATAAGACCAAGTAGTAGAAGGAATATGTAGTTAGCTTGCTAATAAATTCTAGTTCAGTGATTGCTCTGTGGCAACATTTGGCCTGAATTTGATTTTGTTCTAGTCTGTTAGAGAGTTTGGGCTGGCTACTATTATGTTAAGAAGAGAATTTGAGGCTAGTGTGTTATCAAAGTAGCTGAGATTAGTTCTACAGAGGCCCTGAAGACCTCATGAATCATGAAACCTTGAGGCAACCACAGCCAGCACTGCACACTGGTCAACAAGCAAATGCCCACGTCAATATCTTCATGGTCCCTTGAGTCAAGCACTTCGGTTGCTCTCTGGCACACAGGTGGGGTGTGAGGATATTAACTGTTGCTGGGAGCACAGGTAGCTGGTGTGCCGCCAGTCTCCCCTCTGACAACCCCCAGGGAGGAGGACAACATCCCACCACTCTTAGCCAACCCCCTCTGCCCCCTTTTCAGTTATGCAGAAGCTGTTGGCTTTCTTAGCCAACACCTCTCTCTTCTCCAACCACACTTCTCTGTTTCCTCCTCCTCTGGGACCCCAGCCACAGTCTTTTGCAAGAAATTATGCCAAAGGCCTTCACGAAAGATAAGGGAGGAGGTGTCCTCCAGCAACACAAACCTTAACCACAAGCAAGAGCCTATCAGGGTGGGATAGCCCCCTTGGAATGGGGCGAAGGAAAAATTCTGAGAAAATACACATATATTGAAAGATTAAATTTTCCTGACACATGTGCAAAGTGCTAACACAGTTCTAGTTACACACTCAATGAGTCATATTAATACCTGTCAACGCCCATCAGCTCACACCACTTAGGAATGGTATGTACGCATAGGCAGCCCCACAACTGTTTTGCTCACTGATATCTCCTCAAGGCCTAGCAGAGTTCCCGACATATGGTAGGCATTCAGTAAGTATCGTTGAATTAATAGTTACCCCATGAATGAACACTGCAGTTTTCTAGAAACCAGTACAAATTTGGAGATATGATTAGATACAAGATAGCCTATGTTTGTGGGTAAAAGACAAGGTCAAGAAAAGTACAACCATTGCAGACGCTGACACCAAAGTCTAAATATCCCCATTTATCTTCATAGACAAATATTCCATCTTTCTTTTTCTATTTTCCAAAACGTCTATAATGAGCAGATAGCAACTGCATTTTGGGTGAAATAAATTAACCTTCTAAAGTCATAATTTCTCCATGTCCTCCTTTCCCCACTGCCGATTTTTCCTATAAATTTGTGGGTTGGGAGATGCATGTGTTCCCCTACCTTATATGCTCCTGATTGGTCCTGCTGGGTGGTGGGATAAGGATAACCATTTGCAGAAAGTGGGAAAAAAAAAAAAACAGATCTAAGAAGCTGCTAACAGTGGTTAATTACTCTGTCTAATCCCTCCCAGACTTCAGGGATGGGGTATAAGGGAATCTTAAGTGCTTCAGTTCATTTATTTGTTTACCCTGAGCTTCAAGATAGGAGTAATTTTCTTGCCACGACTTCACAGGCCTCCCATAAAACAGGTGGAATAAATACCTTCACTAGGGAGAAGTGGACCCTGTGGGCCTCTAGAGGAAGCAGTGAATCAGCACGAAAGAATGACATTTGGGTCAACATCTCATAGACCTGAACAATGAGATCATCTTCACTGGACACATTCTCATGATGCCATGTCTCTAGAAGGAGTTGTCACCATTTAAAAAACACCATGGGAGCAAGTTAGAGTAGGGCCAGAGAGGATTTTGCTGGCTCTCTTCCCACCTCTACTGAAGGTCCTCAGAGGGCATCTGAGGGACTTCATCTGTTTCCTTCCAGGAGTAAGAATGCAGAGTTAGTAAGTTGCAATGGGGAGCTGCCCATCTCAGCCCTAACAGGCCAGTGCCTGATGCCCCTTCACTGTCCATTGCTCTTGTGGAACAACAAGGGGAATTAACTTACTCATCAGCTGAAAGAAACATTTAGGTCACTACAAGAAAAACTTTCTGACTCTAGGAGTAGCTGAGGTGCTAGAAGGGGATCAGAGGATGGATGGTATTCAAATCCACACCCTCAAGACCAGGAGGAGGTGAGGGTTTCAGCTTATCCTGACTGAAAAAACTGAGCAAGAGGTGGGTTATGCAAGGGCAGGGTTATGCATTGGCTACACTAGCCAATGGTGTTTCCCTTGTAGATAATTGGAGACACTGAGTTCAGAGAAGGCAGAGCCAAAGCAGATATCCAAGATTATATGGCAGCACTGAATGTCAAAACACCAGAAGAGAAATCAGTATGTTTCTAACTCTGCTGGGATAGGAGCCAGTCATGGGCATCTAAGTCTGGAAAGAGTAAGTGCTTAGAGCCAGAACTCAAAGCATGAGAGCGACAGGATGGAGTTTGAATGCATGAGTATACCATTGAATGAATGAATGGAGAGTTGGTGTCCTGAGAATGGACTCTGGAACATCACCTGGTGGGTCGCTTTTGTGCTCCCACCAAAGGATGAGGACAGGTCTTTGTCCAGTTTAAAGGTAGGACCAACATGGAAATGAGTGTTACCTTGATGCAGGGCAAAAGCCTAGATCATTATTTCAAAAATTCCATTTCTCAGAATGCTTGTTCCAGGATATGGTCCTTGAATAAATAATTTCCCAATAAACTCATCTGAGAAGAAGCCACACATTATCGCCCCATATTAGAGACACTTTAGTCTATTGAAAGCTCTAAGGGAAGCACTAAAGAAACCTGCCAAACCAAACATTTCCCAAATGGATGAAACCATAGGACATCTCTCTCCATTTAAAAAAAAGAGAAAAAATCCTCCACAAAATGCCAATTAACACCATATAGGACATGAATCCTCCTCTGAATATACTTTAGGGAAAGCTGGCCTGGGTGTACGATCCCCTCAACTATTCATTGTCAAAAGCAGTACCTGCTTTATACCTATTATATTCTCTCCCTTCTTCCTTCCCTTTCCTCATCTTCTCTTTCTCCCTCTCTCATTCCCTTTTCCCCCAACCCCTCTTCCTTACCTCCTCTTTCCCTTTGTTAATCTGGAGGTTCCTTTTTATTTCCCTCTTCCTCTTGCTCACCTTCCCTGACAATACACACATTCCTTGGGCCTGAGAACTGATATACCTCCATAGCTGCAACTGAACCAGTTTCCCGTCATCCCTGGAGTCATCCAGAGATCACTATCTCAGCAATTTGTAAGTAGTACCAAGGGTGTGCACTGCTCCAACAAAGGCCCAATTATCTGCCAGCTGCATTTCACCAGTGCGCAGGTTAATTGGTTCACATGACAGAGATGGAAAGTAAACTGCACCCCATTAAATTGATCCGATCTGGGTAACAATCCATTGTGCCCTCCCCCTTTTCACAAAGCTTCCGAGAGACAAGTGAAAGAACCAAGCGTAGAGATGAGGAATGGCTACTCATTAGCCTCCCTGGGCTAGAAGCCTGTATGGTCTCCCTGCCCTCCCCCTCGCTCCCCAAAGCAAGCACAGTCATCACACCACTTCTGTGGCCTTAGATATCTCCACAAATTAATCAAATGCTACCTTTTTGGGTTTCTGGTCTTGTGTTTAAATACTTGCTCTTTATTTCCAAGAAGATTTAGCTGAGCTGTTTGTTCATTTTTCCTTTTTTTTTTTTTAAAGCACATTTAGAGTCTCCCAACACTTCTCAAATAATTGCCAAACCACCAATTCTAACACTCTTTTTCATCATATTCAAACATTGACTGCCTGGGTAGAAATCTATATTCCCTCTCATACTTAAGAGCCTATTTCCCCTGAGTAATATCTGCCTGGCTATTTTATTCTAGGTAATATCGATCTTTCTGCTCTCCTACAAAGCGCCTTGCAAAGTGCCAATAATTTTGTAATAGAAACCCTTTATTAATGGACTCCCCATAGCTTAATTTTGTTTAGATAAGTTTTAACACACACACACACACACACACACACACACACACACACACACACACACACGAGAGAAAGAAAGCGACAGTTGACAAACTATTTGCACCAAAAGTTGGGCCATCTGTGGGGCGGTTTATAGGGAGTTGGAGGTGTAGAGTGAGTGGGCAACACTGCTATAAACAAAACTTCGACCAGCTGCCAGGGAGCTCTGAGTCATCCAAAGCAAGCAGGATGTCCCACTAAGCTACAGATTGTTTAATTACACACAAAGCTGAGTGGCACCAAGCCCAGTGGTGACTGATGTATCAGGGCTAAGCCAGACAAACACCTTTAGCTGGCTGTCCCAAGATGCCACAGGGCTCCCAGTGAGAAAACCCAACATGCATCGGGAGCAGCTGTGGGCTGTCATGTCCTACATGTCTGACGTGAGAAGAAGTGTATTATTTCCCAAGATGAGCCTCTACACAAAGAGATTAAATCAGTCCCATAGAGTGGAACTGGTTTTCCCACGTTGACCTGTGTCTGTGAAAGGCTGTCAAAAGTTCTTCCGAATGAAGCTAATCAGAGTGAAAGTGATGACAGGACAGATCATACCCACAATCCCAGTGCCCTGACCACAGAAGAAACCCCACCCCTGAAACCCTCCAAGGAGGGCAGCAGCAAAACCCAGGGCAGGTGTCTTGCAAAAGCTCCTCACCTATTACAAACCTGCCAGGGCCTTGCCAGCAACAAGGCCTTCATGACCGTGTCTGCAGGTTTACTTCACATTCTATAATGACCGCAATTAGGCAGAAGTGACTATGAACCTAGCAGAATCATCTTCAAATTTGCGCTTGCCCTGACATAACAGATCTAAGCTAACTAGGTCTATGATTAAGCGAAGAATAGGAGATTGTTAAATTCACCTACCCAAATAGCCTTCCCATTAGCTTATTATGCCAGGAACTCACTCAACCGAAGGTTTTAAGTTAAGACTTTTAAAACCATTAAGACTATAGTTTAAATTCGCTTTCCTGAATGGAGGGATGGATGAATGGTTGGTTGGATGGGTGGAGGGATAAAAGAACGGAGGGATACAATAGTGATGAGAAGATAGGCTCAGACTCCAGAAAATGTAGAATAAGAAAGTAGAACAAAAATCATCACAGTAGGGTAAGAAAGTGAGAAGAGAAAGAGATAAGATACTACCAAATAGGACACATTTTGGAGAAGAGGGAATGGAATACTATGGGAATACTGATGGAAAATGGCAAAGAGATGGAAATCCTAGGAGAGGTGGAGCAAAAATAATTTTCTTCTTCTTCTGAATTTTTGTTTGTTTATACATAGAAACTTTTCTGCCTATACCATCAATATTATTTCATTCCAGCCATTCATCCAACTACTACACTAGTTCCTTCCCTTCTCCAGCTCATGGAGTGTGAAGAAAAAGGACCCAGAGGGGATATTTCTGGTTAAAGATATTTAGTACCTGGGCCCTTGGATCAATGTTTACAGACCTCACTGTCCACAGGGTATGCCAAGCGGCGTGGTGGAAACAAACAGCCTCAGCCGCTGGAAGACCTGCATTACCAGAATCTATGAAGAGCCTTCACCTCCTCCAGGATGTCTGAGTTCTCTTTTCCTGCCTCCCCCTTGATTCCTTTACTCCACTCAATATTCCACTGAAGACCGGGAAAAGCGTGTGCATTTCAAAACCCTACCCCCTTGCTGCTCATTGGCAGTGAAAGGTTTAATAAAATGTTAGAGTTGGCTAGATGTCATTGGAGGTGGAGTGAGGACTAGCTTTAGTGATCCCTGGCCCTATGAGCAGAAACAATCAAGAACCGATGAGCAACATCATCCCACAAACTCCACCTGAGTTCACCTCCTCCTTCATCACCAACTCTTGCATGTTCTAAGTTTCACCAGTCCTTTCCATGACATGCAGGGTCTGAACCACACACTTCAGCACTGAAATTAATCCCTGTCTCTAGGTGTGTCTTGTGTACAAAACTGTCTCCTGCATTTTCTCCATCAATATCTCCATGGCATCTGGATGTTTTACACACAAAAAAAGATCCTTAATAACAGTTGTTGAACTGGCATGCCCAGGGCACCTGAATGGCTCCTTCAGTTGAGCATCTGACTCTTGATTTCAGCTCAGATCATGATCTCAGAGTCTGGGGATCAAACCCCATGCTGGGCTCCATGCTCAGCATGGAGTCTGCTTGACATTCTCTCCCTCTCCTTTTGCCCCTCCTCATGGCTTACTCGTGCACGCTTGCATGTGCTCTCTCTCTCTCTCTCTCTCTAATGAAATAAAATCTTAAAAAGAGAGAGAGAAATAAAAGAAAAAAAAACTAGCATGCCCATGTGATTTTGGTGAAACTGAACTCTAGCACAAATCGTTTTGAAAAATAATTTGGCATGAGTCTTCCGGCAGACAGTATGGCTGCCCACCAGTAATCATTTTCCCCATCTTTAAAATAAACACTAAATTTTATTTAGGCACATAGCCAAGCCACAGACTACATCTTACAGCCTTGCAGCTTATTATTTGGTCATGTCACTAAGTCCTGCCCATGAGATGTGAGTAGAAAAGAGCACTTCTGGCTCATGCCCTACAAAGACAGGCACATGCACCCTCCTGACATCTTCCTCCCTTGTGGGCTGGGACATGAGGAGAGACAGAGCCACCATACAGGACCAGAGGTGGAAGTTGGTGCGGACCTGACAGAGTTTCCCCCTTGGATCCTGGACCACTTGCCTCTGCTCTCTTCTATGAAAGAGAAGTAAACTTCCTTCTTTGTTAAGTCACTCTATTTTTGGAGTCTCACTGTATTTTAGGCTTAACTTTCAACAACTTAACCAGTGTCTTAACCATTCTAAGTTTTAAAGTATTCTTTGGCCAGATAATTTCACTTCAGAACACAGGATGTGGAAATAACACTATAAACCAAATAATATCAGCCACAATAATAATGTTAAGCTTCTGTTCAATTGGACAATTACTTCCAATATAAAAATTGACAACATCCTAAATGCATAACACTAGAGGAATGAATATCACCAGTATAGCACATATGCCCCCAGGCCTTATTACCACTTCAGAGCCTACACTTACCTGCATTTCTCTGCCTGAGGACTTCCCAAGGGCAGGCTGAAAATATGGGAAATCAAAGCTTCCTTCCAATCATCCATCAACCAATGACTTACAGGAGTTGGGGTTTATAGCATATGCCTTAGGAACCACTCTGGCTCCCTTCATTTTTGAGATCACAGTACTTAGGTTGTAAGTGACTTGCCCATGGCAAGAACTAAGCTAAAACTCACACTCCTGCCTTTTGCTTCTCTTTCTTCCACACCACGCGGCATTGTTAGGTGGGGTGCAGATAAATCAATGCCGGAGGGCTTTACTTCTGTCCCAGGAAAGGGCTAAGACCCCAAGCTCAAAGTTAAGAGTGACATCAGCAGTAAATTAAACTCAGAGTGATATTTAAAATGGAGAAAGTGGTGCCAATTCAGCTGTAACACGAGTAGCCCCAAACACTAGTGTTCCTACTAATCATACTTAATTAACAGGTTCAGACTGCAGCTTTACTGTAAGTATTTCATTCAGGTCAACGGACTCTAGGGACGATTCTTCTTGAAAGGTCTGCCAGTAGAATTGTACCTTGATCTGCAGTAGTCCATCGTCTGGGGATAAAGTCAAAGGCACACTCCCCCTGGCTGATCCCTCAGCTCTAATGGTCTCCCAGGGTCACTCCCCACAAGGAAGGAAGGCTTTCCCTCCTCCCAGCCTCCCAGGTCTAACTGCATCAGCTTGCCCTTCTAGAGCTGCTTTCTAGTCCCTGGGTGGCAAACCTGCTGTTTACATCCATCCCCAACTTGGTCTTTCTGTTGAGGTTCCTCTTCTTTATCTCATCTCCCCTGTTGCAATTTGTGGCAGGGTGAGGAAATGCGTCACAGAAAGAGAGTTCTCTTGGTCTTTGTTGGTCTTAGGACCTATTGGCACAAATGGTGGGCTAGAGGTGGAAGGTGGGCCCCCCAGGGGTGGGAGACAAGCCAGACCCAGACACCAACCCCCAGGCAGGTGTCTGTCCCATCTCACTGTCTGAGCCCTGCTGTATTTATTTATATTAAGAGATTTGAAGAACTAGGTTTTTATCTTGCCTTGAAAGTCCACTTTAAGAATATTAAGAAATAATCTCATTGGGTAAGGCAGCCCCACTTAGGGAATTCAAAATCAGTGGTTTCTCTTGAATAAGAAAAAAAATAAAATACAGCAAAGATCCCTCCAACAGTTCCTTAACAACGAAGTCAGAAGAAGGAAGCATTTGTGATTGTGACCAGCTGAACGTGTGTTTCATCTGAAGGTGTCAACTTAAGAGAATCACACCTTGGGCTGCCTTCATTTCCTTTACAATTTGCTACTCCTTTTGATGAAATAGAAGGAGGAGTCTGAAACTGAGTGACTGGGGTTAAAGTCCAGGATCTTAAGAAGTGGTAAAAAATAGAAGTGATGGATGAATAGATAAATAAAATGTGGTATAAACATACAGTGGGATCAGCCATAAAAAGGAACAAAGTTTTGATACATGTCACCAAATGGATGAGCCTTGAAAATGTGCTACTTTGAAGAAAAGCAGACACACAAGGTCTCATGTATATGATCATATTTACATGGCATACCCAAATAGATAAATCCATAGAGACAGAAAGCAGAGTGGTGGTTGCCAGGGTCCGTGGGAGGGAAGAAAGAGAAGGGTCTGTTTGCTGGGTCTGGGATTTCCTTTTGGGGTAACAAAATGTTTTGAACCTAAATATAGGTGGTAGTTGCCCAACATTGTGGAAGTACCAAATGTCACTGAATAGTATCCCTTAAAATGGCTAATTTTGTGTTATATAAATTTGCCTCTATTTAAAAAAAGAATAGAAGTGACAAATCAGACAGCTACGTCTTTCCCCACAAATAAGCTGGACCTGTTTTGTGGTGCTTTCAAAATAATTCATGAAAATTTCCAAGTTAACAGAAGCCTCCACCGTATGAAAAATGAGGTCTAGACAAGCTCCCACAAATGCCTAACCAGAAACCTCAGACTGGTACAAAGGGGCCTGACTTCGAAGGAGCAGAGGACCATTTGTCTGGGCTGTCTCAACTCTTGACCTAGAACTGAAACCGACCTGATATCCAGAGTGTGAGCGGCATCTTTGAATCACTCTTTCCCCCAGGGTGTTCCTTCCTGAAGCATTTACAGGTCTGGTTTGTGGGCCAGCCCAGCCTGGAAGGCCTACTTAGCGTAACTTAAAAGAGAAGGGTCCTATTGACACCAGGTGATTTGGTTCTAGGAGAGAAGTCTGACCTGGGTAGAAGGCCAACAGGTGTAGACAGAGTAGAGGTGCGGGGAAAGAACTTGGGTTGAGCCCAGGCAATGCAGATCTTACTTAAATTGCTTCTCATTCTAAAGAACAATTGTCCTAATGAGGGCACCAACAAGTTCCTCATTTCTGAGTACAACTGGATGGGGTTTACCGATCCGATTTGGCCCCTAGCCTGGATCCCTCTCTTCCCCTTCCCAGGCTCACTTTGACTCAGGCAGGGGCACTGCTGCTCTGGGACCCTCCCCATACATTCCTACATGAGGCGGGACATTTGTGTTCAGACGCCTACCAGAGGGTCACCAAGCTCCTGGCTACTCTGTGTCTTCACTTCTGATGGAACTATTATCTCCCTGGCTCATGCCAAGAGTTTATTCCCCTCAGGACTATCAGGTTAACAGCTGAAACTGGAAGTCCAGGTTTTATAATGGGGGTTGGGCTTTTAATCAGCCAGCTCTTGACCTGCCCACTGGATTTCTCTGCATCCCCCTGAGGGCAGAATCTGGATCTTACAACACGGTGTCTCTCCCACGGTGCCCGCCATATAGCAGACCCTGAAAGGTCATCTGCTAAATGATACGATGGCTGAAATTCAGAAATTGAGTTCATATGAGATTCTAGAAAAGGCTTCAAGGGGGAAAAAACGAGAGAGGGCCCCAATCTATTGGAAGGCCAAACAAAGTTGCTGTACAATGTGGCAGATGTTGGAACAGAAGTTTGTGTCAAAAGCTTTGGGAGCACAGGTGAGAGAGCAAGTGACCCTGAGGGAAGGGAGAGTCAGGACCTGCAGAGTCAGGGAAAGTGGTAGGGGCTGGAGAAACCACAGAGGAGAGGTGAACTGGGGCCTGCAGGATGAAGGGGAGTTCCCGTAGAACAGAGGAGTGGAATATCTGAGAGACTAGTCATCCAAGGTTAGATTTTACTCTTAAGTCCTTTTGGGCAATTGACCTTTCCTTTGTTTTCCTTTCTTCATTTCCTTACTATTTTTTTTTTCCTTTGAAATACACAAGCGACTTTCTTCTATGGGCATTCTAATATCTCCATGGTTTAAATGTTTAAAAAAAGAACAAAAGGAAAGAAAACAAAATGTGATCTTTTTCTACACATACCTTTAAAATAGTAGAGTAGCACACACTCCATAAGATAAATATCACTGATGGGTTTTCTACATTCTATTCTGGTCTCAGCTTAACAGGTGAGTTCTTGGATGGGTCCTGAGGGGATAGCACGTGTGCCCTGCCTCATGTCCTCCCAGTTCACATTTTCACTCTAGCCAATGATGAGTCACTAGTAAGTGCAGGAATAACCTGACAACACCTTGTCTCAGCTGTCCCAGAACTTCTCTGCACTGCCACGTGGGACACCATGGCCTTTCTAATAGGTGAAGAAGTCTGGAAGTGAGAGGAGTTAACACCCCATAGGCTAAGCCTCTACTAATGGAGAAAAGGAGACAGTGGATACACTGAATAAATACTCCTATCCTGTGTCTCCTAGCAGACTCCTCAGAAGGACCCCATTGAAATTGAGTCCCAGTCTCCCAAAGGGATGACCAACTCATTAACTTAACAATGCTATCTCAAACTAACTTTTCCTCCTTGCTTATCACACTCTTCTTAATACCTTGGGGTCACTTCCTAAAATAATCTGGATGTAAACCCTTCAGGCTCATAATTTTGGGGAAAATCCAGGCTGAGACAACGGATTCCAGAAGTGACCCTAGAAAGCAAACTCTTATAATGGGATTTAGAATTCAGATTCATGGGTCAGAAAGACTCCATTGCTGATAGTAATGGAGTAAGCCCTGGTGTGCAGTAGCATCACAATTACTAAGACTTTCGCAGGTGCTCAACCTGGATGAAACATAGGTAGAAGTTGAGTATTGGTTTATGTGGTGGTAGAAGTTGAGTATTGGTTTATGTGGTAGTGGTGGCCTTTGAATGGTGGGGGCAATGGTAATTTTGGGAATTATGGAGTTATACGGATCTTGTCAATTGCTTTAGATGTTTTGACAAAGAAAAAGACAAGTTCCAGTTGCCCAACTGTCAACTTTGGGACATCCTTTGTAGAAAATGCCTCTTTTGCAGGGTTCAAGCTAGGAGAATTGGCTTATCTTCTGCAGCGAGAGGGAAGGCTGTGCTGAAAATCATGCCCAGGATATAGTAATAGGAGCAGCAGAGCTGCAAAGGAGACTGACTGCGCAGCCTCAATAGATCTCCGGGAAAAAGTCAAAATCCTGACAGAGGAAGTGTGGGATACAGAAACTCAGGATGGGAACATTCGGATAGGTGAACCTGCAAACTGGAACACTCAGAATCTTCCTAATCATCAGTCTACGAAGAGGCTTCCTCTCCCTTGTTAGATGAAACCAGCCCCTCCTCACCTGCAAACAGGAATAAGGCCTCACCTGATGTAAGTACCTCGTAAGAAGTTGCTTGTCCTCCTCAAGACTGCTTTTCCCTCATTGCCTCTGGACTAAAGCTGGAATTAGATTGTAACACAATCCAAGTGAGACAATATAGCCCTTGCGACAGGAGGAAACAGCATATATGACCAAAGTATTCCAAGACTTGACTATACATGCTGGAAGGGCCTGAGGGAACAGAGAAGAGTGGATCTTGAAAGTTGAATACAAGGCTGGAGAAGAATTTTACTGAAATCAAACCATTGTCCCATGAATCTGGATTTACCATCCTGGTGAGGACACATTTTATCTTTTCATTGTATAAATTCCATGACCTTTTTGAAAACTATTTCTCTAAGAGTTATCAGCCTAATACTCATAAGAGATAGTCCCTATTGATCTTTCCTGAAAGAGACTCTCAGAGAATTTTATAAACAAGGCCATGTATGCACTAGGCACTACAGAAACAGTGCCAAGGCCCTGGAGCTTTACAAGGTGTGTGAAAATGATAAAGCTGGTGCCTTCCTCACCAGTGACCTTGTGAAGGGTGTGTGCTCTGTAAGGCCCTTGGGGAGAACTCAGCCGAGTGGTGGCTTCTCTGCAAATCTACTTGCCACACACACAACAAATCTTTAACATTTCCATGTTTCTGAACCTTCTCTTCCTCCTCCCCCCACCCCACCCCTCACCCATCCCAGTTGCTTTACTGTTCTTGGACTGCAGTTGATACACTTGCTCATTTAAAGTTAGCACTGGGCTTTGGAAGCTCCTAGAGATATCCCAGGGAATCCCTTTCATTCAAGACATTCTCCTTCCTTTCCCCACCGTGCAGCAGAAATTGGAGCTCTTAATGATAATCAGGGCCAAACATTCCTGCAAATATGGTCCATCAACCAAAAGAGCCTAAACTGATTCAGTAGAAACTGTACTTGGTCCTGTGCTCATAGTTCTCTACCCACGTCATCAAAACAGGACTACAAATCCAGCAGAACTTAAATCTGAATTCCACAAGTAGATTACTAGGATTGCTGATATGAGGAACCAATCAAATATATCCCTCTTGATTCCTGGACCTCTGTAATCTAGCTATTGAGGACAAGAGACAAAAAGCAACCATGATACAATGATGCTTGCTCAATGGCCTATGAATTCTAAAGCTAGTTTATGACTTTAAAGGATTTTATAAACAAGGCCACTATAAATATCAAGCACCATGAATACAAGGCCTCTCAAGAAGCTATAGAAATGTTAGAAACCAGGGGGCAAAAAATACACTGGTTTCAAAATACGAAGAAGAAGAAGGAGGAGGAGGAGGAAAAGGAGAAGAAATCACTAAATACTAAATAAATACTTCAATACCGATAAATATAAAAAAATAGCAATGTCACTAATCGTTAAATTCAATATTTATAAAACTGTAATTACATTTAAAGAATTTATAGGTTAGATTTTTCTCACTTCAAAAGAATTTCTAATTATACATGCCATTATAGCCAATTACAAATAAATAAGTAATTTTTAAATCTGGTTTATAAAAATCCATCAGTTGTGTGTGTACATGTGAGTTTAATGTGAAATGTGGGTGCCTTGTAATGTGTATGATTTGATGTAGAGTGCGGATCTCTGGGAATAACAGTTTAGTCCACGAAATTCTTAAATAAGCCTTGTTTATAAGTATCACCTTGATGTTACCATTCCTACAACAATGGCATTAAGTCTGATTTGTAGATATATTGACTTAAAATGGAAATATCTGACTCTTCCACCTAAAATCAGAACATACCTGTTAATACATAGTATTATAATTCCAAATTTTAATGAATATTCTTGTGCAAAATGGTCAACTGATATATTTAGATTAACCCTTCTCAGGAAATACACTCGATTATCTATTAAATGGAAGTTTTACCGAAGGCCAAACTGGCCCAGAAAGTTTTAATACTGGATAATACTGATTAGAAATTCATGTCCCTGGACTTTTAGTTCAACTCTGAACTGTTTAATCCAAGAGGAACAAATGGTCTTGCTCTATATTATCATAAATTATCATCTTTTTCAGATCACTTCCTAGTTTTCTCAGGAGTAATAGCTGGTTGGGAGCATATTCATTTACAAAAGGATTATGAAAATTCAATAGTTGAAAATTTAGCAGGCCGACCTGGCAGAACTATCAGAGATGAATGGTGCTTTAAGGGCATACAGTTTTAAAAGGCACAGTGAAGATGTTGCCCCAAAGACCTGCTTAGTAAGTACATGAAAAGATGGTGGTGGTTTCTTTTGGACAACATTTTTTAAGGTTTTATTTATTTATCTGAGAGAGAGAGAGAGTGAGTGAGCACAAGAGGGGGTTGTTGGTGGGGAGGGGGTACAGGGGGCAGAGGGGATGGAGGAGTAGGGGGTATGGGGGAAGGAGCAGAGGGAGACGGAGAAGCAGACTCCCTGCTGAGCAGGGAGCCCCTGACATGGGGCTCGATCCCAGGACCCTGAGATCATGACCAGAGCCAAAGGCAGACGTTTAACCAACTGAGCCACCCAGGAGCCCTTCTTTTGGACAACTTCGATACCAGTATTAATGAGAGAAGATCCCAATATTCTATTTTAAGTGTAGAAGTTGTTGTACAAGCTTATTGGCCAGATCAGCATCTTCTCCCACCTCCCTCCTGAGAATAGATTCCAGAGTACATGACAAAACTACCCCTCCTTTCACCTTGCAGAGTTTTACAACAGAGTCTCACTGGCAAGGCAAATGTGCTGTAGTCATTTTGCAAACAAACCCTCAAGAAAAAAAATGCCCACGGATGACAGCGTTATCTTGGTGCGAAGCCTGTGGAAACGGTGGTATTACTTTGGTGCCCTCTTGACTGCCTTTACGCCAGTGTATTTCCTGTCTCCGAATCTCCTATGCAAAATCTGACCTTACATTGGGCTAACCAGTCCCAGCTCAAAGCTCTGTGGTTTTTCTTGAGTAATACACACCATTTTTGAAAGCCGGGAAGACAGACAAGAGGATTTATCTATCTGAGGTTTAAGGGACTTCAGACACGTGTCTCTTGAGGTCCTGTACAGATACTAACACTCTGACACCAGCAGCCCTGTCACTTAGCTGTCCTTAAACAAGGCAGATGTTTTGCTTCCCTGTTTCCCATTCCCGCCCTCACGAAATATTCCAGCTGTGCTGCTGCCCAGCCATCTTCATTGTCTGTCCTCACCTCTGCCCCAGCCTCCCAGGAAATCTGTTCGTGAAGCCATCTGGCTAGTCTTGGAAAGCCACTGTGTGGGGGGCCCCCGGCCCTTGCTACTAGCAGCTTGCTCTGTGAACAAAAGCAGCTTCTTGTGGTTGGTTTTGTTTTGTTTTGTTTTGTTTCAGTTGAGGAGACCAGCAAAGACTAGTAACTTAGGGGGGTGGGGACTGGGACGTGGTGACAAAAGAAAATTGAAGACAAGCAAAGATTTTTTTTTTCCCCAAACTTCGCCATCAAGCTTTCAAACCTACAATCAGCCTGCCTTTCAGGACTAACTACAGAAGTCATTAGGACAAGTGACTGAACCCAAGGGCAATGCCCCATGGATACCATCTCTTAAGTGTGTTTTAAGAACCAACGGAGCCCGAAGTGGATTTCCTCCCAGATAATTCTGCAGAATTTGAGAACACATTTAGAGAAACTATAATGTTTCATTCCAGCCAAGCTTGCACATAAAAACGCATGTGTCACACGTGAGCGTTATGTCAGAGTTGGCACTTTCAGAAGGGGAGGATTTAGAGCAGGAGAGGAAGGAGGACAGGAGCTGAGACTGGGCTCTGTCCAGATTCTGCCCCACCCCCACCCCAGTTGCTGCTTTCAGCACCCTCTTGATGAAACCCAGTTGCCTACACAACGTCGGAGTAGATTGGACCAAGGTTTACCAAGTGTCTTGGGGAAGTTCTGTGGCCTGCTAATGGCTGTCTGAAAATGTGTGCCTGAGGTTTGCATAGCACGCCAGGAGTGCCACCGTGGGAACTTCTTGGGGAAGGCACGGCGGTCCTGGGCTGCACAACCTGGGGCTTTCCAGGGCTGAGGGGTGGATAAGCGATGCTCTGGACTGTCTCCCGAGGTAGCCGTGTCCCCGAGGGTTCTCCTTCGCCCCCGACACAGCCCCGGAGCAGCCTCCTTACAGACATCCACCCTTGGCTCCAGACAGGAGGGGAGAAGGGGAGATGGTCAGGGAAAGCAGCCCTTTGTGAGAAGTTTTACCGGTTAGCTGACTCTGACTCCGATCCTCAGCTGCCTCATCTTTCAAATGGGGACAGTAAGCCCTGTGTAACTGGTTTTAAGAAATAAAAGTATGAAACAAGACTTTACAAATGTAAAAAGCACAAAGTAAATAGAAGATAGCATCACTAGGTTCGGCTCTGATGCCAACTAGTTGTGTGACCTGCACACTTATGAATATAATTAGTATAGACCTTTCTGAAAACGCAGCAAGCCAGTGAAAAGTCAAAGAAAACCTTTAAATAGCCAGGCACTTTCTCTCTGACTAACATGACACTCCACTCCAACACATTCTCCATACCCCATCAACCGGAACTGGTTTTTCTAGTTCTAATTGAAGTAGTCTCAGATCTACTTCAGAATTTTTCCCTCAGCGCATCTTGGCTTTGGAAAGGAAAGACTCTTCGGCGGAGGGTCAGGCAGCTCCAGGCATCTCTCTTGACTTTTAATTCTGTGAACAAGTATGGAAGGGCCTACGATGTGAACTATGCAGGAGGTTTAACAAACACCACACATACATCTGGGGGCAACCCCAGCTGACTTCCTAATTGGCAGAGATGGGCACATCCAACCTGTCTTTTAGAGCATTTCCGTTGGAGTTGACTGTCCCAGTTAAAACTGTGACCCAGATATAGAGACCTCTCCTCCAGAGAGCTGATATAACCAGCTCTGTGGGAAAGATAGTTTCCAGTTTGAGTGTTAAGTACATTAAAGTGAACTCGTCTCAGATTTATATCAAATCAACGTCAAAAGCCATGAAAAGGGTGCTATGCTCGAGCAGGGAAAAGGAATTGGGACAAATGCCTTGACACTCCCAAGCTGCCAAGTTTCGCTCTGCCCTGACCCAAACCATTGCTCTTAGCCAGGCTGATACTGGGTCCCTGAACTCACCACGACCATGCCCGCTCATGTGTCTTTGCTCTTGCCGTGGATCTAGAAAGATAAACTTGTCACGGTCAGTGCTCCCAAGGAGCCTGTTTCCTGGCAAAAGAGATGGGAGCATGCCCAAGCAATCTAGTAGCAACTATCCAGTGAGACTGGGATGAATGCCTGCCAGAGCGACTAAGAGACTATGAAGAAAGGTCCGTTATGGCTGGAGGGCTGTGGAAGGTCATGGAAGAGATGGCATTTGATGGCAGCCTTGATGGAGGGTTTCAAGAGACTAAGGTTGGCATAAAATAATGTGGAAACAAGGACTGGCTTGGCTGGGCATGCAGGCCTAAGACGGTCCAGTAGAGTCTCTGAAGGGACAGTTAAAAGGAAGGGAATTGATGTTTCTTGAGCACCTACTAGGTGCAAGTACATATGTTTCCAGATAACTTTAACATTTCTCTCAGTAGGCTTTATTATTCACATTTTGTAGGTGGAAAAACAGAACTTCAAAGAAATTAACTTGCTTTAGGTCCCAACAGCAAGTGATTAGAGATCCAGGACTTTGAGCCAAGTCTGCCCAACCCCAAAGCCTGTCCACATTCTTTACAGTAAGCTGCTTTTCTGGAGCCCAAGGCTTGAAAAAGGAGATCAATGGCCATATCCTAGAAAGCTAAAGAGTTTGGGTTTTTTCTTCCTTTTTGCCTAGTTAAAGCCTTCCAGGCCTGGCTCAAATCCTACCCTTCTCACTAGAACTTTTTTGAATGTCCCAAACTCTCTGATATTCCCAGTTACTATTGACAGGGTCCCGTTGGCTCATGTGGCTTCATTGTGAATCCCCAGTAAAGATGCAGGTTCTTCAGGGAGAAGGACTTGTCTTGCCCTTCTTCCTTACTCCTGAATGTGTAATTATGGAACTATCTCTTTTGGGAGAGGATATAGAGACCAGCAGTGGCTGCCTTCTCCCCTGTGTGGTCCACCTGCACTGATGTTCGAGGGAGTGGGTGCCCCCAACCTCCCAAGGCCCATTGATAGATATGTGCCTTCCCTGAAGTTTCGCTCTACAAGGATGCCGCAGGAAACATACCCAGCTCTGCTGAGAGCAAAGAACTCAGGAGGCCACCAGAACACAATTGGCCATGCTTAGTCACTTGCTGCCCTGAAAACTGATGATGGAGTTTTTAATGAATTGGTCTAGAGAGCCACACCTCCCTGCTTACGTCCAAGGAGACACTCCCTGCCTGGATGGAGACCCCGCAACAGGCAGCTCCAGCTCCCCTGTGGAAGGGCCTACAGATGGTGCCAATTCACAGCCTGGGAATTTATTTGGGTATATCTGAATTTAGTGCCTCAGTAGATATCGTCGAAAGAAGGAGGCAGCCTTACCTTCCCACCGATCATTTCCAGACCATTTAACACTTCCTCTCTTATAATGGCTGATTTTCCAGGTCACAAATTTCATGGGCATACTTGCTACTTACAGGATAACTATTGATCATTTAATTGCAAGGTAAGTACCATAGAAAGGATGGGGAAAATCACATGGTAAACAATTATAGCCTGAGAACTTGGCTATTTTTGAGTCTGCCTGGCTACCCGTCATTTATTTTCAAAGTTAAATTTAGCTCTAGAAAAACCCTCATTTGTGTTCATAAGAATGATCAAAAAGTGTCTTCCTTTTAACTCATAATTATATCCACAGTACCTTAGGCATATTCTTATTTTACTCTCCTTGACCATTTTCCTTCCCTGATGCCTTCCCCAAAGGAACAGTAGAAGGTCAGAACTGGGGCTATACGAACCTGGTAAAGAACCCCAGTCCTGGGGTGCCTGGGTAGTTCAGCGGGTTAAGCCTCTGCCTTGGGCTTGGGTCGTGATCTTGGGGTCCTGGGATCGAGTCCCACATGGGGTTTTCTGCTCAGCGGGGAGCCTGCTTCCCCCTCTCTCTCTGCCTGCCTCTCTGCCTGCTTGTGATCTCTCTCTCTGTCAAATAAATAAAAGAAATACTTAAACGAAAATTTAAGAACCCTGGTCGCATTCTTTATCAGTGATGATACCTTGGGCAAGATGCTTAAACTCTCTAAGCAGTTTTTCATTAGTCAGATGATGTGAAAATACCTACTGCATGGGGATATTGTTTGCAATGAATAACGTATAATGTGCCTGTGCATAGGAGGAATCCAGGGACTCCCTACTTTTCAAAAGTTCATGTTATACCACTTCACTTATATGAAAAGACGTACATTAAGATTTGTTTTTGTCAACCAAAAGAAATCCAAAAATGATTTTCTTGCTTTTATGAGAAAAGGTGAAAAGTACAATAATGTTCAGCGTTGGTTTTAAAGCAAGCCATTATTGAAGCAGTGTCCACCCCAAGCCTTGAGAGTGGCTCCCTCAAACCTCTTCCCTGGCATTTTCACTCAGCATCAAGATGCCATAGATTTTGAACTGTGTCTGTGAGCATTTGCGCTTTATCTCCATTTATTTTGTGCATCCATTAGCAAGATGTGTCCTAAGGTATCGGAAAAGCCTAATAGGAATACTCCACTTTCAGATGGTGGGAGAAACCTGTAACTCTAAGTACCCATACGGTGCTTCCTCCATGCCAGCCACAGTTCGAACAGCTCTGTAGTATGTATTAACTCAATCTTCACAACTCCCATGAAGGAGCAATGTTTATCAGCCCTATCTTATGGGTGGGAAACTGAGACACGGAGTCACTTGCTTGAGGTCAAAAGCTATCTGAGCTTTACAGCTGAGATCAAATCCCGGAAGAGTTCATGGTTTCAACCTCTGCATCAGACTGTCTCATAGATAATGAGCACAAGTTATTTACACTTAAAAAGCACTGTGTGATGAGGTCACCGGATAAGGGAGAGGATCAAATGTTAGGTTAGAGGTTAAGTAGCCAGCCTTTAAGATGGCTCCCCAGGATCCGTGCCTCCTGGTATTCATACCTATATGTAATCCCCTTCCTCCCCTTGAATGTGGGCTGGACCTAGTGACTCACATCTGAAAATTAGAATATGTCAAAAGTGCTGGGGTGTCACTACCAAGACTAGGTGACGAGAAGACTAGGGGTTCCATCTTGGTTAACCCCTCTCACTCATACCCACTCTGAGGGAAGCCAGCTGCCATGTTGTGAGCTAGTCAGCTGTGGAGAGGTCCATGTGGCAAGGGACTAAAGTCTCTAATGAACAGCAAGCCAGAGTCTGAGGCTTGCCAGCTGCCTCACCAGTGAGTATGGAAGTGGATTCCTCCACAAGCTGAGCCCAGCAAGGACTGCAGCCAGTATTGCCAACATCACCAGCTTCAGCCCACAATTTCTAAATCCAATAAGCTAAGCAGATAAATTGTTCTTTCTAGCACATTCAGATCCACCACCAGAAAAATTACCAAAGGTAGATTTAACAGCCAAAATAAGAAAGAAAAGAAGAAGATAGGTTTGTATGTTTGCTGTTTACATTTTCTTAGTAAGGACCATTTGTGTCCCTGGCAGAGTGGGATGGTGGGTAGAGCTCTGTCTGCATCAAAAGGAGCAAGACCTGTCATCCCAATCTTGCCACAACCTCACTTCTTTCCCTAACTGCACTCAACAGCTGCGGAGTTTTGGGGAAGTCTATGAACCCCCCGGGTCTCTGTAATACCATATGTAAAAAGTGATAATACCTAACCTGCCTGAGCAAGCTAGGGGACAGGACCAGATCATGCTTCAAGGATCCTTCTCATTCTGAAATGTATGATTCTCTGTGGCTTTTATTCAGACCAAGTTTTGACAGCTCTATTACTGTGCTTCTCAAACTTTTTGGTCCCATGACCTCTTCGTTCTTTTAAAAATTTTGAGGATCTGAAAGTGCTTTTATTTATAGTACAAGATATATATAGGTCTATATCTATATACATATACTGTTTTCAAAATTAAAACTGAGAAATTGTTTAAATTTATTAAATCATTTAAAAATAATAAGCTTATTATATGTTAACATAAAAATGTAATTTTATAGAAAGTAGCTGCATTTTTTAACAAAAGGGAGAAAAGGGACATCATTCTATGTTTTTTGCCAATCTCTTTAATGTATGGCTTACTAGAAGACAACTAGTTTCTCATTCTTGCATTTGCATTCATTCTTTTGCCATAGCACATGACAGGTAGCTTCTAGAAACTCCTCAGTACACTGATGAGAGAATGACAGTGAAAAGGACAAATAATATCTTAGTGTTGCTATGAAAACAGTTTTGAATTTATAGAACCTCCAGAAAGGTTTCTGTGACCACCAAGGATCCCTGGATCTCAATTTGGAGAACTGCTGTTCTATTCATTCTTAATAGAAATGCTAAGATTTCTTCTCAACTTTTGCCTACCCACCACCCCAAATCATCATCATCCTCATCACCATCATCATCGTCATCATCGTCATCATCAAACACACATAAGCACGCATACAATTTCCACACTTGATTTTCCTAAAATCTCTCTTTGGGAAACTTTATATCAAAATATTAACCCAAAGCAGACCCTTTGCAGACCTACTGATCTCATGGTAGGCTGTCAGCTCATCCTCCAAATGGTAGCTTCCTGCTTATCTGCTGACCCCACTGAAAGTAACAAATGGCTTCTTGAGGGTGTGCATCTAGCTTTACCAACTGGATGAATAGCTGAGGAGTTCAAATGTTGCTTGCCTTTGAAGTGTTGGCTTCAAAAACAAGCGCCTGGGGGAAATCAGCAATGAGCAGCCCTGCTTCAAAAGCTAGCAACCCCCCATCCAACAAAACAACAGGGACCCTCTAAAGCCCCTGCAAGTCAGCCAACCAGGAAGGAACCCAAAGTGGGAGTGGGGGCAACATCGGATCAGTTGGGGGCTTTCAGAGAAGACATTTAGTAATGAGCTACATGGAAAAGGAAATCCCTAGATCTGGCCACACTAAGTGGTCGGATGTGGGGTGAGAAAGCACCCAGACATGAACTTTTATTTCTGATTGTACTCTCAGCTCGGTGTTATCAAAAGCAAATGACTCTCTAAAAATGACAAAGAGGCAAGAAGAGCACTAAATTCCTTCCAGGTTTTGTGTTCTGTTTCTCATCAATGATGCACATAGGTCTGTGGATCTATTTCTGAATCAAAGATAGGACACATTCCCTACCCTATTTATACCTGAAATATATAACACTTTCATTTATTCAACAATGATCAAGACCACAGTTTGTTGCTGGCACTGTTTAGCACTGAAAGAGCAATGAACAAAACACTGAAAAATTCTTGCCTTTATATTCTAGTGGGAGAGGTAGGCAAACAAAATATACCATATGTCAGTAGTGGTAAGCATCACCACTTAAAGCAGGGAAAGTGGGTATGGACTACAGACTTGAGATCTGTTTGCAATTTTAAATAGGCTAGTCAGTGTAAGCAACCTGGGTTTGCTTGGGAAGCCTGGGAATTTGAAATATTATATATCTCTGCATGCATCTGGCCATCATGAAGTCAAAGTCATTCATTCCATGAATCAGTTAGTCAGTCGTCAGTAAATGTTTACTGGAATATTGAACATCTTGCAATGTTGGGAGCTTGGGAGGTGGTTTCCTCTGGTGGAAATCAGCTTTTGCTCAAGAGGCAATATCAAGTAATGACTAACCATAGGAGATTGGAAACCAGACAGCCTGAGTTTGCATCCTGTGTTCTAGCAATGAGACACTGGGCAACTGGGTGAAGCTTGCTGCTCTCCTGTTTTTTCCTCTTCAGAGTGGGAATTAATAAAAGTACTTACTTGAGTAGTTGTTGTAAGATGTTAGCTTTATTCACACTGGGCATAAAACCACCCTCAAATGGTAGCCATCAAAGCAGAAATCAGAAGAGAAGACCAGGAGGGACTTGTCTGTGGGCACGTGAGAGACTCTCTCTTGGAACTACCCAGAAGTAAATGCGGTCCAACGAGATTTGAGACTTATTTGGATCTCATTTGGCTGGCAGAGTCTTGGGAAGATCAGGTTACACTACTCGTTTTGGGTAGATTCTGTGGGGCTCCCAAAGCAGAGAGGAAAACACCTCCCACTGATGGCGTTAGCTGACCGAAAGAACTGGCTACAATGGGGACCATTCCAAACAGGACAGGCTGATTTTATTACAGAAGGAAGAGGTTTTCCATGACAAAAAGGACTGCTGTGCCTCTGAGCATTTCTGGAATGAAGGCTTTGCTGTCCTCACTGTCCAAGTGCTGGCCAACCACAATCAAGATAACAGCGTCTACACTCCTGTCCCCTGAATGTTGCCACCAAACGACTGTAGCCTGTCCTCCCTCGTTTGCATAAGAATCCTGCTCCATCTGTTAGAAGGCACAATATCTGTTCATGCTAATCTGATTGCTCCTATAACTTGTATTAAAAAACATGGAGGTTACCACAAGCTTTGCTCTGACCTTTGATTTTCCAATATCGCATCTGGGGTAAGCACTTCCTTTTAATCTCTACGGACAATAGGCAAAATTTCACCAAGGGGACTGCTGACAGAGGCAGAGATCATAGAGCATGTGTCCATGACCTCAGGTTAGATGATTATAATAACGCTTTTTAGGCTCTTCTAATAAAGAATATGCTGAACAGGCTCCAACGTGCGTGTGCAAAAGTCTAATTGCTGTTAACATGTCACTCCCATTACCGAGAAGCAACAATGTTCTGACGGCTTGTCAAATCCAGAATTGATTTTGAAATTGCTTTAATGAGGCGGTGAATAAGTTTGCAGGAGCCTGGCCATCTGAGAGGCCTCCACGGCATCAGCCCGGATCACCTGCAGTTGCTTTGTTGACCGTTCATAAATGAGGAGGGGGCACACAGAGGCTTGCTGTTTGGCTGCTGTGGATTTGCAAGCTCTGGGCTGGGATTTCAGTCCCTGTTCCCATCTCTGAAGTCCTTGCATTTTAGATTGGTTTGGAAGTGTGTGTGTGTGGGTGTGTGTGCGCGCGCGTGCGTGCATTTCCCTTCCAGCTCTGTTCCCCCTCCCCCCCCACCCCAGAAAATACCTCCAACAGAAAGGGTTGGGCTGGTTTTTCTCCAAAGCACAAGAAAGGATTCCAAGTTCCTTCTTGTTCTTCACCCAGTATGTGTAGAGCCACTCTGAGAGTAATGAGCCTCCCGATTTGGAGCTTTGTCCTGACAGTCAAGATGGACCGTCGACAGATGGGGAGGCCTGGATGCAGAATAAACCTTTTCGACCCGCAGCACTGTCCACAGTGAAGGAGTTGACCAACCATCACTCTGCCTCCAGAATGACTGCATCCGCCTTTTTTCCCCCTGAAGGATGAGAAAAGTTGGTAAGGTTTTGTCAACTGGCAAAGGCCAGACCACACAGCTGTTTTCAGGGTCCAGTCAGCTGACACTGGGGCAGGAGGGCAGAAATGGCCCGGTTTGGTTTGCTATCATGCTCGAAGAGCAACTCTCGCCAGATATTTCCACACCGACAGGCAGGTATGGGGAAAGGAGCAAGGAAACCTTCCAAATCAGCCCAAATCTAAAGTGAAGTGTTGACTAATTCCTGCTCAAGATGTAGTTTTGGATTCGTGATGAGGAAACGGTGCTTTCCCAGCCTAGAGAATGGAATGAGCTTTCCTGCTTCCTTGTCTTTAACTGGTAAACAACACCAGCCCCTTGACAATGAAGACAAATGTATGCCCAGCTTGCAGTAAAAATGAAAAAACTGCCAGTAACACTTCACAATTGTCGCTTTTATTACCTGCCTCCCCCACCCAGAACATTATTTCATTCAGAGCCAAGGTAGAGAGCCAAATTGCCTTGTTTCCAAAGGATATGAACGTATTTTAGGAAAGCATCTGCGGGTATTATATTCCATGGGGCATCATCTCATTTATATCACCCCCACGTTTATGAGCGCATGACCAGCATCCTTATCAGGTTCGTATGCCTTCAAGAAATTGGATGCTACGGGGTCCATATATCAATGTTATGATGATGTATTTTTCATGAAATCTGTAAATAAGGTCAACAGGATAGGGATATTCTAGATGAAGAATCTTTAATAGTTTTTGAGGAATGGCCTGTTTTCCTGTAAAAAGTCAATTTACCTTTTTTCTTCTTTTTCTTTTTTGACTCTTGTTCATTTAAAAAGTCTGATCTGGCTACTTTAGCACAGACAAACCCCCTCCCTCTCCACCCCCTCCAAGAATGTTAACAGAAGGAGGTAGTCACTTTTACATAAACCAATGAGTAGAAATGCAAGTTGTTAGCATGGAAAGGGTAGATAATTGGTGCCTCTGGGGTTTCTGATAGTTTGTCTTTTCTTATTCCCTGAAACATTGTCTGGAGCTGAAGGAACAGGTGACTTGGTCTTCAAAGAATGCAGTGACAAAAGAAAAAGAAAATACTCAGGGTCATGAGTGCCAGGATTTAAAGTTCAAAAATGTTGTTTTTATAATCTCAGTGAAATTGGAAAGTAATCTCAGCTTCTGCCAAGACCTCCATCTGTCCCGGACATCAGTTGCAGATCGGGGTCTGTTATTGTAAGAAGTGTTTGATGTGGGCTCAAGAGCTAGGGAAAATGGAGCTGTTATGTCCCGCTCTCCATGCCCACTGCCTTGACTCCAGGCTGCTCAGGACCGAACACAGGCACCCAAGACAACTCACTCACCTCCCAATCCCACTGAAGGCCAAAAGCGAAGCTGCCTCCCTGGGAGGGAGAGATGCTGGAGACACAGGGGTGGAATTGGAACCACAGCCCAGAGTGACATTGAAAATGGCAAACGAAACTGGGAAGGCTGAAGGATGGTCACCTAATCTGTTGGCAGGGCTTGGTTATCCTTTCCTGGGCCCTCCTCTCTGGATCTGTGATCTAGGAGTAATGGTGGCTCTGTAAAAGAAGGTAATGGTAAAGAAATGGAAATATTAGGTCTGCAAAGGCCTCAACAAAGGGGCAGTTCTACAGAAGCAGTAAATAGTGGAGCACCTGGGTGGCTCAATCAGTTAAGCATCTGCCTTCAGCTCAGGTCATGATCTCAGGGTCCTGGGATTGACCCTTGCACCGGGCTCCTTGATCAGTGGGGAGTCTGCCTCTTCCTCTCCCTCTGCCCCTCCCCCCACCCATGCTCTCCCCACCCTCTCTCAAATAAACAAACAAACAAATAAATAAATAATCTTTAAAAATAAAGAACCAATAAATATTGAACTCATACTGTAGATATAGATGCTGATCTTCCCAATTTGCCTGTATGTGTAGATGTATATATGTATGCATATATACACACATGCATAAAGAGAGAGAGAACAGTAAAGACAGAGGTTTTAAAATTTAAAAATGTAATAGCAACTTTTAAGCAACTAAGGAGAGGAAAATATCCTTCTGTATTAAATACATTATTTTCTTATTGTCCTTATTATTAACAAAATAGTGTAGACAATCTCTTCCAGATCAATGAACATCCCCTCAGGCTGAAACACAAGAGTGAAAATGAATCTTGAGTGACAGAGCCTGGAATTTCACTTGCCCCCGCCACCTGCTCTTGGAGGTCAATGGTACTGTGGTGTGTAATTACCAACTTCATCGCTGCCTCTTTGTTTCCCTTCCTCCACTGTCTAATTGATGTCCCTGACACCAACACTGGGTCAGCCCTCTAAAAAAATCTTGGGTATGAACCACTTCTCCATCCAACAGATGCTGCTCACTTGGGAACCCACCAGAGCCAAGAATTCAAGGATAGCTTGTGTTTGCTCAGGCTTGGGGAAAAAAAATGATAGAGCAAAAAGCAAGATTATGGATCTACTCCAGGTAGAAAGAAAATTAACCACAGTCTTAGAATTTGGTCTCAGCTGCAACATCTTCTCCATACATCCATTAATGTACTTATTGGCCCTCTTCCAAGTAAAGGATACCCAACCTTCAGTTTCTTACCTTTCTTTTAGTTCTTACTTGCATCCCTTGTGTCTCCCATGGAGACTGTAGAATCATTGCTTCAGCAAATGCTGAAACAATATAAGGAGTCCACATGGCAATGGATTGTTCACATTTGTCAACGGCTGCAAAGAGAGCACCAGAAGTACCACAGGATCTTCTTTACCAACGAAACACAAACCACTAGCCAAACTCTGGGCCTAGAAACTGTGCTCTGAAATTGACCTTTTCAAAACCAGAACCAATCTTGTACCCAGGAGAATTTGGGGAACTTAGTCTCTTTTCTTGCTCATCTCCGGGCTGCTAGAGTAGACTCCTAGAAACACATCCCTCCTTTCTCCCTAAGCATCAAATCCCAACTCCCCTGGCATACAAAGATCCTCTGTGGAGTGGCTGGGTTTCCTTTCCAGACCCTTCTCTATTTCAGCCCATTACCATGGCCCAGCTAGGACAGGACAAGAGGTTTGAAAAGAAAAGGGAAGGATACCCCTTAGAGCTTCTAGTTATTGAATCCTCTATAAACACTGTTACTCTAACCCTTCACTCTCCCTATAAACCTAAAGCTCTGGAAACAAAACTGGATAGCAGATGCTGTATGCTAACATGCAGGGCAAAATTAGAGTTTCAAAGGGGTTGGCCCTTATGATATTTTTTCATAGCTAAAGATACTAGTTTCCTTTTTTCTTTTTCTTTTTCTTTTTTTCACTTTGATAGGGGGCTGGGAGAGGGAGAGGGAGAAGCAGACTCCCTGCTAAGCAGAGAGCCTGACATGGGGCTCAGTCCCAGGACCCTGAGATCATGACCTGAGCCAAAGGCAGATGCTTAACTGACTGAGCCACCCAGGTGCCCCTAAAGCTACTTGCTTCTATCCTAGGTTAGGGTCAGTAAACTACAGCCACAAGCTAAATCTGGTCTGTTGCCTATTTTTGTAAATAAAGTTTTATTGAAATATAGCCATGCTCATTCATTTTTATATTGTCTACAGCTGAGTTGGCACTACAACAGCAGAGGTAAGTAGTTATGACAGAGACTATATGACTCACAAAGCTTAAATATTTACTATCTGGCCCTTCAAAGAAAATGTTTGTCAGCCCTTACTCTATTGGCTGTCCTCACATTGCCCAATTATTATTGGTGGTAGCCTTCATCAATTCATCTGCTATTGACTTTTTTGGTTTATGATGGATAGGCTCACAGCCCCTAAACAAACAAACAAAGACAACTCATGTGCACCAGATCCTGATTATCAGTGGCTGATAACCTGGTTATCAGAGTCCATAAAAATAGACATAAATGCACACCAGCAAACCAGTTCAATAATTTTTTAAAAGAGTGGCAGAGGCAAGAGTTGCATATTTAACTGAAGCCCACACTGTGGTTATTGAGCAAATGCTTCAAGATTAGGGAACAAATAAAGATAAAAAAACTCTGCCCCATAGAATATCAATGAAAAAAATTTATTGAAGATTATTTCACATTAGACTCCACTATCCAAAGTCCACAGATATGGAAATGAAGGAAATTTCTTCAGGGATTTGCCCAGGAAAACCTGAATTTGTTTCACTTGATCAAATACCAAGTATTAAGTGATTCTTTACAAAGAGACCTTTTTTATAAGAAGTATCTTTTAAAGTGAAAAAAAGAAATGAGTATTTGTTTTTCTGTGAAAGACATAATGCAAAATCTAGTATATTCCCCCCTCAGCCCCACACCTAGTGTCCATTTTAGAAGCCACTGCTCAGACTCTCTCACTGAGCTGATATGAAGTGAGACAAGGTTCCTGCAGAGACCTGACTAGTATGTTTTCCAAGAAGTACAAAACTAGACCTTTCAGCAAACTTACTTGACTAAGTTTCCCTCAAAGCCTGATCCTTTGGATAGAACTTGACCCAAGTCCCTTTCACTTGACCAAAGAGTTGAAAATTGACACGGATTAGAGATGGAGCTGGGAAAGCTCCCTGCTAGGCCAGCTTAGATTTTCCCAACTGTTGGATCACATACTAAAGGGATTAAGGGTCCAATATGGGGATGCTCACTTTTTTGTCCACACTGCGGCCCCAAATGCCTCTACAGTTATCCCAGCCTTCAACCTCCCTGTACTAACTTCAGGCTACAGTGTAATAGGTACACGTGGATAGGCAGCATCCACACCCACACCTCTCATAGACGTGTACACACAGAAAAAGCCTAATTCTTGCAAGTAAAGTACAAGCCATATCCAGAATTTTAGGCAGAAGAACTCTTTTGGAGATGAAAAAGATGAGTGTTGCAAATGGCATCCCTTCTTTGCTTGACATTCATCTTCCCATAAGATGCGGTGCTCCTCCTCTGTACATTTTCCACACTATTTTATAATTAAGCTGTGTTTTATTCATCTGTGAATTCCCAGCATCTGACATAGTATGTGGCACATAGGTGATCAATAAATATTTTTTCATGTGTCCATTCATTCAATCAATAAATGTTTAATGAACACTTACACTGTGACAAATGCCTTGCTAAGTACAGTAAACTAAAGAAATGAATAAGACAAAATCTGTGTCCCCCATGTGTCCTAAATCTAGAAGAGGAAGAGCAAATAATCGGATAATTGCAATATGGGGTGGAGCTATTTCAGTCAAGTCTTACAGATTCGGGCTCCTAACCCTGCCCTGGAGTGGGTGGATGCGGGAATAGCTAGGTTAGGGCTGAGAACATTTCTCTCTGGAAATGCCAATAAATGTTGTCACACTGAGACTTGTGACCTTTGTAGAGTACATTAAGGACTCTGTGAAATCCATGAGAGTTTTCAGCAATCATAGTTCACTACAATGTGAGATTGTGTCTCACAAGCATAGGCACTTAACAAAAGGCTGTTTGGGGTCTCCTGTTGATGCGCAAACACATAGCCAAGATTCCTTAGATCTTGTCTTGCTCTAGGCACGTGGCAGTTAAAAACAACAATTAAGGAATAAAATCAACTAGTCAATGAGTTAGAATCAGAAGATCACAGAGTATTAGAGTCTATAAAAGGGCACTTAAAACATTACCAGAGTCTGTCTGATGCCAGATGACTAGTGTGACCAGTTTCATTCTTCTGTTCAATTGATAGAGTGAATGACAGGTCATTTGGGCTTTGCCGGGAGGGAGAGTTGCACGGGAAGACTTTGCATGGGGTAGTAGTTTGATGAATGTGTTCTGAATGAATGAAGGCAAACACCTCGGGCTCTGTGGAGAAAAAGTAGGCCTCAAAATCCAGAAGCTCAAATAACACAGCTAGATTGACCTTCTCATCAATCATCAATCAACACCCATCAGTATTGCTAGGAGCAGTGGAGAGTGCAGGAGAAATCATACCTGCTTTCCAATCTTAAAAATCAGGGATACAAACAAGGATACATGCAGGCAATCCATGGAAGAGGGAAGTCAAAAGTATATGAAGGGATGCTCAAACTCATCCACTGTCAGGAAAAACAGCAATCAAAATATTAATGAGATAAAATTTCATACCAAATAGACTGAAAAAAATTTTAAGCTCGATGATGATACTGAGTGTCGGCCTAGATGTGGCATACAAGTTCATTGATGCATGACTGGTGGGGATGAAGACTAGTACATGAAGACTGTGAGTAATTTGGCACTTCCTAGTCAATTTAAGCCTGCGTATATCCTAAGCATCATTAATTCCACTTCTGGGTATGCATATATCACAAAGACATCCTCACACAAATTCCTAAGGGGGTATGGATTAAGATGCTTATGGCCACATTATTTGTGATGATCATGAAGACAGAGATCATCTGGGTACCTACCCCTAGGGCACTGGACATATAAAACATGGGAGGGGTGTAACCCATGGTGAACTACACACAGTTAGAAGCCACTGACTACATCTAGTCACACATAACACCATGGATGGAGCTTGAAAGCATAGTGATGGTTGGAAATAGTGGGAAACAGAATGAGATATCCCAAACACTACCATTTAAGAAAATAAAAATGTATACTCATAAAACAAGAGTATAATTTTATAATAAATCTTCACAAACAAAATGACGCTTTAAATATGTTATAATAGTCACCTCTGGAGGTAAGAGGAGAAAAGGGATAAATACAGATTTTTGGTTCCTGGAAGTAAGATTCTTGGAACAGAAATGTGTGCAAGTGGCTTTGGAACCAAGCAGTGCACAGAAGCTAGGAGGAATTTGAGGAGCATGTTAAAGAAAGCTTAATTGTCTTGAATAGACAGTTAGCAGAAATCTTGGCTTTGGAGATACTTCTTGTGAGGGTTCAGNAAGCTAGGAGGAATTTGAGGAGCATGTTAAAGAAAGCTTAATTGTCTTGAATAGACAGTTAGTAGAAATCTTGGCTTTGGAGACACTTCTTGTGAGGGTTCAGAAGGAAATGATAAACATGCTATTAGAAACTGCAAGAGGAGGGACCTTATTATGGAATAGCAGAAAGTCTAGCAACACCATTTACCTATAGTTATATGGAAAGTAGAAAATATCCCTAATGAACTAGGTGATCAGTTAAGGGGTGTTTCCAAAGGGATGGAAGTGTCACCTGATCTCTTTTCGCTACCAATGAAGGAGGAGAAATAAACTGAGGGAGAAATAAACTGAGGGAAAGACATTATAGTCCCTACCACCCACCCCCCAAAGAAAATTTTTTAAAAACTTTTCAGCCTCTCCAGATAACATTCAAACAAATATCAAATCTAAGGCACTACCAGGAAAACAAGTGTCTAAAGATGAAACTGTGGGGTGCCTGGGTGGCTCAGTCAGTTAAGCATCTGACTTTTGATTTTGGCTCAGGATGTGATCTCAGGATCATGAGATCAAACCCTGAGTCGAGCTCCATACTGGAGAATGGAGCCTGCTTGAGATTTCCTCTCTCCCTCTCCCTCTGACCTTCTCCCTCACCCCCACCCCCAGCTCATCCACTCTCAAATAAGTAAGTAAGTAAATAAGAAACTGAGGATATAAAAGTAAACCTTTTCATTAAGACCTCCGAAAGAGCAAAGGTGGCACCTCAGTCTATAAAAGCTCCTTCAAAGAAGAAAGAAATACTGTTCCCATCTACTTATAACACTGCTGACACCAGATGTGTGGGTTTTCCACACCAAGCAATTCTCCAGTTCCCATAGGACACCAACTTCTTGTCCTAAAATTTAACTAGATTCTGACACTAACTTCCTGGAATTAGTGCAGACCCCACAGGTAAAGGACTCAGTCCCACAAACCTTCCCCCTCCCACTTCAGACACCCATCTCAAGTCCCATGTGTCACCTATACTTCTGACCAACCAACTATAAGTAGGGGTGGGGGTTCCCAAAACCCCTTTCTTGGGCTCAATAACTTGCCAGAATGACTCACAGAACTCAAAAAAGCACTTTACTTACTATTGCCCATTTATTATAAAGAATACAACTCAGGAACAGACAACTAGAAGAGATGCCTGGGGTAAAGAATGTGGGGAAGGGCAAGATCTTCCATGTCCTCTCCAAGTGCAGCCCCTCCCAGCACTCCCAAGGGTTCACCAATCCAGAAACTGTCAGAACCCCTTCAGTCAGGATTTTTATGAAGGCTTTATTACATCATAATGATTGATTAAACCACTGGCCATTAGTGGCCCCTGAAATCTGGAGGTGGGACTGAAAGTTCCAACTCTCTAATCATGTGGTTGTTTCCCCTAGCACCCAGCCACCCCCCCAACTTTAGGGACTTTCCAAAAGTCACCTCATTAACACAAACTTATAAAAGGTGCTCTTTTCAGCTCTATCACCCTGGAGCTGTTTCCGGAGCTAGGGACAAAACTCAAATATTATAATAAAAGATGTTCCTACTGCTATTTTTCCTCCGGCCAGGGGCTGAGGATGAAGAGCAAACACATATTTCTTATAATGTCATAAGAGATTAAGGGTTTGCTTCACAAATCCTCTCAATCAAACTATAGGGCCTCTGAAAAGTTAAGGGTATTGGACCTCAACCATCTCAGCAAAAGCAGAAGGGGCTTATCGCAGAGAAATTTGTAGGTATGGCTTTTGCCTAATGGAGCGAATCCCAAATAGATTCACAGAAGACCTACAAGTTTCTTAAAAGACAAATCTGGGGTGCCTGGGTGGCTCAGTGGGTTAAAGCCTCTGCTTTCGGTTCAGGTCATGATCTCAGCGTCCTGGGATCGAGGCCCGCATCGGGCTCTCTGCTCAGCAGGGAGCCTGCTTCCTCCTCTCCCTGTCTCTCTTACTACCCCTCTGCCTACTTGTAATCTCTCTCTCTGTGTCAAATAAATAAATAAAATCTTAAAAAAAAAAAAAAGACAAATCTGTAGAAATGTTGCCAACTTGTCTACTGGGGAGAGAAACAGTAGAGAATGAGGAGAATTTCTCAACCCCAAAATACTACTGGCAAGAAGCAGGCTGAGAGAGCTGCTAAGCTACAAAAATGTGCTACCTTTCATAAAAAAGAAAAGATGAGGGCCACCTGGGTGGCTCAGTCAGTGAAGCAGCTGCCTTCAGCTCAGGCCATGATCCTGTGGCCCTGGGATCAAGCCCCCCATAGGGCTTCCCTGCTCAGTGGGGAGTGTGCTTCTCCCTCTCCCTCTGCCTCTTCCTGCTCCACTTTGCTCTCTCTCTCACTCTCTCTCTTTCTCTCAAATGAAAATAAATAAAACCTTAAAAAAAATGAGAAAAGATAACTCAGAGGGCAGAATCAACAGCCCAGAAAGTAGAGCCAAGAGCCATGGAGAATTATTCTTAGGCCTTGGGATCTAATCAAGAAACTTTTAGCACTTGCTTGGCAGCTTTCAGAATTTCTATGAACCAATGAACCCTTGTGCCTCCAATTTTCTACCTTGTTGGACAAGAATGTCTTCCTAATCGACAACCATAGATGGGGGCCAGATAACTTATTTCTTTAGTTCCACTGGTCTACAGATCAAGAGGATGTGTATTTAAGACACTACAACTGAGGAGCCTCATCCACACCTGAACTTAATTTAGATGCAACTCAGGACTTTGAACTGATGTAATGAGATGAGGCTTTAGGGACCTTGGTAGGATAGGTATTTTGCACGTGGAAGGGACGTGAATCTTGAAAGTCAGAAGGTGGACTGTAGTAGGCAACCTCTATGATAGCTCCTAGTGATCCTTGCCTCCTAGTATTTAGGCCCTCATATAAAAATCTCTCCTTCAATGTGGGTTGGACCTAGTGACTAGTTTCTGACAAATAGAATATAGAGAAAGCATTGTGATATTGTTTCTGAGATTAAATCATAACAAGACTGTGACCACCAAAATGGATTTCTCTCTCTTTTGCTCTCTCATTACTCTGAGGGAAGCCAAGTGCCATATTGTGAGCAGCCCTGTGGAGAGGCCCATGCAGCAAGGAACTGATGTCTCCCACCAACAGCTGCTGAAGACCTGAGGTTTACAACAGACCACATGAAGTGAGCTTGTAGGTAGCTCCTCTCCCAGTTGAGCCTTAAGGTGACTACAGCTTCAGGAACACATGATCATAGCCTTGTAAGAAATCCAGAGCCAGAGGACCCAGCTAAGCTGTACCTGACTCCAGACCCCAAGAAACTGAGAGGATAAATGTTCATTGTTCTAAACTGATGAGTTTTTGGGTAACTTATTATGCAGTAAATGAAGACAAATACAGGTTTTATCCCCTAACACAGATTTGATTTCCTAAAGGGATTTAAAAAATGTTTCTAATGCCAATTTTTTAATTATTAAAAAGATTTTTCTTCCTACTTCTAATTACCTAATTGATTATAAACAGCCCACTGGAGTTTCATTCATTAAGTACTCATTCTACAGACTTTTTCTGTGATTCTGTGCAAGGGCATGTAGGAGGTGGGGGGATTTCAAAAGAGACAGAGAAAAAGAAGCCATACCCCTGGTTTCTAAGAGAAGATGTTCCTTGAAAGAGGCAAGCATGTGAAATAGAATAGTACAGACTGATCTGGACCACGGTGAACAGGAACCTGGTGGGGGGAGTTCCTGAGTTCCAGGGGGTGGAGGGAACTGAGACTATGTACTTGACTCACGATTCAAGGGCACAAAAACACAGCTAATTGGCTTATCCTCAAGAACTAAAAGGTCTAAGTGTCACAATGGCTTTCAACACAGCTAGATTTAAGGGATGGTGTTATAGAGACCCAGTTACCCCTCCTCTGTCTCTCAGCTGTGTTTCCTCTGTGTTGGTTCCACTCTCAAGCAGGCTGTCAAGAGCTGAGCTGATCTGCCAGGTGTCAAAGCAGTGAATTAAAACAATAAGGCAAAAATGAAAGCAACAATTAAGTCTTTATTTACTTACTGCATAGTATAAGGAAGAAGCTAAATTGCTGGCTCCCTCATTTTCCCTTTTCCCCCATGGAACAGCACCTGGGGAAGGCCAACTGTATCAGCACACCTGGGGGGAATTGGCTCACTGCTGAGGGAGCCTCAAACAATAGGTCCTGTCTTTCTATGGATTTGGGACCAGGAGGAGGAGAGATACCTACTAGAGAAGTCCTGAGTACTGAGTCAGAGTGGAAAAAGTGTCTCCAACTTTCCCCTTCCCAGCATAAGCTTTCAGCCTAGTCACTTCTTCTCCCCCAATAAGGTAGCTTCTGATGGAGGCACCTGGACCAGGAATGCAGCCATGCATGAAAGAATGGCTGACCGCAGGGGCCTAGTCCTTGATTGCAACTCCCTTCAGAGCCTACCATGCAAGGCAGTGCACCAAGTCTGGTGTAGGAAGAGATTTCCTGCATGAAGCCTTCCAGATAATGTGTTATGGAATAATGTGTGTGTAACCCCCCCCCCCCGCCATTCATAGGTTGAAGCCCTAAGCCAAAAAGTGATGGTGTTTGGAGTTAGGGTTTTGGAATGTAATTAGAGTTAAATCAGGTCATCAGGGTGCTGCCCCCATGATGAAATTAGTGTCCTTGTAAGAAGGGGAAAAGTCACCATAGACAGCTCTCTTTCTCTCTGTGCATGCACACACACACAAGGAGGTCACGTGAACACATGGGGAGATGGTGGCTGTCTGCAAGCCAGGAAACGGGCCCTCACCAAGAACAGAATCTGCCAGCATTTGATCTTAAACTTCCAAGCCTGCAGAAATGTGAGTAATCAATGTACATTGTTTAAGCCACTCAGTTGATGGTATTCTGTGATGACAACCCAAGCTGATGTAACACCTTTGTAATTGCCTATAGTCAGGCCTGAAAGATCACTCATAGGCTTCTGGCCATGAGCTGACCCCTTGCTCTTCCTCTGTGGTGACAAGATGGCTATCAGCAGCTCCACCTGACATCCTCTTCCTCTCAGAAACACCAGTAGGAAGAGAGTGCTCTGTCTTAGTAGTTTCAGCAGAAACTCTGAGATTGGCTCTGATGAGACTGACTTGGGTCCTGTTCCTATCCCTGAACCAAGGACTGTGGCCACGTGGATGGAATTCACAGGCTAGCCTGCATCATGTTACACCTCTGAATCTGGAGTTTGGGGCAGGACTTTCCCAAACTACTTACACTGAACGTGAGGGAGGAGCACTTCTACCAGATGTGGAAGTGCACCCTAGGTAGGCAAAACCCACAGAACCCCGCTTTCCAGTGCTCAAGCAAAAGTGAAAATATTTATTTCCTCATCCTTCCCATAAACATTTACTGAACTATGTGCCAGGCACTGTTCTCGGCCCTGGGGAGACAGCAGTGAACAAAAGCATCAATCTTAATTTTTACTGGGGTAACAGACAATAAATACAATCAGCAGGCAAAATATATGGCCAGGTAGATAGTGACAAGGGACAAAGGGAAAGAATTAAAGCAAGAAAGGAGGGCAAGCAGTATGTATATGAGGGATGAGTATTCCGAAGAGCCTTGCTGAAGGCAATCAGAGAATGAGCATCCCAAGGCAGAGGGAACAGCCAACACAAAGGCCTAGGGGTAGGAGCATGCTTGTTGTGTTCAAGGAGCAACAAGAAGTATAGGTTGCCAAATAAAATATGGAATGCCCAGTTAAATTTGAATTTTGGGTAAACAACATACACATTTTTTTTGCACAAGTATGTCCCAAATATTGAACACAACATATTTGTATCAAAAAAAAAAAGTTCCAGGCCACATTTGGGACATATTTACACTAAAAAATTCTTTGTTGTTTACCTGGAATTCAAATTTAACTAGGAGCTCTGTATTTTTGTTTGCTAAATCTGGCATTTCTAGGCCAGTGTGACTGAAACAGAATGAAGAAGATGGAGGTGTTATGGATTAAATTATGTCCCCCAGAAGATGCTTAGAAGTCCTGACCCCATTAACTCGGAATGGGACCTTACTTGGAAGCAGGGTCATTGCAAATATAATTAGTTACGATGAGGTCATACTGGAGCAGGGTGGGTTCTTCTAAAAAGATGGCCACGTGAAGCCACAGGGACACACCAGGAGAAGGCAATGCAACAACAGAGGCAGAGATTGGAGTGCTACACCTGCAAAGCAAAGACCACCACACGAGAACCACCAGAAGCCAGAAAGAGGCACAGGAGGATCCTTCCCCTTCCAGCTGCAGAGGGACCATGGCCCTGTCAATACCTTGGTTTGGGACTTCTAGCCCCAAGAACCATGAGAGAATAAATTTCTCTTGTTTGAAGCCACCCAGTTTGCAAAACTTTGTTATAGCTGTCCCCAGGAAAGTAACACAGACAAGGAGCAGAAGATGAGGGCAGAGAGGTAAGGAGGCTGAGGGACAGATCCCTCAGGCCTGGGGAGCCGCATGGGGACTTGGCTTGCACTCTGAGTCATCCGAAAGTCTGGGGAGAGGAGTGACATGTGTAAAGAGATGTGAGTGCAATCTCAGAGGACAGCCAGGGAAGGAAATGGTACGTGATGCTCCAAGAACCACACGCAGTGACGTCCTGCTGGCGTGTATAGTTAAGGCCAACGGGCACAAAGGCTGGAGAGATGAGCCAGATCCGGAAGGGCCTCTTGGAAACAAAAAATAAAGATATGCTTCCCCTGTGGGTGATAGGAAGCCAATGGAAAATTTGGATCATAGAGATGGGTCAAATATGCCTGCTGCTCATGGTTTTTGTTATTCATCATAGTGGAGGAGGAGGCTGGAGTCCAGGAAGAATGACTGGACAATGATGGAATTCCAAGTACCGTGATTGGTGAGGGAAGGGGATAACTTTTCCATTAAATAGGGGACCTTAATCCAAGCCCCTCAAGTCATACTACTGAGACAGTCACATTCCCACATGCTCCTGAGATAAATTGGAAAATACCTAGGATTTCTCTGAAACATTAGGAATTCTATTCAAGATCACCGGTATCCTGAGGGAGATGAATTTCCATTGGCAGGGCAGGGTCTGGAAGAGATAGCAACAGATTTTTCCGCAGAATGTTCTGAGTTAAGAATTCTGGGGCCCAACCCAGTGGCTCTCAAACTTCGGTGTTTAAGAGAAACTCAGGGAGATTTTGAAAATGCGGGTTCTGAATCCCATCCTGCATATCTTGATGAAATAAAGGGGGTCCTGGAACCACACCTTGAGAAGCTCTTGGACTTGAAGTTGTGTGGACAGACAATGATAATGACTACAAAGAGAGCATGAAACAGCAGAGCAAGAAGATAGGAAATGTATGTGGGTGTGGAGGGGTGTGATGGCATAACATGTAATATCACTAAGAAAGTGATAATATGTTGAAAGTATATGCAAACTTTCATGAGTATGTTCATTCCTGAGAAATGGATACACAACCTTCAGGAGATTCTTAAAGAGATTCTGAACCAAATCAGGACTGAGAACCACCATAGATTCGTTTATTAGATTAGAAAATTACATATTTTCTGCTTTCAGATTTCTTTCAGATGGAAGTTCAGAATCTGCTTCTATTTTGAGTGTTCATAATTCTTGGACCTTTAACAGTGGTTCTTAGCCTTACCTGCATATTAGAATTACCTCAAGAGCTATAAACAATACTAATTTCTGGATCTCAGTCTCAGAAAGTCTGATTTAATTGATTTGGGGGTTTGACCTGGGAATTGGGATGCTAAAATCTCCCTGGAGGAATCTAATTGCAGGAAAAGCTGAGAAAGCCTGCCTAGTGTTTCAGATGAACCTCAACGCATGGTAGGAAAGCCATGGCCATTATTCGTATTTACTGAGACTCTGGAGAATGCGTGACTCACCTGAGGTCCCATGGCTGGTGAGTAATTCAAGACTCAAGACCAGGTTCTAGGACTCCCAAGTCAGTGCTCTGGCCATGATCACACCGTGAGAGAGAAGCTGGTCAGATTTCAGTAAGGAACGAAGGGCCAGAGCTCAGGCTCCTGTGCTAGGAAGGGCAGGCCCACAGGGAACCTCATGGTAGGAGGACTCAGCATCTAGGAAGAAGAAGGACAGAGGTGTTGCCCACCAAGGGGAAGAGGAGGAAGTTCAGGAAAAGGGGGTCAAGAGCTAACAACCAGCTGCCACCTCACAAGACAGCAAAAGGAACAGGCCCACTTGGCCTGTGTCTGTGAAGATTCTCATCCCTCACACACCAACCTGATCAACACTGGCCTCCCAGCTGACCCAAGGCTGACCAAAACAACAATTATAACCAAACCCCCTGAGATGAATGACATTAATAGCTTTGTGGCTTCCAATAATCCAATTCCTTCTTCATTCCTTAACACAAGCCAGCATTGCTGATGTGGGCTGTGGGGGTGGGTGGTCCACACAGCCGAAGAAATTCACTATCTCAAAAGTAATGTCTCCATCAGCTCAGTAAAATCCTAAAATGCTTCCAACCGGGGCAAAGCTTTCCATTGTCCAAGTGATAATTAGTAATGGCTTCAAATGCAAATACCCTAGGAAAGAGACCTTGGATTAAAAATTCAAGGTCTTGGTTTTCAAACTTTATTTGAACAGAACCCCTCTGACAAAATATCTTTATGTGTATATATGTGTGCATTATATATATATATATATCATATTATACAGATGATATGTTATATATGCACATATGTAATATGAATGTTACACATATACTATATCATATACTGTGTATATTACATGTAATATATATAAATAACTTAATATATGTGTATACAAATGTAAGACAGATCAAAGTAAACTTGCTGTGGACAAAGCAGGGGCTGGGTCTGGAAATTATCTCGTCACTGGGAGGTGGTGGGAAAGGAGAATGCCCTACCCCACTTCCCCTGCCCACCCTCCCCCCCTTCCACTAAGCTGGATTGCCAATGAGCCACCTCAGCCAAACCCAGGACAATTTGAAAGAACTACAGGAAGGAATTCACTAACTCACCGGACAAGGGTTGAGAGCCTACTGTGTTAGCATTGTGCCTGAAGCTAGGACCAAGGCAAAAGAGCAAAAGCCCCTTCCTTCAAGGACCTCATCATCTATTGAGGGTCATGGACAAGAAAGGGATAACTACACAAAATGTGATTAGAACTGAATAGGGGAAGTTACAGAGCAACTGAGGGAGCCCTGAGGGAGGGCACCTCGCCTTGGGTGGGGGCAAGGGAGGGCAGGACCTAGCAGGGAAGGCTCTTTGAAGGAGAAGACCCCCAAAGTTAAGGTCATCCAGTTTTTAGAGCAGGTTTTGATCAAATGAATAAGGACAGGGGAGCAGGAGAACTTTGGGATTGGGAAGATACGTGGAGCAGACTCAGAGGAAAATGCAGGGCTTCTGTAGCTACCAGAGACGAGGAACACAGGGGCCCAGTCCCACTACTTCACAAGCTGTCCCAGGCAGCCCCAGTGCTGGGACCCCAGGGTCCATGTGCAGGATGGAAGGAAGAGACCAGGGGCCTCATCCAGACCCACAGCCCAAAGGGGCAGGTGGGGGACCACCAAACTGGGGCTCAGGCATGAAAAGGACTCCCTTTGAAGTGAAAGATCAAAATGACTTCCGAGAAATCAGATCTCTTCAGCTGGATTTCAGCCCTGAGAGCCAGCTTTGCCAAAGGCAAGTAGTAAAAGGAGAGCAAATGCCCAATAAAGTTCTGAGGGTCAGAGGGGAAGGCAGTCCATGCAAGGCTTCCCTGAGCTGACCCAGTCCCTACAAACAGGGGGCAAATCCAGCCAGAAGAGGAAGGACAGACAGACCCCGAGTCCGGGGTTCCTGCAAGGAGAGCGTGATCCTAGAGGTCCCCTCTGCAGGGACAAACTCCCCGCTGTGGGAACACTGCTCAGGACAATCTTTGCCCCGCGGCAATGCAGACAAAAAGGAGAAGGTGCAGTGTGTGTCACCTGCAAACCTGCCACTTGTCCCTCACAGTGTTCCTCTTTACCATGAAAAAGCAAACAGCTCAGGGTGCTCTAGAAGTTTTGCTTTTTTTTTTTTCCTTTATGGTCTCTTGTCTACTATCTCAAAAACTGCTTTCTGCCTCTGCTTCTTCATCTTCCTCCTCCTTCCCTGGGACTCTCCTTTCTCTGAGGACACCATGACGAAGAAAAATGCCTGCAAGGGCCTTGTTTTCAAGATTCAATCAAGGCTCTAAGCTTTTATCTTGTTCTTAATGGCACTTGCACCGATAGAGCCCAGCATCAGCTCCCAATGATGGATTAGGCTGTGTGGGCTCCCTCGCGGTGGGCACCCCCACAGCAGCTGGTCCAGATGGGTGAGCTGTGTCCGAGGCTGCAGAGCACACTCGCCAACACCAGCCACCTCCCAGCCAGGCCGGGGCTGCCCTACTTCTCACAGGCACCCGTCTCCGGTTCTGCTCCCCAGGGGATTTTTCAATGAGACTGCAGGCTTGATAAGGCCCTCCCAGTTCAGAGCAGAGGAAACCAAGGCGAGGGGACTTCCTGATGGCCCAGCCTAAACCTACAGTGAGACAAGAGCCCGGCGTGAGGATTCCCCTGCCCGCTTTCTGTCACGTCTCTGTCTGGGCACAATGGGCTGTATGTATAAACAGCGTGGGAAAGCCAAAGGTGGGCCAGTGTCCCCGGAAGAGGCAGATAAGAGCTTGTATTCTGTTCTGCCAACTCCCTCTGCAGCCAGCATGCAAACGCAGATCAAAGCTCCTGGGAGAGTTGGCTGACTTGAGCTCGCTATTCACACCACCATTCACACTCCTAGCATGTATCACGCACTTCAAAGTGCCAGGTGCCTGCAAGCTGCAGCCTATGACACTGGCTGCCCAAGCCTGGGGGAGGATGTGAGATGCTGTGAGACTGAAGGAGAGGGGAGAGAGGCTGAGCCTCTGTTCATCTTTCTTTGATAAGAAAAGTGCATTTAAAAACAATGCAAGTTGATAATAATAGCTGCTGATTTTCACAGAGATCTTCTGTGCTTCTCCAGGATCTCTTTGTCATCTAAACCCACAGCAGCCACGTAGAGGTTCAGTATTTTGCCAGTGGTCACCCAGCCAGAAAATAGTCGAGCTGGGATTTGAACGTAGGCAGTGTGACAGCAAAGCTTCCATTTCCCAGACCGTTCAGCATAGCGTTAGTCCTCCTGGGCTTCATGGTAGGAGATAGGAGGGCTTTAAGTAGAAGGCACGTGACAGAGCCTAATTTCTTCACCCAACCAAAGTTGTTTTCCAGGCAAGACAAGGGACATATGCTATCCAGGGCAACCTTCCAGAAAGGGGCAGGCTGTGTGCTCCCTGAGGACAGGGACCAGGCTTGATTCTTTTTTCCATCCTTGGTGCCTAGTGCATTGACTGGATCAAAGGAGATACTCAAAAAGTCCTTGCTGGTTCCTGGCCTAGCCATATACAGGTTGTGTGGTCAAAGCCAAGCAACAACTTGTCTGTGTTGCGGGTTCCTAATCTGTAAAATGGGGATAATAAGGTAGCCTTCCCAGTGTAACCGTATGATTAGAAACCACATGTATAAAGTCGCTCTCACTACGCCCTGCACATAGTAGGTGCTCAATAACCAACAGTTAGCTATCTTCAAAGCCATGCATGATGCTAAGGGTCAAAGGGTAAGATTAGACTGACCCATAGTTCTTGCCTTAAAGCAGGACAGGGCAAGACAAACTAGCTCAAGGTGTTCCCATAAGTTGTTGTTGTTGTTGTTTTTAGAGAGAGTGTGTCTGAGAGCACAGGCGGGGGTGAGCAGAGGGAGGGGGAGAGGGAATCTCATGACCCTGAGATCATGACCTGAGCTGAAATCAAGAGTCAGACACTTACCTGACTGAGCCAGCCAGGCACGACCCCACCCACTCAAGGGGCAGCCACGTTCCACACTTCGGGAGCCAATCACAAAGGCTGTTACGGGGTTCGTCAGAGTAACACTCAGAACTAAGAAAGAAGCCTTAGAAAATACTCAAGGGGCCACACGTTGCCAAGGACTCCACAAATCACAAAATAGCTTCAATTCCTCCACCTGCTGGGGTTCACCAGTGAGGAAGGAAAAAAGAGGGGAACCCAGTGTGCAACATGAGGTCTCACTCAGCGACCACATAACTTAGCGCTTTTGTAGCAGGCACTGTTCTGAGTGCAGACGGGAGATGAAATAGGTTGAAAGCTGGCTGCTTCTGTTCTCAAGGGGCTCTCAGAGTGGCTGCAGGTGTATGGGAAAGAAACCAGGAGAACAGCCCAGGTGCTCACAAACCCATGAGACCACCCTTACAAAGGCCAGGCAAGAAGGCCCTGCAGGAGCCACAGGCCTGGCCAGAAGAGCAAGGTGACCGTGAACTGGATGATCAGTCAGAGGTCTTCAGGGAGGGCATGTGACTCTTCAGAGCTTGTCCACTTTTTCCCAAAGGATTACCCCAATCTGGGGCTCACTGCTGGGGGCCCACATCACATCTCAGTGACCTCAGTATAGAAAGCAAATATTCCAGTGCATCACCACCAAATGTAATACACCAGGAAGGGATGGCGACGATGGCCCTGGGGCCAAACCCAGACTGAAGCCTGTTTTTTTACTACCCACAAGCGCAGAATGGCTGTCACATTTTGAAAGTGTTGTTTAAACAACAGCGACAATGACGAAGAAGAAGCAGCAGAGAAGTCTATAGTTACAAAGCCTAAAACAGTTACCATCTGGTCTTTTATAGAAAAAGTGTGTCAGTGGTTGGACTACAGGGTCCACGGTGGCCAAAACATGGCCCTTATTTGTCAAGGTTTCCTTGAGGTCCTTCTGGGAAAACCGGAATGCCGTTGGCTTCTAAAGTCCTCTCCTGATTGGACCGGGAGCTCTGGGTGTGAGAGTAGCAAGTTCATGGACTGAGGGCCGAGGGCTCTTCCTAATTCTTCTCTGCCTTAACCCAGGAGGTCTTTTCTGGCCTGCCACAACTCCCAATAATGGTTCATGCAGGATAAATGTTCTAACGCTCTCCTGGCATCCACCACCCCTAAGTGTCAAGCCTTCAGGAAAGCCGTGGAGGGTTTAGCACAGGACACAGCCCACCAAACAGACATATACTTCCTTCCCCAGGTGGGCCGAGCAGGTGGGGAGAAGGCTGGGGACTGGATGCCTAGAGGTCTAAGGCACCTACTTCCGGCTTGCAGGCTATAGGCTTCCCAGCCTTGCACTGTCCTGGTTCTTTGGGAACCAGCCCCTCCCAGAGCCACGGAGCTCTTCTAGGGAGCCTTATCACCCAGGACCAGAAACAACAAAGGGAGCCAATCCCCTTACATATTCCAAATGCGATTCAAACAACTTAAATTTTCAGAGTCTTCCAGCTGGCTGGTATTTTGAGCAGCAAACCAACAGAGATGGTTATTGTATCAGCTTCAGAGAAGACACTTTTATAATCAATGAAACTCATTATATTCAAATATCCACTTCCTGCCAATACACAATTTAAATAATCATTTCTAAGCAATTTGTTATATAATTGAGTCTTTTATATTTATAATACATGTAATTTGTTATGTAATTGAGTCTCTTATAATTACAACCCCTCTGAAGAGGCAGCAGCAATTTTCATTTTGGGGGAGTGGGATCAGACATGACTGACAAAGGGACTTTCTTTCTTTTTTTCTTTTTTTTTAAGACTTTGTTTATTTATTTGACAGAGAGAGACAGAGCGAGAGAAGGAACACAAGCAGGGGGAGTGGGAGAGGGAGAAGCAGGCTTCCCGCTGAGCAGGGAGCCAAATGGGGGGCTAGATCCCAGGACCCTGGAATCATGACCTGAGCCAAAGGCAGACACTTAACAACTGAGCCACCCAGGCACCCCACAAAGGGACTTTGTGTAGCCTTGAACAGCCAGCCACAGGCAGCACTGGTAATGAAGGGAAAGGTGGGGTCACCGTTTTTGAGGAATTACTAGCTATTCTGTTCCTTTGGTTTGAGGGGCCCACTATTAATTTAAGGGTACATTGAGAAATAGATTTATTCTTGGAAAAATCTTAATAGCCTTCAAGGGGCATGTTTCCCAAATAATAATAATGATCATGTCTTTTTTTTTTTTTAGCATGTCTTTTATAATGGAAAAATATAATACAGCTCTTGGCAGCTGAGACTGACCTGGAAGGACCTCAGTGTTAGAGGCTCTTTGCTAACCTTGAAGGATGGTCCGGACATCTGGACAGTGCTTCTGATGTCTCGAAGACATACAGAATCCCAGACTCAGTAGAACACAAGTGTCTGGGCATGTCATCAAATCACAGGGTCCAAGTCCACCCTTGCACAGTCATTGAGATGGCCTGGTCTGTAGGAAAGAAATTTGGAATTGATGACTAGAAAACCTGGAGACTTTTTGCAAACTGACACTTGCTTCCCTGTTGGCCTGTCTTGAAAATATAGATGGTACCTTCTTTTCTCCAGCTCTGCAGCTGTAAAAGTTCTTATAAAAGTTAAAAAGCATTTTATAAGACTCTTCAAAGAACAGTTACTCTTAACCCACCCCCCCGGGGGGCCAATGACAATCACATTCTCCCTTAACTGTGTATGGTAACGGTAGTTTGGGTCCCTCTAGTAGAAAGTTTCCACAGCCTAGGATTTGGGGTTATGAATCAACCAGACCTCTGTGTTCCAATTCAATGTCCATTATGGATACAGGTGACAGAGATGCCTTGGTCCATTTGTTCAGACTAAGGCATCAATAAGAGTGCTTTTATCAAAAGCAAGTCGTACATAAAATGTGGGTCTAAAGTGCCGATGATTGGTTTCTCTGATCTCTTGGGCACCACAGACATGCACTCATGCCATCCTTGGCAACGCAAGCTCACAGTCTCCAGAACGCACCTCTGCAAGAGTAGGTAAGCTGCCTAATGAAACTAAACTATGAAACTAAGCAGCTGCCAGCCTCAGCGTCACACCCCCCTGGGAAGTGATAACCCCAGGACCTTCATGCTACTTCTTATTTAATGTAGCAAGTAACAAAGATTTACTGAACACTTGTGTAAGAGCTGGGCTCTGCGTTCTCTCGAGGGATACCAAGAAGTGTGAAAGCTGTCTCCAGGTCTAGGGGAGAGCTAGAGAGGCTAGTCTCCTAGTGACAGCAAACTTGCCTCCATGAAAGTAATATCAGGAATCAGAAGAATTAGGGATGACCTTGAAGCCCCTTCCTGCTTTAAACTTCTGGGATCTAACAAGTCACTGTGCAATTGACTTGTTTTATTTCTCAATAAAGTTAACATTGAATAGTAATAGTATTTCTCCTCTAGATCATTTATCTATTCCTACATAACAAGTGATCCCAAAATTCTGTGGCTTAAAACAACCTTCAAAATATTTTTTATTTGCTCATGATTCTCTGGGTTAGCCATCCAAGCTGGGCTCAGCTGGATGATTCATCCTCTATGTCTTGGGGTCGCTCAGATGACTATAGTCGTCTGAAGCTCAACTGAGGCTGGACAGACTCAGATGACCCGAGACCACCTCATTTCCATGTCTACAGGTTAGCTGGGGTATCCAGGGAGGGCGCAGCAGCTCATCTCTGCTCCACGTGGCGTTTTTACATGGCAGACTAGGGGCAGCGTTCCAGGAAGGCAAGAACAAAAGCTCTAAGGCCTCTCAAGAATTAGCCTCCAAAGTTGTATAACTTGTACTGCATTCTGGGGGAAAAGCAAGTCACGGGATCCCACAGTTTCAGGGGATGAGATAATAGATTTCACCTCTTGATGCAAAGAGTAACAAAGCTCACTGAAACCGAATTTAAATTGTTTGCAGCTTATCCTGACATTATCAGCCCACTTATCTCCATAACGCATTGGTCACCAACACCACGTATTCATGTTTTCATTGGAAATCCCACTTACATGATGAAAACAAGATGTTTTAACTATAATCGCAGAATGCAAGTAAGCTTAGTGAGGATATCTTTGGAAAACTACCATTTGTTTCCCCACACGAGGCAAAATCATATAAGTATAGTCCACTTCCTCATTTTTTACCACATTTGATCCAGTACCTTCACAATGTCTACCAAAGTATTTCAAACATCACAGTTGGGCACTTTCCTTGCAATTCTAGAACCAAGCCCAAAAAGCTTGTTCCAAATCACTGTTGGCAGTTGAAAAAGGTAAATTGAGAATGATGTATCAAAGAAAGGCCAGCCAGTGTTCATAGTTCCCAAACAACCCTAGATGCATTTCAGGCCCCAAGGCCAAGTAATTTTTCACGGTTATGCTAGAACACATTACAAGTAAGTCACCTGCAGCCCTGTCATGGGGACTGTCCAATTATTGACCATATTCCTTAGGATGTTATCACTTTACAGCTCCCCAAATATTTGCAAGCAGTAATCCAAGTGGCAAGTCACAGCTCAGGTTACTCAGAAGTTCATAGATCTGAAACAACTCATAAATCAAAATTGACAAGAAATTAGCAGACAAGCTCGACAGTAAAAATCTTGCCATCAAATCTTCCAGCGCAGACAGCTGACAAACACTTGATACCCCTTGATAAGACAGAACCTTGCCTTGACACGCAAGGCCACAGCAGCAAAGGCATTTTTGCCATCTTGTACCTCACATGGAGCCAGCCTCGTCAAAACTCAGGCCCTTCCACTGACACCTCACCCCACATACCTCCTCCCCACCTCATCCCCCCAACCCGTGCAGCTCTTGAGAAGGTATTCAGAAAGAAAAATAAGTTCAGACCAGTTTGGTTGAAATTTGCCACTGCCTCAACATTTACTCAAAATCATCAACTTAGGCAACTTGTCTTTCTATTGTTTGGAATTCCTTACCTCTAATATATTAGGAGCATTTCCTTTGGGGGTTAGTGAGAAAGCAAAGCAAACCAAACCAAACTTAGATCCTGCCTTCAAGGAAGAAGTCACCATGACAGACAGTGAGCTTGCCTGTTGTACACATTTTCCTGTTCAATGTTTACAAGGCCTCTGTGATGCAAGTAAGTATAATTATCCCCATTTTAGACTGAGAAACTGGGGCTTCGGTGAGCAGGCAACAGAGCCAAGATTCAGACTGAGGGAAGAGCAGAATGAAAGAAGCAGGGTTGGAGGGCAATGAAGCTCAAGTGAAACACTTTGGGTAAAGCCCCCTTGACACAAAAAAGGACTTTGCAAATATTGGTGACCGCAACGATGGCGAGTGTGGGCACAGATGGGACAACAAGGTGGACAATGTCCTTCCAATGATTGGGAAAAAAAATGAAGAAAGAGCCTGGGGATGGATCCTCAGTGAATCTGGCCTGGGTGGAAGGAAAAATGCAAGTTACAGAACGAGCAGCCGAGCAGCGCGAGGAGACCCCGGAGCATCCCCCAGCCCAGAAGCCAAGAGCATCACGCTGTAAGAAAGAGAGCTAAGTGCAGCCAAGGGGTGGAGGGGAATGAGGATCAGAGAGAAGTCTGGATTTTATTTATTTTTTAAAAGATTTTATTTATTTTTTTGACGGAAGGAGACACAGAGAGAGGAAACACAAGTGGGGGAGGGGGAGCGGTAGGAGAAGGAGGCTTCCCGCTGAGCAGGGAGCCCGGTATGGGGCTGGATCCCAGGACCCTGAGATCGTGACCTGAGCCAGAGGCAGACACTTAATGACTGAGCCACCCAGGCGCCCCATAAGTCTGGATTTTGAAGAGTGGGAGGCCACTGGAGGCCATCAAAAGGGACTGAAGGTGGATGACAGATTGCAGGGGGTTAGCGAGAGCGTGGGGGATGGGGAAGTGAGGACATCGGTATAGATTCTCCTTTTAGAAAGTTTCTCAAGAAAGAAAAGGGGAAATAGAATGCCCTGAAGTTTAGGAGAGGGTAACTCAAAAGAAGGAATAAGCTCCTAATATCCAACTACTGTGCGGGGGCGAGGGCTGGGGCAGGTGTAGGGACTGAATACCATTCCCTACTTCCTTGCCTACATAACTTTGGGACTGTTTATATAAAGAGAGATTTCAGGGCACCTGGGTGGCTCAGTGGTTTTAGCATCTGCCTTCAGCTTAGATCAGGATCTCAGGGTCCTGGGATCAAGCTCCACATCAGGCTCCCTGCTCAGCAAGTAGTTTGCTTCTCCCCCTCCCTCTGCTGCTGCCCTTCCCCCCACCCCCACAACTCATTCTCTCATTCTCTCTCTCAAATAAATAACTTAAATCTCTACATAAAGAGAGATTTCTACCACTGCTACCACACCTGATGAGAAAAAATGTCCTTACGTCTTCACCCCAACCCGTTCTATTAATTCTTCCTGTCCAGTGTCTCTTGGATTCATCTTCCATTTTCTGTTCCTCTACCTGAGAACAGGCCTCTCCTGGAACTTTGTGCCACCCTGCTCTCCAGTGTCACAAGCCTCTCACCTCCTTCCCTCAATATGAATCTGAACCAGATTAACCTACTAAAAACCTAGTTTGCAAAACATGAAAAGCACCCTAATATTCACTGGCTCAGGGCCCAAACTCCTGGCCAAAAATGGAAGAGATTCCATCAGGAGTATTTATTCTTCAAACCCAGACCTTCTTTACACCCCTCCTCTGTGACCTGAAAGTCCCAGGACCATCTCGGGCCCCATTGCACATTAGACTCACTGAGGAAGTTGTATGGCACCAAAGCCCGGGCCCATTCCAGAGGCTGATTCATTCGGTCCACAGTGGGATCCAGGCATGGGGTATATTTTAAATGGCCCACTGTTGATTCTTCCTTGCAGCACTTACCTCTTGTATAGGATACTGTTCTATGGAATAAATTGTGTTCTGAACCTTGGCTCAGCAAAGTTTCCATGCCTGAAATCCCCTCCTCCTTTCCCATGAACTAAATATGCCACAGTTTTCAAAGGATTAATATAAGCCTAACTTTTGGGGGTAAGTCTTCTCAGACCACCCCAGTCAGAAATTGTTTTCCTCATCTCTGGCTTCTGTAATTCTTACAGACACACCAAGAAACCTAGTCTTTCATGGAACAACCATGCCAGGCCCTTGCTTAGTTACCAGGGATCCATACAAATGAAATGAGGTCTCTGGCCTCGATGAGTTTATCATGAAGGTGGGCTATGGTTTTGTGGATGTGAGGGACACACACAAAGCAGAGAGACCCACAAATGGAAGGGCAGGGCTGCACGGAGGTCCAGTGGTAGAAAAACCCCAGAGATTCTGGAAGCAGGACCTGGATCTGGATCCGAAGTCCACAGAAAGATTGAGAAGCACCTTGTATATCAGCAGAAGATTGGCTCTTGTGGTCTTCAAACCCTCATCTGAGGAAATAGCCTCAGAGGCCATCCTTCTGCCTTTGACCCAACTCCATGCTCAGCTGGCTATATCCATCCTCCCTGGGCTGGGGAAGACGGTTCTTCCCCTACGGCAGACATACTCTTTACTTTCCAAGGGAAGAGAGATCCCTCACCGTAGTTAGCAAGATTGTCTGTCACTGGCTTGTGTAGAGACAAAGGCAGAGAAGTCTGCCTTGATAAGTCTTCAATGGCATCCTACAGAGCAACAGTTAGGCCCGTCCCCACCCCCAGCACACCCCCAGGTACCCCCAGAGCATCCCCCGTACCCCCAGGCACACAACTAAGACTTCAGAAACACAGTTTGAAAACCATTATCACAGGTCATTGGGGGTCCTTGAAGTTATAGGTTGTTCTATAATTATTTCATGTACACAAATCCCACCTCCAATAGGTTTATAAACCCTAGTAGGCAAGAAACCAGGATCCTACTTCTTTGTATCCTATAGCTTATCCTCCAGGACATAGAGTATAATTAAGAGTTAATATATGAGCTTAAACAAAAGAGGGTATCCACAGTCAACAGGAAAAGAAGACAGGATTTTCAAAAGGCTATTAATCATTTCAGATGAATTTAAACATCTAGATGGTACGTGAAGAATAGAAGTGAAGTGACTTCTGAGAACTTCGAAATGCCATTGCCCTTAGAAAGTTAGCTTGGTAAAGTCAATGCACAGTGGATGAGGTTAGCTATTACACTAAAAGAAATGAGGAGAAACAACCTAAAAGTGTTTCTGAAAGTGTGTGCCCTAAGGTTTTGGGAATACCTAAGACTCCCTTCAAGGTGACAGGATTCAACTACAAGTAGATTTAGCAAATGGAGAAATGACCAGCTGTTTTGGATGCTGCCTAGAGAAGTTCTGTATAAACAGAAAGAGGGTGAGTTCACAGAGAAAGGAAAACCACAGGGTCAGAGGTTGGCAGTGTTTACACATGACTTCCAGGGGATAGAGAGACAGCTAGCTGGACTAAGCTTCATCGCAAGAGGGATGTAGCCTGTGTCAGGCAGAGGGTCTAACCAGGACTTGCGTCAGCAAAGGTTTTTGACTACAAATATAGCAACTGACGCTGGATGATTTCCAGACAAAAGGGGAACTGGGGGGGGGCGGGGTATGCATTACTGAAAGGGAGAATATCTAGAAAAGCACAGAGGACCAACACAGGGTCTGGCAAACCAGGCTTAGAACAGATGAGACCCAGGTCTCCTGAAGGTCTTGGTCACGGAAGCTACTGGATAGCCTCACCTGCATGGTATCCCCAGTATAAATAAACTCCAACCAGTACTCCCATTCAAGAAGCAAGGTCCTGGGATAGAGAGAGTACAATGGAGCAAGCCTGAGGTCACATGCCTGCTTCTGGGCAGAAGTTTCCATTAGGAGGAGCTGTTCACTTTTAACATCGGAGGTTATGTATTGGACTTACCAGTTCCAAGGTCTCAACACGATAGAGGAGAGAAAAATCCCAAGAAGAGAACTGGGGTACTGTTGGGAAATAGGAATTGTCACTGGGCAGTCAATATCCACAACACATCTGAGGAAATGTCCTCTGTGGTTGTCTCTCTGCCTTTGACCTGACCCCAAGTTCACCTAGCCACCTTTCCAATTCCAAACCACTTTCCCTGGGCTGGAGCAATGGGTTCTTCCCTGATGGCAGGTGCAAATTTCTTTCCAAGGGAAGAAAGATCCTTCCCTGTAAGTTAACAAGATCGTCAGCAGCTTATGATTGTGTTTATTTCAAGGCAGGTCTCCTGAGTTCTGTCTTGGGACACAGGAGATTGAGCACCACATTGAGACAGACAGCTAGCCTAGTGCCTGAGCCTAGCCCAGCAGCACACCCCTCCAAGCTGAGGCATAGTCCAGTCCCACACACTGGGTTCGGATCCAAGAAATCTGGCATGACATTGTCTTCCTTTGTGCATATTTTTTCTATTTTACTTTCATCCAGATGCAGTTAAAATCTATAAACAAATTCTTCTATACGTCATAAAGTGTTATCTTTTCTGGTCCCTCCTGTGTCACATGTTGCTACTGGAGTGGCTGGTCCATTGTCTGAAGGTGGTTGCTCCTTATTACCTCACCATAAGACCATAAGCCTAGGGAAATGGGTCCTGCAGATACGATGCTCAGGCAGTAATAAACGGACATATGGCAGCAGACCAGCATACTGACATCTTAGCTTCAGGCAGGCTGCTCTGATGGTAGCTCTCCTCTGGATCATGGAGCATGGAAGGCCTTTTAACAAACACTTGATTTAATTCCTTCTTTTTAACAAACACTTGGTTCAATTCCTTCTTTTTCATATGAGGAAGCCAGGGGAGGGGAAGTGCCTTGGTCAGCGTTACCCAGCGGCTGGATGGAAAAGCTAAGACAAACCCTGACCTCATGGGTCCTTTTCATTATATCATCACATTGTTTTGAAAAATGAGAAATTTCATCCATTTTCCAGGTCTTCTAGAAGCAAACACTGCCTTTTGTGCCTCTCAAGTTAAGGGAAATCATGAATGTAACTCCTGACCCTTTGTACCCAGATAGCAGATGTGACAACTCACTTGCCTAACTGTAATACTCAGAGAAACTCTAGTAATGCTCGAAAACTGTGGTGCCCAGAGAATTCAGGTTTCTGGATAACAGCTGAAAAGAAATGGATTTGCAAAAACTTTTTTTAAAAAACGCCTATTACTGAAAATGCTTTTAAATTGTGTGTGTGTGTGTGTGTGTGTGTGTGAGAGAGAGAGAGAGAGAGAGAGAGAGAGAGATTGGTGGGAGGGGGTGGTACAGGGAAAGGGATTTTCCATCTTAGTAAATATCATCAGGGCCAAGCTCAGCCTCTGAAATCCGGCACCTGAAATTACATTTCTGCTGCATCACCTTGGACAAGTTCCTTAACCTATTTGAAGGTCAGTTTCCTCTTCTGTGATATAAATAACCTACCTCAGCAGGCTGCTCTGAAGTTTTAATTAGATAATCTACAGAACGTATTTGAGATAGGGCCCACCAATGGCAACCCCTCAAGTGTTCTTAATGTTATTCTGAATATAATGAAATCTTTGGTGTCTGTTCCTTTCCACAAGTCCCTAAGAACACCTCCTTGCTGTGTCAAGGCATAGCACACGCGGCTGGTTTAGAATCACCTGAGAGTTTTTTTAAAAAGTACACTTGCCTGGGTCCCCCTCCCAAAGATTCTGGTCAACTGGTTGAAGGTGCACGTGGGGCATGGCTCCTGTTGTCCAAAGCTCTTGGGGGGGCGGGGGCAGGTTTCCTAAGGCAGCCCAGCTGGACAAGCACTCCTGTGCAGAACTGAGCCGACAACTAGAGAACAGGGAAGGCGAGGACCATCGAGCAGCGGAGCTCACAGCCACTGCGACATGACCTCATCTGCCCGCTTCATGGAGGTCACCACTGAGAAGGAAGCCAGAGCAGCACCGCCCTGTCCTTAGTGAGTTCGAGCTTCTCATCCAAAACGGTCTGAATGAGGGGAGCCAGGGGGCTCAGTCGGTTAAGCGGTTAAGCGTCTGCCTTCAGCTCAGGTCATGATCCCACTCCCTGCTCCACCCGGAGCCTGCTTCTCCCTCTCCTCTCTGCTTGTGTGCTCTCTCTCAAATAGATAAATAAAACCTTCAACAACAGCAACAAACAACAGTCTCAATGAAAGGGATTAAGCTAAACTTGAACAAATTCCAGCCTTTACCCCGACAGCAGCTTATTTGGGGGGGGGTGTTGGGGGGGTTGGGAAGGACCAAATTGTTTACCATTTTCTCCTAAAAACAAAAAACATCACCTAAAAAAAAATAAATATAAAAAAATACATATAGGGCGCCTGGGTGGCTCAGTGGGTTAAAGCCTCTGCCTTCAGCTCAGGTCATGATCTCAGGGTCCTGGGATCGAGGCCCACATCAGGCTCCCTGCTTGGTGGGGAGCCTGCTTCCCCCTCTCTCTTCCTGCCTCTCTGCCTACTTGTAATCGCTCTCTCTCTCTGTCAAATAAATCTTTAAAAAAATATATATATAAAGTACAGAGATGGTGGCCCTGAAGAATTAAGGTAGTCACTCTTGTTTGTGACATGGAAAATAGGTTCTCACCTGTGCCTATACATTCTTTTTTTCCTACCTGTTAGCCAGGCCTCACATTCGGCTATGTTTTAACAAGATACAAGAGAATCAGAGGAAGTTATTTTTGGTGCGAGACTTTCTTTTCAAGGCTGACCAGGGCAAAGGGGAATTAGGCATGTGACCTCCTTTTCCAGCTGACTTCACGAAAGACAGGGAAGAGGAGGGTCTCATGGAGGGTCCCCCATGAGTCACTGGCTCAGATCCCACCCTCCTGCTGGCCTAGGCCTGAGGAGCCCAGGGTGCTACCAGCAGGCACTGCTACTGTTCACGTGCCCACGTTTGGGGAAGTGGGGCCTGGGAAAACAGCACGCAGGGGCAGGGTGTGCTGCACAGTGATGGAATCGTGCCCTGAGAGCTGGGCTTCCTCCTCCGAGGTCTGGTCCTGGCAAGTCCCTTCACAAGCCAGCCTTTCCAAAGAGGAACGCCTGAGGGTTGGCTCCAACCCCTCGGCTTCCTCTTTCTTCCCTAGTTCCCCTGGAGGCAAGCCCCAGAGTCCCTGATTCCCAGCAGCACCAAGAGCCACTGTGGTGAAAATCTTGAGCATGGATGGTCAGAACTAGAACCGACAGCCTGAAGCCAGCAGGAGGCCCAATTTCAGCGCAAGGGAGTGACTTTCCAGGATTTCCATCTGGGGGGAGACAGTGTCAGGGCAGGTGTTCACCCAGGACCACAGGCAAGTACGGAAGAGGTTCTGGAACCAGACAGATGCTGCTGGCCAGATGTTCTCAACGGCTCCGTCCCCACCCAAAAATATATGTCCATGAATCCTCCAGTTAATGTCAGCTACCCAAGACAAAAGTTAAGTCTGAGAAATAAATTTCTTAGTGTTTTAAATTTGTAAATATGAACATTTTGAGCCTACTGAGTAGGAAAAAGATTAAACTGTGTCTTTCAAGCCCACCACCAGCATGAAACATATTTAAATTACTTGCTTCAGACCTCTCTTGCTGTCCCTTTCTCTCCTTTTAAAGAAATAAAAATGTCCATACACAGTTCTATTTCTTCCCATTTCTTCATCCTTCCCTCACCCTTCCAAAGGTCACCATTAACCTGAATTTGGCCTATATCATTCCCACCTGTGTTTTCGCTTTTTTTTTTTTTTTAGCGAGAGAGAGAGGAAAGAGAGCACATGCACGTGCCTGCATGCACACAAGCAGGGAGCAATAAAGAGAGAAGAGAGAATCTTAAGTAGAGAGCAATAAAGGGAGAAGGAGAGAGAATCTTTTTTTTTAAGATTTTATTTATTTATTTGACAGAGAGAGAGATCACAAGTAGACAGAGAGGCAGGCAGAGAGAGAGGGGGAAGCAGGCTCCCTGCTGAGCAGGGAAACCGATGCGGGGCTCGATGCCAGGACCCTGAGATCATGACCTGAGCAGAAGGCAGAGGCTTCAACCCACTGAGCCACCCAGGTGCCCCAGGAGAGAGAATCTTAAGTAGACTCCACACTCAGTGCACAGCCCAACACGGAACTCAATCTCACAACCCTGAGATCATGACCTAAGCTAAAATCAAGAGCTGGATACTTATCCAACTAGGCCACCCAGGTGCCCCTGTTTTTGCCTTTTAATGAATATGAATATGTTAATAGAAATCATATTGTTTACATTTTAATATAAATTATGTTTCTATATATTATGTATGTGTACATAACAGACACATATATCCTTTTACAACTTATTGTTTCATTCATCATTGTTTTAGAATTTATACATGTTGATAAAAGGTTGGTTCAGTACATTTATATTAACTGCTACATGTCAACTCCATTAACACATTCCATAAACCACAGCTTGTGGCCTATGTAACCAGAATTCTTTTGTGCAGGTGCATATATACATACATGTATGGATGTGTGTCTATAATGTATATGGACATGTATAACCACAAACACAAATCTGGACACATATATAATTTCTCTGGGCTATATACCCAGGGGCAGAATTGATATTTCATAGCAGGAACACACCTTTGACTTCAACAGACATTGCCAAATTGTTCTCCAAAGCAACTATACCAATTTACGCTCCCACCAGAGTCCCCTTGTGCCCACACCTCACCATCCCTGTTGTTACCAGACTTAATTAATTTTTGCTAATCTGGTAGATGTGAATGGTATTTCATTGTTTCAATTTGCATTTCCCTTATTGTGGAGAACCAGTTATAGTTTTTGAAGCCAAGAATAGAAGCTAACCCCTCCCCACCTTACACACACAGTCGGTGGGGGCAGGAAGAAGCATGGGGGCTGGGGGTAAGCCCGGAGGGTGAGGAGCTTCTAGAGACCCAGGGCTGGAGCTAGGATTTTGCACTCACAGGTCAAGCACAGATGAGCATCAGAACACAAGGTGAATTCCAAAAAGATAGACCAAGAAGTTGCCAAAGAGAAGGGGCCAGAGAAGGGATAGATTCAGAACTCCTAAATCAGAGAGGTACGCAATAGCAAAACACACAGAAGCCTGTGGGAAAGGGTCCAGGCTATTTCCTGAGAAAAGGGGCAGTTGTCTGTAGCTGGCAGTGAAGAGGAAGCAAGAGTGGGGTTGGGGTAGTTGAGCAGAAAGGGAGAGTAATGAGCACCAAGGCTCCGGCAACTCCACCTGCCACTGTCATACCCGTGGCCATCTTAGTCTCTACTGTGACCCCTGAGAGCCCTAAGTAACCCTGTGTACATCCTTCTAATTGAAACTCCTCAGCTCAGGCCATAAAATATGGGCCACACTTTTAGTTTGCGGGTTTGGGGTTTTCATTTCATTAACGCGAACAACAAAAGTGCCACAGTGGGTGAGGAGGTTCTTTTTGGCAAATTGCTTCTCCTTCTGGTGGCTTCTTTTCAAAACATGTTTTGGAAACATTTAACAGTCCTTCCCATAGCACTGCTTCTCAGGGAAGTTAAACAAAGCCAGATTGATGGACTGACTTCAAGGCATGTGCGCCAAAATATGTCTCCCATATTAAAGATGCTGGAACTTTCTGGGAACAACTCATTTCCTTGGGGGGGGCACTGGAGGGTGTGGGAATCCCATCTATCTCCATGTCCTTCTACCAGGCAGAACTCTGAGAAGCAGATCATCTATCAACATGTGTGACAGATATGGTTCTTCTTAATGGGGACAGGAAACCACTCTAACCTCATCGGGTCCACAGTTTCAAAGCCAACTTTCCCTTCGGTTCACTTTGCTTCAAGTATGGCCAAATGCTAAGGACAACAGCCAAGGAAGCCTCCAGAGAGATAGGCATGGAATAGTGTGTCATGGCCCCGCAATGGCATCTGGAGAGGCTAAGAAAACAGAACTTTATTATCTCCTTTCCCTTGTTTGCACTGAAGGGGTATTGACTGGGATGAAGTCTTCAGTCCAAAATGGACAAGATTTAATAAAACCCTAGAAACATCAACAGGTGTCTGGAATTATTCTGTAATTCTGTCAATCTTTACTCTTCTGACCTTTTCAAGATTAAATATGACCAAGACACACTACGTTTCTCATGACTTGTGAATGACAAGACCAGGCATGACACTGTCAGTCATTTCTAATATCTCTTGGCTTTGAAATCTATCATAGAACACCTTCATCTTTGAAGGAAGTTTTAGAGTCCATTTACGCATGCATTTGTCACACATAAACACACACACACATACACACTAGCAACGTATTTGCGTGAGAATATTAGGCATGCCCTCTACCACAGAGTCATTCCATTTGAGACTCTTAGTTGAGCACGTGCTAGGTAGGAGTTGATTAGAAGAGGCTGAGTAAGTCTGGGTCAGCAGATAATATAGCTCACAAAGTGTCACAGGAGTTCTAATAAAAGGGTTCCTGAAAGAAGTGGGGGACAGGGTGAGGGAACAGACCAACGATGGCAAGAGTCCCCAGGACTGGCCACCAGTGGGCAGCCATAACCACACCCAGGGCTGAAGGGACTCAAGGAGGAAGCAGTGTTACTAGAGCCCAGTGAGAGCTGGAGATTGGAAGGATGACTGCCCAGTGGGAGTTGCATGAAGGAAGGAGGGGGGCACTGCCAGAGACTCAGGACAGAGAAATAACCCACCTCTCTGTCCTCCCACCTTTGGGTCTCCTGCTCCTTGTGTTCCCCTCTCTGCTAAACCCAACTAGCAGCCAGCCGGTGAGGGCACCTGAGTGACGCCATCCTCAGGAGTGGCCCCCACTGAGTTCAGAGCAGGGGCTCAGGGGCCGGAGGGAAGGAGGGTGCCAATGGAAATAATCTGCACCGTGGCTCTCCTTCCATCCCACGGCACTTCCTGTTTCAATCAGTTATGTCGCTCTGTCAGACGGCACACATGGAAACACTGCACAAATCCTCTCTTGATTTCACAATCAAACAACTCATAAGTCCTCCTCGTCCGGGGTCAGTCTTTACATTCCTTGGCGGAAAAAGATAGTCTAATTTGGCAGAGTCGTTTAACTGTGGCGTTACCCAAACAGGAGTTTCCCTCCTAACTTGAACGCGGTCACAGCCAATTATGTGGGAGAGGACCCTGTGAGGCTCAAGCAGCCAAGTCCACTTTGCCAAGCAACCAACTTGCTACTGGTTTTCAGCAGAGAGACAGTAGCTCCCTATTTGTTCTCTGGAGAAACAGCCCCAGGCTAGAGGACCCAGTTACCCATGATGGAAATAATGGCCAACAGTGACTATGTGCGGGGCGCCATGCCGCAGCTTTGGGTGCGTGCTGGTTAGTCCTGTTTAACCAAGGCACAGGAGCAGAGGGTGAGAGGAGAGAGGATGGGGGGCTGATTCTCCTGATCCCCCTCTGTTTTGTCAGGAGCTGCATGCCTCTACCTCTGACACAGCTCCTGTCTAGGGTCTCTCTCCCAGTCCCTGGGTTTGAGAAGACTCTCCCTCCACTTGCCCCTCAGGCCCAGGGCTTCCCCTGGGTTTTTCCTCCTCCCTCCTGGGTTCCCCAACCCTACCCACACCCCCAAATTGTTTTTTCATTACACTCTCCTCCATTACCCCTTTGAGGGTTCCATCTGCCTCCCAGTGGATCCCTGGCTGGTACAATACCCACGGACTCAGTCAATGATGCTGAAGCTGCCATGAGAGTGTCCCCTTCACACGTGCACCACAGGAACACGTGCTGGCAGGGTGAGGCCCAGTCCTCTAGGGACAAAGGGATCTCTCTTCAACAAAGACAGTTTAACTTCATCTTCTTCCTTTCTTTTTCTTCACAAGGAGTAAATCAGGCAGTTTAGAGGAAACCCAGATATAGGGTGAGCAATTGCTATCCTGAGAAGGCACTTGGCATTCAGAGGAAAACACCAGCTTTGGAGTCAGCCTTCCAATCATTCAGGTCCAGCTCCAACACCTACCCACCACATGACCCCAGGCAAGTCGCCTCTCCCGGCTTCAACAGCTGAGTCTATTACATGGGTCTTAAGCTATCTCCGCTCCAGGGTCATTAAAAGGTAACAAATGTTAAATACCTGGTACGGAGTATACCTTTAATGAATCTAAATCCACCCCACCCTTACTTTAAGGACCCTACTGTTTTCTCCTGGATCCTTGTCATAACTCCATTGCATTTAGGCTTGAGAATCCTTCTCTTGTTTGCCACCTTCCCTTGAGTTGAGTTCACTTTACCTCCACAGTTGAATCTGAGTCATATGGGCTTTCCTTCTTCTGGAGGCAGATGGGAGGATGGCTTTCCTGATAAGACCTGAGATTCTGGGCACAGGCAGTTTTCCCTCTGATGTAATGCTGTGTGTGTGTGTGTGTGTGTGTGTGTGTGTGTGTGTGTGTGTGTGTGTGTGTGTGCATGTGCTCACACACACATGGAAATCTGATCCGGGACAAGCTCATTTCCACTTCTGACTCATGCTTCCATTCAGATAATATTAATTGGTCCCTAGAGAGCATTACAGGGGATAAAATGGCAGGGATAACAAATGTGGGATGAGAGTGAGCACCCTTTTTGAAAATAATTGTCATTAAGGACCCAAGGACCTAATGCCTGGCCAGGTTAGAGTTTAGTAGGTATTTCTTCTAAGCAATTTTGGGTTGATGGTCAGTCCTTTGTGGAAAATTCAGGAGCATTTCCAATTAGTTTAGTCACGACCGGGGTGGAAAGAGTCCAAGCTTCCTCTTCCAGAGCTTACATCTGAAATGGCAAGCCCTACAAAATTCCAGTTTAGAGTTTTCCAACAAGCCATTACCAGCCTATATACTCTAGGAACAGATTTCAGGCCCTGGTTCTAAAACTTCCATGTGTACCAAAATCACATGTCCAGAATCATAATCACATGCCCATCCAATGGTGTCAAAATCACCCTGGCATACTGAAGAAGTTCCCCAGATGATTCTGATGAATATAAAACATTGATAACAAATGATGTTAAGGGACTTGCAGAAGAGCTTGTCACATCCCCTCAGGCCACCTGCCAAGTGAATTAGAGAAGGGAGATCCATCACTGGTGAATACATGCATGCAAGTTGCCACTGGCCAGTGATTAAGAAACAGCAGCAGGGAGGACCTGAAAGGCGTTCCTATCTGCCTGTCAGAAAGGGCCTCTTTCTGATACACTTCTTGCAAAAGAGTCAGCAGATACATGCCACACAAGCTTCCCAGTGTAGAATATCCAGTGGGCAACTGATGAGTAGGCTGCTTGGTCAGAGAGGAAAGGAGAGGAGAGGAGAGGAAGGAAAGGGGCTTCACTTTGGAGAGTGAGGGAGAGCGAGGTGGGGCAGGGCAGACACTGAGTGTGTGGGAGAAGCACAGATGTTAGAGCTGAGCTGGAAGTTTCCAGAATGCAGAAATTCACATTCCACCTTCAAAATGTTGCCATGCCTGCCTATCGCCTAGACCTGCACTTTCCAGCATGGTCATCTCAAGCCTTGTGTGGCCTTGAACCTTTGAAATGTGGTTAGGCCTAACTAAAATGCGATGTAAGTGTAAAACACACAGCAGATCTGAAGAACTATTACCAAAAAATATATAAAATATCTCCCGATAATTTTTCTGATTATATGTTAAAATTCTATTTTAGGTCTATCTAATGAAAATATCTATTATTAAAATTACTTTCATCTGTCCTTTTTTTAAAAATGTGACTAATACAAAATTTTTAAGTACCTATGATGTTGGAATTTTTGGCTCCCATTGTAGTTCTAGCAGACAGCACTAACCTATACTATTATTTACTTTTTTTCTTTGCATTTGATTCGCCTTTTTTACTTAAATGCACTTAACTTTATCTCAGGCAATAATGAGCATAAAATCACATGTTTGATATGTTAGTTAAATTTTTTCTCATAATCATTAAAATAAATATATAAAAAATAGCTCATTTGCACACTCCCTAAATTCAGCTTGTATTTTGCCAGGGGTACACAGAACTACCCTTTGGTAAATACAAATATAGTTCAAACTCTCTGATACCCAGAGAGAGTGAAATGACCGGTCCACAACCCCTAATGTGACCAGAGACCAAGGCAACCCAGTGCTGTTTACTAAGCTGGGGGGGGGGTGCAGGTAGGTAACCTGGAACACCCACACAAGCAAGTTCCCACATCCCTCACAGGCCTGGACCAGTGATTGCGTGACTGTCAGCAAAGAGGGAGTGGTGTCTGGTCACACACTCTGGGTTTCCACTCTACCCTGGCATTTCACAAGGCAGGTGCCTTTCTTAAAGGGCCAGTAGGAAGTGTAGCTTGTGCCTCTGAGTAATTGTGGAAGCAGGCAGTGCCCTTTGATAACCCATGCCATCCCCACTCACCCCTGGCCGCTGCTAGCCTCTCCCGTCATCCCTCCACCCACGCTGCTTCCACATGGAAGTTGCCATCACCCATAATTCAAGGTCCGTCTGGGTCACAGCCTGCTTCTGATTCCCCTCCTCCAGCTACCTTGTCTGACTGCAGGGCAGGAGCAAGGGAAAAGCCCCTTTCAGTGGAGCATTTGCAAGCCTGTTAGGATGGCAAGAGGTAGGGACCCTCCAGTGAAGTGGAAAGGCCAGCTAACAGTCCTTGTCCTATAACATTTTAAGCCTCACCCTAACCCAACTGGTGCTTAACAAATGCTGGTAAAGAGCAAGCCTGTGGGTGTGAAGGTCTTGCCATTTATATTTAGGATCTCCAATTAGGAATGTTTCCTCCTGAGGAGGAAAAGTTTTGGGGTCATTTCCAGCAGCTAATACTCACCACAGATGCAAGGTAAGGTGACTCTGGCTTCCCCTCAGAGGAGCCTTCTAGCACATTCTGGGCCCTCTAAATAGGCCACTGCAGGGGGTCCAAAACAACCTCCTCACAGACATTAATGTATGCACCAGCCATTGTCCTCAGCAGCTCTCCTTTTCCTCAGTCTTGCTGCCCCTCCTCTCACAATCAGAACATCCAGATTCCTCAGAGTCCATATCTGCTCTTGGCCTTCTTCCTGTTTCCCAACTTGTTCACATGGCTCTTTCCAGCTAAAGTGATTTCAAACTTCAGCTCATTGGCCCAGATTTAGAGCCCCCCCCTGACCCCAGGGGAGATATCCCTTGTCCTGGAGCTGGTCTGGGGAGAACCTACCAAGCAGACCAGCTCCTGCCCTCCACTACAGGACAGGAGAAAGCCCAGATCCCAGCAGGTGCCCCTCTGAAGAACACCTGGATGGCTGTGCTCACGCTCAGGACTGGTGGGCCTGTCTAGTCTCTCATCAGACAATTGGAAGGCCAAGATGGGAATCAGCACGGGTGGAAGACCTGACCTCCAATCCTGGCTTGACCTCCACTCACTCATCTTTCAGTGGGTATTAGGATGTTATGTGGTCAAGAGGAGTTTAAATGAGAGAAAATCAGCAAGAAAACCAAGCTGCTTTGTGCTTCACTGCTATAAACATGTTAATAATAACTAGTAATCATTGAGTAATTACAACATGCCAGACCCCATGCTTGGCCTTGTATCATCTCATGTCATCTGCACCACGACCTGAGGAAACAGGTTCAGAGAGATTGAGTAACTTGCCCAAGGTCACACAGCTTCTAAGTGACAGAGCCAGCTGGTGTCCTCAACCCACTCTTTGCACCAGCTCCTTCCCTGTTCCATGAAAGAGCTGGCACAGGGGGAGAGGGGCAACTAAAAGGGGTCGGGTGGGGGGGGGGACACACTCCATGCAGCTGCCGGGATGTCCCTCAAGGACAAACACAAAAGGGGGTGGTGTGGGCTAGCACAATGGGCTATTGGCCCAGGTGGCTTCTTCTCATTTGTCCCTCTTATCACCACAGTCCCACACTCAGCAGAGCCCCCTCAAGGTTGCCCGCCACACGACTGTCCCCAGGGTGTTGTGACAGGCTTTCAGGGTCTGTGCGGTTGACAGCTTGAATTTGACAAGATCTGCGTTGAAAACAGAGCCCCATAACTGACTCACAGAGAAACGCCCGTGGCCTTCCCAGAGGACCCCCGTGATGGATGGGCCTCCCTCAGAGGGTCCCAGGGGGCCGGCTGGGGAGGGCTGAGGTCTACGGGGCCTCGCTCGAGCTGCCAGGAGGTCAACTGCCATTTTAATGACTGCCCTGTTCCAGCCCCTTCTCCCTTGCTCAAAAAGCATGGCCCAGGCCCATCTCTGTCTTTGGGAAACTCCACACTCGCAGAGAGCAAGGCCTGCTCCACAGTCCTCTTTGTCCTGGCAGGATCACAGACTCAGCCTGAGCCCCCCATTCTCTTCTCAGGGTCTGCAGAGAGGTCCTGAGACTGCAAAGCTGGAAGGGTCTCTCATCTTAGCCTGCGCTCTCCCACCGCCTCCTAGACACACATACGGACACACACAGTATCAGGAGCAGTTGAGGGGAGGGGCCGATCCTGCACCTAAAGGCAATTGGGAGTCCATTCATTCATTCATTCACTCATTCATCCATAGCTATTTCCCTACTAGAGGCCAGGCCCTGCTGTCAGCACTGGGACACAACAGCAAGGAAAACAGATATGGTCCCTGTCCCCAGGAGTGGGCTGTCAGGCAGCTGGTTTGTACCCAGGGGCCCTCAGGAAGAAAAAAGCAGCACGGGACTATTTGAGTCCATCAAGCCCAATTCCAAGGATTAGCGGTAAGACAGGGCAACATTCCCCTCTACAGCCATCCGTCTTGGTTGCTGTGCCTCTTTAGGACATTTGCTGCAGAGCGAATTCCCAGACTGGAGGTTCTCCAGACCACTGTGCCTCAGGGCCACACAGAGAGCATCTTAGATGTATGGATTGCTAGAGCCCTGCTTCCAGTGATTCGGCTTCTGTAGTCTTGGGTGGGGTCCTGCAATCTGTATTTATAAAAACTGTTCCAGGTGGTTTTAAGGCAAATCCAGGTTTGAGAGACCCCGACTTAGTTGTGAGTTCCTTATTGCCCAGGTATCTGTAGGATCTAGATCAGTGGGAGAATGAAAGAATGAAAGTCTGCATGTCTGGAAGGTTGCATGAGGCTGTGGTTAGCAGTAGGGGCCCAGGCCCAGATGTCTGGGGAACTGGTGTGGCCCGAAATCTCTGGGTGAATTAGTAGCACATGAAGGGTGGGTGGTACAGGATGGGGGCAGGATGTGGGACCCCATGCCAACCACTGGGCCTGGACCTTCCTGCCAGAGAGAGACAGATGAGCTCAGCATGGGCAGAGCACTGACGACTCAGGGGCAGTGGAGTCCACAGGCCACAAACATAGTCAGGACATCTCGGGCAGTCCATCTATGCTAAGTAACACGGGGATGGAGACAGGCAGAAGGTGGTGGGTAACCTGTACCCCGAAACCCCCTGTCACTGCTCTACATTTGCCAGTTACTAATTTGACCCATACTGGGTGAGGGTCTGCCATGGGCCAGGTAAGCCACTAGCACTGATAGAGCAGGGACTGGTCCCACCCCTGGCCTCAAGGATGCCTGTGGCCAGTGGGGTAGATGAGCACGGAAAGAGACAGAGGTGACAGAGGTAAGGACAGGAAGCCTCTGGACATCCTGGCTGAGGACAGAGACACACACTCAGAGATGAATGAAGCCTGGAAACACCAAAAGCTAAAGAGAAAGTAGAACCCTCAGGACTGGAGTAAAATGTGTGCAGGGCTTAGGGGAAGACCAGCGTGGAAGGGTTCTGTTTCTACCACTTACTCGGAGTGAGACCTCAGACAAGTCACCTACCCTCACTGAGCCTCCAATTCCTTGTCCAAAGAATGGGTACCTACTTCACACAATCATTGAGTCAGCAAACTAACAAATGGAGTGTGAGAAAACTGAGCATGCAGTAGATACTCAATAAAACATAACAAAGATGACCACTAATTGAGCTCTTTTCATACAATTCTCATAAATACACAATACAATCTGGCACCTGGGTGGTTCAGCTGGTTAAGTGTCTGCCTTCGGCTCAGGTCATGATCCCAAGGTCCTGGGATTGGGTCCTACATTGGGCTTCTTGCTCAGTGGGGAGCCTGCTTCTCCCTCTCCCTCTGCCTGCTTCCCCACGTCTTGTGCTCTCCTCCCTCTCTCTCTGTCAAATAAATAAATAAAATATTTAAAAAAAATACAATACAATACAATCTGGAAGAAGCTGCTCTTAATCTTAGCTTTCAGATGATGAAACCAACTAAGAGAAGTGTCCCATAGCAGATAAGTGGTGAAACCAGAACATGAATCTCTTCTGACTCATTCCAGAGACTTTACTGTAATACTAAGCTATACACAAATATATTTTTGAAAGAGAAGATGGTTAAAAATCAAAGTATCTGTGATTATCATAATTAAAAGTGGCACTTCACTGGAATTTCACATAGGATTTGGAAAACTGGACTGTATTTGTCCACAAGATGTTAATAATAGCTCCTTTGTATTGGGTACTTACTAGGTGCCAGGCACTGTACAAAGCACTCTTAGAAATCCACATAAAACACCTGTTTTACAGATTAAACAGGTGGGACTTAAGAGGATTAAGTGCCTAGTCTGAGGTCACTCAGTAAGTAAGAAGGTCTGAGTCAAGATTTGAATCCATGACTCCAAATCCTTACACGTTTGGATCCTCGTAGATTCCCACAAAAAGGACTGAGCAGAAGGTCCAGAAGATAAGGCTTCTTAGATACATGAGGTATTTCTCAGGGGATGTCCTCCCTAGGGCAGCAATCAGACCTGGTATGAGGTAGGGGCAGGAAAGTAGAAGTAGAGGGAGAGCAAGAGATGGAGTTCAGCCCAGGCTGAGCTGCTACCTTCCCGAGGCACCGAGGAAACACCCAAGCCCCTGGCTGACAGGCCTCAGATCGACAGGGAAAGGGTGAGGCAGAACCTCTTCCCACATAGAAGTGGGAAGTAGGAAGACTCTAGAAATCTCCTGTTAACCTCCAGATGTCTGCCTGCCCCTTTCTAGTGGCAGTGATAACTTCGTCATGGTCCCATCTACTTCGGATGGCTTCTCCAGTTGCTTCTCCAGCAACTCTCTGGGTAAAAGCCTGTTTTTTATTGTTTGGCTTTGCTTCACTTGTCGACAAAAACTGAAATGCAAGCATTCTTGAACTTGGCCTTGGAAGCCCACTGACGTAGGACAGGTCCCTTCCCTCCCCATCTGAATTCTCCCAGCCACCAATGACGCCTGTCCTCCTGACCTTATGAAGTAGCTTCAGAGAAGAAATAAGGTCATTTAAAGCATTACACAGAAAAAGGGTTTTTTTAGTTTGGGATTTTACTGGGTTTTTTTTTTTTTTTCCTGTTTTAAGTCATAACATTTAGCAGTCCTGCCTGCTTCAGTGAGCTCATAGAAGCACTTGGTTTTGACTGAGGAATATAAAGGGCTGAGTTCATGGTGTGGTGGATTATGCACATCTCACACATGCAGAAGTACAGAATCGGCGAGAGGGTCACATACCCCTCTATGGTCACCCAGAGAAAAGATAGTGATGGGAGGATTCAGAGACAAGAAAGGATTTTCCTCACTCTTGTGCCAAGCTTTCTAGAAACATGAAAGGCCCCGACATTTTCCAAGCCCCAGTGGTCCCTGGGCCTGCGGTAAGGTAGGATAAAGGAATATTTGGCCTCTGCCCCTCATATCCCGAAGAAGCAGTGGGGTCAGAGTCTTTCCTCTGGGCACCGAGCCTTTGTGAGTTCAACTATAGCCTCAGGAGACATGAGCAGAACTGCTCACAATGATGCCCTAATTCTTCACAGCTGCCATGTCCACCAGTTCCCTTGTTCAGTGAAGCCTTCCTACAGAGATGGAGCAGAATGTCAAGTTTCAAGTGCAGGTTTCCACGTTTTTATAGATTCCTCAAGCCCCCCCGCAAAAGCTGCCATTACCATTAAGGTGGAATAAATCTCTGCTCTCCCTGTTATTTCTGTAAGTTCCCTGAATGTATCCCCCTACCTTGACAAAGAAAGAAATAATATAAGTCTGGGATAGATCAGGCCAGCAAACCTCCTCTCCCAGAGGGCCAGGAAGCTGTGCAAGTGATATCATAAATAGTTTATTCCTTGATATAAATGTCGTGGGGCTTTATCCCCTTCCTCCCAAGTCAGGCCATTCTGGGGAAATAAAGGTTAAACAAAGTGCAAATTTTAGTGACTAAAACATTTCTCTCTGTGGAGCAAGAATAAGCAAATTTGCATTTAGTAAGTCTCTTGCTTGTCTGACTAAAGTCTTTTCATCAGAGCTGACCCATTTGAGGCTGAGAGGAAAAGAGAGACCAGTAAATCCCAGGATTGGGAAAGGAGAGAGGGGAGGCACCAGGAGTGTGGCTCAGCCTATCACGCCTAAAGCAGCCTTGTTCTAAGAGGTGGACCCATGGGACTTGGGACCCTAATGGGGCAGGGAGCTTGTTCAGGGAGAGAGAACCACCACTGAATGGTCACCCCTCCCCCCACCACCACGTCCACACAAGGGAGAGAAAGTCCCAATATCTGAAAAACAAAAACTTGTAAATAGGGAAGTATATGAGGCTGAGAAAACCAGCAGACACCTGACAGCTTTCCTTACGCAAATGTCAATTGGTATACCAAAACAAGTGACTAAAGCAGGCATCACTTATGAAGAAGTTGACCCCTGGTTTCTTCAGTTGGATGACTAGAGTCGGAGACTTAAAAAACAGGAAGCACCAGATGTAATATCAAATGACCCAGACAGTGAAAAGCAAGGCAGAAACTAAATTGGAAGACAGGAAGTCACAATCACGCCACAAACAATACAGATATTTGTCTGAGATATGCTTGGCGGGGTGCCCTATCGTGGCCAGAAAATGGAGGCGCGCAGCCAAGATGGGGATATTTATCAGAGGCAAGGCCGCTAGAAATGGCCAAACTAATACTCCTCCTGTGAAACCTCATCCTCACAATTAAGTAAAACCTCAGAGGTTACACTGCTGAGTTGGAAGTGCGACTTGCTGACCTAGGGTCAGATGCTATTACTGAGCCAGGGGACTTAGCCCCCAAATAAGAGCTCTGGCTTCCCCCATATCCCCTCCTGGCTCAAGGTAAGGGTAGTGGGCATCTATTGTTTCCTCCCCCGGAGAGCAACAGCACATTCCTGTTGGCCACCCCTCCCCCATCCTGGCTTATCGGCTGGTTTGAGCAGAGCCCGCCCATCCCTGAGCTGCTGAAGCCTGGAGAGGCCCAGGGATGCTCACAGCACTGTCAATCCCTGGGCACGCTGACTGATCCAGGGTGACCCTCTCTAAGCCAGTGAACATGAGCCCTGGGAATCTGCTTGAACTACTATAAAGTAGAAGCTCTTTATCACCTAGAATGACTAATATGATAGAATAAAATCATCCTGCTGCCACAAGCCACTAGGAGGAAAGAATCTGCTGGAGAATTAGAGCCAACAGAGAAAAACAGCATCATTAATACAGAGAAAAAAAGACTCTGTCTTTATGATGTCATTAAGAATTCCTGGATCCATCCTTACCTGAAGTTAACCATGATCCTGGACTATGCAGTTGTGACAGCAATAAAGTCCTCTCTTGCTAGTTTCACTTGTTACCTGTCACTTGCACCTGGAGAGTCCTAATACAAGAAGCAAAGGGTCTAGTCCCTGGTCTCCATGAGGAAATCAAAAGGACTCTCTCTCAGGGGTTAACAGTCCACAATTATATTAGCTGTGAGGCCTTATCAAAACTTCCTTGTCTTGCTGAATCTTGCCTCCTCTGAAATGAGGGAGTTGGATGAGGAGCACTCTAGTGTCCAGGCAAGTGCTAAAATTGTGAGTTCAGAACTTTGTAATATTCTTCTGAAATGCTTCAGATCCCTGAAAGCATCACTCAGGATACACTTGACTTGCATTTCAGCAGATGATTTTTATGCCCTCTCAACATAACCCAGAGTGCCAATATTTGCCTGGGGATTTTTCGCTGTTACAGAATACAAACAGAGAAAATGGTTATCTGGAAAATCTTGGTTCCTGAAAGCTCTTCAATGGAACATTCCCGCGGGCTTTCTCTTCTATAGCCCAGCCAATAGCCACAGGTGTTGGTGATGTGGAAGCACCACCCCTCCCCTGCCACCCAGGACGGACCGTTGTGGTCCTGGAGGTGTGGTTGGTTGCTGGTATATCAGAGACAACATGTAAAAGTACAGTCATTGTGAAAATATGGTTTATAAATTTAATTGTACCAACTTTTGATAATCCGGAATGTGGCCTTTATTATCCAAGGTTTTCTAGGCTGTAAATAACAGTCACACCAGCTCAAAACAGTTCAAACAACAAAGATAATTTATTCTGCTCTGTAACTAAGAGAGAAAAAAATCTATATCGTGTCTTCAGGCACAGTTGGATCCAGGCACTTGAATGATATCTTTAGGAACATGTCTCTCTCTATCTCTTGGTTTTCATGTATTTTCTGGGCAAGCTCTTCTTACCACCTGTTCCCTAAGATTTCTATCAGGAATTCCAAGTTTATATCCATTCACCAAGTTAGCAACCCCAGGAGAAAAAAGCATCTCTTTGGTTATAATGATTGTTAAAAACCCCAAAATTAATGCCCAATGGTCCAGTGTGACTTATATGTCCATCTCTGAAACAAGCACAATGATGCCAGTCCACCAAGCCTAGGTTGCACACATGCACACATGCATGTGTGTGCATGGGGATTTTGGATGTACCTGCAACCCCATCTGGCCCACATGGGCTAAGACTGAGGAAGAGATGCTGATCCAAAGAAAAACTGGAATGCTATTTCTAGAGAAAGGGGAATAGATGCATAGCAGGAAGAGAACCAACAGACATGACCCACCTTGGGGGCCAAATGCAAAGGGCTTGACCCTGGGGGACAACATATTTCTAGAACCAAAAGGAGAGGAAGTTATTCTTTCCCCCCTACCAAGGGTCTCTCTCCCTGAAAGGTGCCTAGTGTGGGGCAGGGAAGAGGACACGAAATGCAGTTCCATGGGCCGTGGTTTGAAGCCCCGCACAGGCAATTAGCTCATTTCTGGAAAGGACCAGTCATCATGTATGGGAAGAAGCTGGGATCTGGGAAGCACCTAATGGTAAGGCTGTACCCTGAGCAAAACAGTGACTGGCACAAGGCTGGGTTTGGTGCCCTTCTCCTTCTGGGATCCATAGACCAAATAGCAACCCTGGATCACAGCCCACCTGAGCTACCATCCTCATCTGTCTGGAGAGCCAGCACAGTGGACTTGGGGCCAACCACTGCAGTGCTAACTGGCACCGCCAGGTAGCCCGAGAGAGTGTTGGTGCTGAATGCCTATCCTTCCGTCAGATCCACATCACACAATTCCACTGCTATTCCAGCTGGAGCATGGTAAAGACCTTTTGGCAAAAGACAATAAGGCTGGATCCAACTCCGTGTGCGCCTGACTCACCATGAGTCATAACCCCCAAGGGACCTTCTCAGCTCACCATTGTTATCAATTAAAAGGAGTCACGTATGTCCGGCACATAGGAATGTCACAGCGGCAGCTGAGCTTGGGAATGTTGTCCTCTGGCTTGGAATATAATTCTCCGCTAAGAAGTCCACTGATAATGGCACAAAAATAGCATCCCTCCCAAAGGTAGTTACATTTTCATCAGGGATAACTTAAGCTACAGCATCCAAAGAAATAGCTAAGGTTCTGAAGAGTGTAAAGTATTTGATTTGCTTTGCCAGTCCTATTTTAGCAATTCTCGTCATTCCTAACCTTCTTCAAGGACTGGGCCTTATGCTTGGCCAAAGAGGAACCACCCTGTCTCTCTGAATTGTTCACTACCTTCTTCTTCATGGCACAGAAGAGCCTGACCACCATCATCCCCGTACCTTGCTTTGTTCCCCTAGAGAAGCTCTGATAACTGTGGTGAATGCTAACGGAAGAGATGTTGTAACTAAATATCATTGTGTTTATATCTTTGTATGTCTTCTGCAATAGAAGATAAACAAACTAATCTTCCTCACCTTAGGGCGATAACGAACAAAAATTATAGTTGAGTAACCTGCCAACGTAAATATTTCACAAAAGCTAAGTGACAGTAAATAAAACCAGACTGTGGGATGGGATGCGATGGGACTTTCCAACAAAGATCCTAAAAGATTTTCAAGCTCACTCCCTTAATGGAATAATTTCTAGTTGTTTTTAGTAGTTCATTTCCCAAACTTATTACCATTTTGCCATATTGATTGAATGAGTATTATTATTAATTTGCATGTGACAGCTATTTATTAGACTCCTGAAATGTGCCAGGCTTTGTACCAAATATTTTACATGAATTGGCTTTTTGGCTCCAGAGCAGTTCTGTGAGAAGGGGCTATCATTATTCCCATTTTTGCAGGTGGGTAATACAAGTTGGAACCAGGAATCAACCCAGGAAGCATCACCTAGAGCCCATGTTCTTAACCATTTTCATGGCTCATTAGTCTATGGTAAGAATCTGTGGCCCTGAGCAGTTAGATTACATTTTACCCTCTCCCCTGAGAGCTTCACAAAGGGTCCTCATGCCTTTGTCCTGTTCTTGTGGCCCTCCCACACCTGACCCATCCCCAGTTCTCCGTTCTAGTTTCCCAAGTCTCCTTAACTTAGCACCTTCCATTCTAGATTTGCCCATTTTCATCCCTGTTTCCACCCATCGCCCTCTTCTCCGCCTCCCCACCTTACACTAAACACACAGGCCAACCTCATTCCCGCTACCATATCCTTCTATAAGTTGCTTCCTTCCCTGGAAGGCCTTCTTCTCCCCATCACTGGAGACAATCCACATCCCATCTAAAACACCACAATCTTACACAACCTTTCCACTTAGAGCATGGCCCATCACTCAAGCTCAGCCCCAGTGAAGGCACAGGCTGGGTGCCAGAATCCTGAGTGACTGCTAGATGCTGGGATATTTAGTATATGAAGCATTCAGTTGGTTTGTGCTTGATTATCATGACACAGCTCAAATCAATCCCTGGATGGGGACAGCCCACAGGAGACCAAGTCCTCAGCTCTGATACCCACATGGCTGCCTGTCACAGTGGCATGGCCCGGTTTGTGGGAGAGCTGAAGAGGGAGTCAGCTGCTCCCCCATGTCAGGAGCTGAGGCAGAGGATGCTACAACAGTCTTGAACACAGACAGCATGGAAATCTGTTCTTCATGCTCCTCAGATCCCTCTCTGATCCCAGGGACTCAGAGGGAAAAAAAAATACCATTTATTATTTTTATTTTTCTGATTCCTTAAGTAATACTTATTAATGGTTAAAAAAAAGGAGGAAAATTTGAAAAAGTATATAAAGAATAACATATCCCCTGTTCTCTCACGATTGTTACCTTCTTGGTAACTTCCTTCCAGTCATTTTTTTTTTTAATTGTATATCTGCCTGGCACTGTGCTAACCAATGGTGATAACGAATGTAAAAGACCGTCCCTGCCCCTGGTCTCATGCAGAGCATTAGGGAGACACGTAAGACAACAGCGAGGAATCATACAAGGTGAAGACTGAGGCAAGTACAGAGCAGAGGAAGAAAGGACAAAGACCCAGAGAGAATTTCAGAAGGGCCTGACACGTCGTCCTGTCCAACACAGTTACTGAGATCCTGCTGTGTGCCTGGTTGTGGGGAACAGAGAAAAACCCAAAGACAGGAAGTGACTTGTTCAAGGCTGCTCAGCAACTTAACTATTTCCACCGGACTGGCTGGATCACATGTTCCGAAGGCACAAGATCCTAAAGAAGACTTCATGCAAATAAACCCACAAATCATAAGTATGTGTAGGGGGAAGGGGAGGTACATATATATTATACATACATACATACACCCTTTATCAGACTCTGCGTTGATACACACACAAAAAAACCCTTTGTTGAAAAGCCTCAAGCAACATGAATTGGAGACCATCCTGGAAAATCTGGGGCACATGGTTTGATCACCATAATTATACTACATGCTTTTTCTCAATCCAGCAAGGATTTCCTAAAAGAAGCTTGCATTCCACCAGGACATAAAGCCCTGTTGAGGAAGCCCCTCCCTGAATTGAAGAGTCAGTCAAGAATGGGTGGAAAGAGATCTGGCTCATTCACCCTCCAACGTAAGTAGGATACAAAACTAAGCAATGTCATTAGAGAGACAGCTTCATTTCCCCCAAATAGTCTTTTTAACCTAGAAAGCAAGCAGTGCTATCTCTTGCCATTTTGCATTTCCTTCCTCAAAACTACCTTTAATAGTTCAAGCCATGGAGGCTCAAGGCAAGGGGGGAGGAAGAAGGCGAACTAGAAATAATATTTAAATTAGACAAAATAACAAAAGGGAGCACAGGCAGAGACCCCCTCAACCCCAGATTTCCCTGAGCTTTGAGTCCAGGGTTCGTTCCATCCTGACAAAAGGAATGGACAGAGCTGGCCTCGGTTCCACCTGATTAATTCAACATTGTTCAGTAAAGGTCTGTCCAAGTGGCTAGAATAACAACTAGATGATAATCACAAAGCCCTCAGTGAGCAGTTAAAAATGAATTTGTCTGATACGTTTGCAACGTCTACTGAGCAACATCAAAGGGGCTTGGGGTACAGTGAGCTTTGTTGAGTAACCGGTTTTAAGTAGGCCAAAAAATGGACATTTTCCTGCCTGCTAACTCTAAAAGCCTCACTTGTGTCCTCAGAGTCCAGGAGAATAAATCACTCAAGCAAAGAAATAATAATAATGAAGACATATGGTATGACTCCCAAAAACCCATCGTGTGCCAGTGGTTAATACACAGCAGTTCATTAATCATAACACCGATCACCATTTTCTGATTACTTTCTTGTAGGGACAAACTCAAATGCATTTTCTCTCCCCCTTTTCTTTGCAAGAATAATTTCCTAAGCAACCACTTAAGGCATTATGACAGGCAGCACCTAGAGGATGACCTTCCGGCACCAGGAATTCCCGACACAATGAAAACCCTTCCCAACCTCTGGAGCCAAGGAAGTAGGGCATTTGGCTGGTTTTCACAGGGCCCATCCAGCTAGCTGATCTTCCTGCTTTGCTTTATTGTACGTGCTACTACTTTCCACACATCACCGGCTCTAAACTTTCTTCTCCCCAGACACCTTTCATCTCATCCACCTTCTCTAGGACTTTCTGACTCTGTCTTCTTTCCTTCCCAGCCTTCATTAAGTCAGCAAATAGGTATTAAGTACCTATTCTCGCAAAGCACTGCATCACTTTATCTTTCTTTTCCAGGACTCCTCCCTGAGCAAAGGCTTCCTCTTGGTTCTCAACACATTCTCCGTGCATAAGAAGGATGCGCCTAAGCTGTCATGAAATATTGCAGACTTACAAAAAAACTAGAAAGAGTAATATTATAAAACATGTGGACACCTACTGCCCACCTTAAAGGATAAAACATCCATACAATTGATATGTCATGTGTTCCCCCACTTCCTGGTGACATCCCCCTACCCAACTCCCCAAAGACAAACACTAAACTAAATTTGGTTTTTATTATTCCCATGCATTTTAAAATACTAGATAGATAAATAGATATCTCCAAACACAACATATAGTATATAATTTTCTAGAAATTTATATAAATGATTTTGTACCATGTATTTTCTTCACTGTGCTCTTTTACTCAGCATTGTAGAGTTGCAAGTCATCCGTGCTAATACTTGAGCTCGTTTATTCCCTTGTCATCACTGTCCATTATTCCACTGCATAAGTGCAGCCCAATTCATTTGTCCAGTCCCCTCCTGATAGACATTTAAGTTAATTCTTGAGTTTTTGTGTGCCACTGTGAACATTCTTGCATATGGTTCCTTGCACACATTCCCAGTATCTTCTTTATCCTCGCCTGCACATTGAATATCAGAGGAATTGCTATTCCTTAAGTTGTCAATGGAATTCTCTCTGACTCAGCCACGTTTGCCTCAGCCTGAACTCTGGCCCTTTTCCATCTTGTCCATGACTTAAAAGGATATGGCCAGGCTACTTTGATCAGTGAGGCCTAAAACACAGACTCCAGTAGATGCCACCCCCAGGCTCCCTGGTCTTCGGCTCTGCCTCTTGTCAACATGCCGGAGGGCCAGGGGGGTGGCATTCCCATGCTGTGAATCTCGGCACAGACCAAGTCATTGCTAGTGAGTTTTATATGACACATCTGACCCGCTGTTATTCCCTTACACAAAGGAATTGATGCTCTCCTGAGAAATTAATTTTCATTATACTTCAAATTGTAAAACAAGAATGAACACTTACCCATCTCAGCCTGGGTGGTCTATTTCCCTAGCTTATTTTCCCTAATCCCTAGCCCCACAGTTAGACTAGAAGCATCATTATCCCCTCTTCGTCAGGGTCTAAAATGCCATGTCCCAGGCTTGTTTCAATCTTCTGGTTTGCTTTATTTCTTGTATCATATCTTTGGTCTGTGCTTCCAGACATTATTAAATAGTTTTCTAGATATGCCATTAAGATTTTCTATGAAGACACTGGAGATAAATTATCTGTCACAACCAACCTGTTAAGCATAAATGGGAAATATCTGGTATGAGAGTCAGGACCTTCCCTCCAGCAATGATTACACCAGGACAAATCAGTTCCCAGCTGAAGACAGAGCTTCTTCCAGAGTCTTCTATATTAAGACATGAAAATTGCCCCCTACTTCCTGAAAGTCACATCTCCCCTTTTTTCATTTGCCTGAATACTAAGGGTTTTTTAATTTATTTTATAAGATGCACATGAAGAGTCTGAATAAAACCATGACAGGAATAAGGATATTGAGAAATAAGGGTATTAAGAAAGAATACCCAGCTAATAACTAAAGGTAATAGCTATAATCACTGGCATTCCAGGCAGAGAAGACAAGTTTCATCACAAAAAAAAAAAAGAAAGAAAGAAAGAAAGAAAGAAAGAAAGAAAGAAAGAAAGAAAAGACAAGAAAAAGAAAAAAAAAACGGTATCAACCAAGACAACATCAGGAACTACTAATAGCCAAGACTGTCTAAGGCATACAACTGAAATACATATGAAATACATACTCCCAAAGACCTTATAGTTTATAAAACAGTGTTGGGAAGGAAGGTAATACCATCAAAAGTTCTCACTTGAGAATCTAAATGGATATCAAATTTGTCACCAGAAGCCTGTAGGGAAAGTTGTTCCACAAAGTATGCATTCCTTGATCACCTGTCTGACATACGCACTCACAAAGCACGGACACACACATGCCTGTACATGGGCTGTGGGACTGAAACTTGTACCCATGTTGAATTTTTGTAAGCTAAACAATCTGTAAGCTTTTCAGAGGTGCTTTGCCTTCACTGCTGGACCAATTATGCAATTGTACTTTATTTAGTAAGCATTAACTATCGTCACATATTGTGTCACTTTTATGAGGATTTAATACATTTCCAATCCAAGGCAAAACACTTCACATATATTATTTCTTTTGTTCCTCACAAGAGGATATTCTTATCCTCATTTTTCTGATGAGGAAACCGGTGGTTCAATAGGTAAACAACCTACTGAAGTTTCTTTAGGGAGTCAGTGAAGAGTAGGTCTGTAACCCCAAGGCTATGTATTGAACTCCTAAACCGAAGACCTGAAACACTACCCCAACCTGACTCCATACATAAGTATGGTACTTACAACCTCTCAGCCCTCACTGTTCTTTGAATATAGGAGGTGAAGATGGATGGATAGGTGGATGGACAATGGGCAGATGATGAAAAGATGAACAACAAATGGATAAAGACAAAGGAGCTTTGAATCTCACTTGAGATGACCCAACAATGAGTGTTTTTTCCTCCATGATAAGGGATGTATATAAACAAATATCCTTCTAGACACTGTGAGTCTCTATTATTATCTATATTAGATGCTAGATAGATAGCTAGATATTCAAGACCCTTCAATTATTTGTTTCATAAACTTAATTTTCCCTTCTTAATTTCCTTGACCCCTTATACCTGAACCCACGCAACAAGAAGAAGTACTTGGAAATGGGGATTTCCTGAATTATGCCCTTATGCCCCCAGCTCAGATGCTACACACATGAAAATAACAAGGCCAGGGTTCCATCCTTTCACAGGCCTGTTGGTTTTATCAGTACTTGTCCTACAGAACTTTCCAGCACAGCCAGCTGCCTCTCTCAGACAGGGGGTTCCAAACACGGCAACCTCCAGGAATGAAGTAGGGGGGTGGATCCACAGACCCACCTCTGTCACCTAAAAACTGGTGTCCCCCCTGTAGATACGCAAAATCCTCTTTGTACAGTGAGGCCAGCATTGCCAAACCCTGAATCTGAAACTAGGAAACTCAAATCAGGAAGAACAAACCTGCAAACGAACTGCAGGGAACACAAGTGCCAGTCCTAGGCCAGGACTGAGCCCAACACTGGGACAACACACAGAGTACGAGCCACGAGACTTCTTGCATACCCTAGTGGTGAGCTCCTAGAAGTCACCTTCTACACACTGTTTAATAAACCTCACCTTTTAGGAGCTTCTATTGTACTGACCCCATTTCACATTTGAGGGAAGCAAGGTTCTGAGAGGTCTGGGCACTGACTCACAGGACAGAGCCAAGATTTGAGCCCTAGTCGGCCCGATTCCTGAGCTGGTCCTCTTTTAGACACACTGAACTCCTCAGGATTGCTTTCTGTTCCTGGTCCACCCATCTGTCACCCAGCTGCACAGTGCTGCATTCCCGGAGCACTGTAATGTGAGACTTAATTAAGTAACAGTGGTAAAGACCCACATAAAATGTTTATGGCCGTATTAAGTTTTCCTCAGTGCCAAGTGACCGGGTGCTTCCTGCCTCTGATGACCATTTGGCTTTGGGATTTAACCAAGACTGCTCAAAGTGCACGAACATGGTTCACAGGAGAGTGGATACCATGTCAGAGCCGAGGAAATGACCTGCATGATGTATTAAGCGCTCAACATAGAATAGCCCTAGACGCTTCAGTCCGGCAGGTCTCCCTGAGATAGGAGTAAGTCTCCAGTGTAGACAGCGGACATGTTGATGCATGTCCCAAGGACCCCTGTCCACAACTTTCACACATTTCCCAAAAGGGGGGTCCAAAGATGGGGAGCACTGCCTAAGCCAATCATTTTAATGGCCAGTTCCTGTGGGTGTTGTCTCGGGGCAGCCATGGGGAAGGCTTGGAGTCAGCGCCTGTTTGGCATTCAGAGCCAAGCCCGGGCTGTCTTCTGTGGCTTCCCTGCTCGGCCTTCCAGGGAACACAGGTGAACATCTCTCCACATTCTGGCCTAAATCCCTGTCCAGTGTGACCAAGACACTTCACCACAAGCCACAGTGATTGCAAAGCTGGGTTTCAGGGCTCTGTTCCCTCCAAGGAGCATACTTCACAGCTGATCTCAGATTTCCATGGACCTTATGACCAAACTGTAAAGGCAGGCAACCAACTGGCCCTTTGCTGTTAGCCAAAAAGCATAGATTCTCAAGACAGAGAAATTGGGGAGGAAGCCACAGCAAGATTTACATTTGGAATCTAAACTTTGACAGTGTTAAGAAGGTCCAAAGTCCTCAAGGCCTTATGTTCTGGCAGGCCTCATTTCACCGGAAAAGAGGAAAATGGCCAGTCAGGTCAAGTAAATATTTCAGGACATTGTAGGGTTCCCAGATACATACTGTGTATCAAAACAGACCTCGAAAATGTGGGCATCAGGCAGAATTGATGAGAAGCCAAGAGGAGCCCATAGGAAACAATGGATAATAACCTCCACTGAAGCCGAGAAACCAGGAATAAATAAACACCTAGTGTCCTTGGATGTCACATCATAGGACTCCTGCCAGGGAATGCTGAGGGGGTGCAGAAACTGCCCCTCCCCTGCCATCTTTCTGAACGCCTCCCCCCTCACTGCCCAGACTCTAAACAAAGGCCATGCTCCCTGACAGCTAAACTGTAAGGGAAAGAAACTTCTTTAAACTTCAGGGGGAGGGGTAGCTCAGCCAGCTAATCATCTGCCTTTGGCTCACGTCATGATCCCAGAGTCCTGGGACGGGGCTCCCTCCCTGCTCATCAGGCTCCTTGCTCATCAGGCTCCCTTCTTAGCGGGGAGTCTGCTCCTCCCTCTCCCTTTTGCCCCTCCCCCAGCTTGTGCTCTCGCGAGCTCTCGCGAGCTCTCTCTCTCTCTCACTCTCTCACTCTCTCACTCTGTCTCTCAAATAAATAAATAAAATCTTTAAGAACCAGTTTAATAGCAGGGAGATTGATAGAGAACATTTAAACCGTAGACAGGCTCCCCAGAAAGTGTCAGTCAGGCCAACAGTTTTATTTGTAAACCTAATGGGAAATCCAAGGAGCAGCAGGCATGCTTCCAGCAGAACATTCTTAGTAAGAAAACCCATGTTGTATGCACCAAAGCCAATAAATTAATTAGGAATGCTGTCACACTGATATATGGTATTATTCACTTGTCAATTTAATTTCTGTTTTTTATGAAAAAATAAAAATAGGGGTGCCTGGGTGGCTTAGCCAGTTAAGTGTCTGCCTTCAGCTCAGGTCATGATCCCAGGGTCCTGGGACTGAGTCCCACATTGGGCTCCCTGCTCATGGGGAGCCTGCTTCTCCCTCTGCCTGCCTCTCCCCTGCTTGGCTCACTCTCTACTTCTCTCTCTCTCTCTCTCTCTCTCTCTCTCTCTCTCTCATACACACACACACACACACACATAAATAAATAAAATCCTTAAAAAATATTTTTAATTAAAAAATGAAAATAAAAATAGAAGAGGCCATCTTGCAAGGTGGCCTTTGACTCTCTCCAAAGCAAGTTCTGGGTACATTTGCTCAAGGAGTGAATTCTCATTGGATTTCAGACTCATACATAGGGATTTACACTTGGCAACTACACGTGGTGGTATCTTCTACAGGAGGGTGAGATGCTCAAATACAGAAGATGGGAAATGCCAAGAGGATCCTTATTGATTCAGGAAAAGCTATTTTTAAATGCAAGAAACCTGAAATCTCTTCTTCCAAATATTTGCTGAGGCATCAAGAGGCACTGAATCCCAGCACAGTTTGTTTCAAAGTAGACATAGCTGGCAAATATCTTTCTGTCCAGGGATTCACCAGTCATAAGCTAACATTTATTGAGCACTCACTGTATATCAGGACCTGTGCTAAGTGCTTCATGTATACTCACTCAACCCTGTGAAGAGCATACTTTCATTACCTCCATTTTACAGAGGAATAAAGTTGGGCTCAAAAGTCACAGAACTTTCCAGAAATGCTACAGTGTGGAGTGGTGCAGCAAGGTCTGCCGCAGGCATTCTGACCCCACACTCTGAATCTCCATGCATTCCTCCTGCCTCCTAACCTGCAAGGGTTCAGCAGTGGACATTTTGAAGCCTTCCGGGGATTTGCAAGGAACATTACTCCCACAGGTGGCATTGCTATTAACATCCCCCTGCCCCCCAGCTAATTCACTTTGGAAATCTCCAGTACAGATTCAGTATCCCCAGGTACCACCACTACTACTAACAGTGGCAGTAATGACAATACTTGGCATCTGTGTGGAGTACCTTATGTTTACACACCACTTCATTTTTAGGTTAAGTCATGTGATAGCACCACATCCCCAAAAGACCCGGGTGAGTGGTAAGTAGCTTCGCTGTGAGAGAGGTTGAGGGAGGGAGGAAGATGGAACTTTGATCTTTCACCTTATTTTCGTCTATCATATAGTACTTACCACAAGCACATATTACTTTTATATTTCTTTAAAATAGTCAATATAAATATAAAAAATAAAACTCTATGAGGTAAACATCGTGAGTATTATCACCACCGTGTTTTGGGGCTTACCCAAGGCCATCAGTCAATTAGTTGAGAACTAGAATCCAAGCCTTCTAACTCCTAATGATTTGTGCAGTTTATCCCACCAGGGATATCCATAATAGCTGCCCAGATTTCAGCTTTTTATAGAATATTTCAGATCTGTAAAGATGGTTTTATAGGTCCAGCAAGGTAGGGTGATGCTCTTCAGATGTCAGTCATGGTTGGGGGCAGAGCCAGCGCAACCACCCTGGTTAGTCTTCATATGCATACTACAAACTCCTCATGATAGTTAGCCTCCTAGGCTCTGGGCACTCTCTTGGGTCTTGTGAAGACGAAGTACTCAGAAACAGTCCCGGGTCTCCTAAGTGCTGAACACAGCAGGGGAGGAGGGAAGTAGAGAGAATTAACCACATTGTGTGAGAGTACTGGATGGCAGTGGTTGAGGGATGCAATGGCAGCATTTAATTGGTGTTTATTGGGCCCTACATTAGGCCAGACCCTGGGGATTCTGAGAGAATAGGAAAGGTCCTTATCTTGGAAGAGCTCTGTAGTAAGGGGAAGCGGATTAACTCAGCATAATGTGATCAGCAGATAAGGGCTTTCTTGGACATTTGAATAGTGCTCAGGGAGCTCAAAGAGTGTGTTGGGGGGGCGGGGGGAGTCTAGACTACAGGACAACTGGCATCACTGGATAATTCCTAACAAAGACCCTCAGTCAGCCATGCCCAAATACACTAACGTCTCCCCTGCCACAATACCACCCTTAGGGAAACAGTCTCTCCCTCGCAACCTGAAAGAGTTTGTGCTCCTCCATGTTTTCCCTCCAGTTGTGATAGAACGACCAATAAAGTTCAGGGGTTCACTTGACTTCAAAGCAGTTTTCCTCATTGTGGATGTGTTGTTCTTGTGAGGTAATCCTTCAGCTCTCTGTTTGTCTTCTCCTTATCATTGTTTTCTCTGCCAGGCCTGGTAGAGCCTTCAGAGAGAAATCCATTCAGGAATAGCCCTCCTCCCAGAGAACTCCATAAAAGGGAGCTCCTTTGGGTAAAAGTCTCCACAAGCCAGGGCAGCTGTAGGAACCACACCAGCTGCTCTCCTGGGTCAATAGGTCAAGCCCAACAAAAAGCCGAGCTCATATTTCTGACCCTGGGTGGTTCAATAAACTTGAGAGACCATTCTGAGTATTGAGGTGACACACACAAAAAAAAGGCTAGAAATGTGATATTTCTACTACTGCATGGTAGCAAAATAAAATTTAAAGTAGCTAACTAATGGCTATCTTCGAGTTAAGCAAGCAAACTGAAAAACATACCAGAAAAAGTAAAACGCTCCTGAGATGCAAAGAGATGTAGATTCCAAATAAATGCCCCAACACAAGGAGGCAGTTCAAGTTTAGATGTTATATGTAAAGCAAAGGGGGTCTAGATCTTCAATCATCTGGAAGAGGGGTAAGAAGAAAGACGTATGAGAACATCTGCTGGGTTTGCCAAGGGTTCAACACATACCAATGACACAAAAGCTAACAGTGAACATTTTCAACAGTTTGTTTCCTTAAAGTAAGTACAGCACCTTGCTAATGGCGGATCCTAGTAAGCGTTGCTTGAATGAATATTCTAGCATAATTATTTTCACTAAAAATAAGCTTTCACTGCAAATGTGGGTGGCTCTACTGATGTGTTCCTATATGTCTTCAAGTTATTTTTATAAAGGTAAACAAAAGAGTAGGAACAGTGAACTCAGGGGACGGCCCCAAGTGTCTCTGAGGAAGGCCTCAACCAACAACTCTTCTTCATTTCTTTCTCTTTTTTTTTTCAGCAACAGGAAATCCGAAATCACTGAGCCTGTGACAAAGGCATCCAATCAATAGCTCAGGAAGGAAAAAGCCCATCTGGGGGAACTTATACACAGACCCAGCCTAAAGGAAGTAATAAAAGTTTGCTTCGTGCTTTGTCTCTATTGGCCCAAAAAACTCAACTTTGGGGATCCGTATAAGCAAACTAACCTGGTAGATCATTATGGCAAAATTAAAATGAGGGTCAGGAGAGGGAACAGTTTGGTGGAACTCAAGTACCTTTGATTAATCATCTCTGACAAGTACAATTAGCGAAAGAGCATGGTGATGTCATCAGTCATCAATCATTATACAATTCATCTCTCTTTTCCCTCCCTTTGGACCTCATTCCTCCCCCCACACATGCACACACGAAAATATTGAAATTATAGCTGGTTTTTAAATTCCTCAGCTAAGTCTTCCAGCATCAACTTCACCTTCTTTCTTTATGCTCCCAGAGATAGAGCCAAAGCTAAGGACTATGCTTGCTTCTGTGGAAAGCAGACAATCAATAGGTGGTTCCTAGATAATGGACCACTGGAGATAGGGATAATCCCTCCCTTCCCCAGCAGCTGTCTGAGCTCACTATAAAAGTGTTGAACTGAAGACAGCCCAAGATAGCACAAAGTGTGATTTGGACAGTGGGGTGATAATTGTTCTCAAAAAGAGGACAAAATAGGGAACAATGGGGTACATTAAGAACATTTGTAAGAAGGGACAATTAATCCCTCCTTCTGGGAGTGTGGTGAGAGACAGGAGGTGTTAAACCAGGTCCCCTGATATGGGGAGCAGAGCTGTCTATTTGTGTGCATATGTGCATTTTTTTTCTAGAGGAATTGCATAACTGTCATCAGAATCTCATAAGGGTTCCAGAATCTTCTTTATCCCCACCCCTATCCCCCCCGCACACACAAAAAGTAAGAACCATTAGGAGGCTGACCAGGAAACTAGGTCAAATGTGAAACAAGACACAATGAAAGAATCCCAAAGTCAAACAACCAGGAGGTCCATCCCCCTGCCTTCAAGCACAAGTATGCAGAGATTCTTGGCTCTATTGCTTCATTTATCTCCTCCATTTCTCCCCCTTCCAATGTCTCCTAGTTAGGGAATTTTTCTTGGAAGTTCTTTGTAAGTACATTTTGAAAGTGCATCCAGATTTTCAAAGACCCCATCCAAGGACTTCCCTCACCTAAAACCATCTCTTCCTGCTCTCCCCTGAGTACTTCAAGCCCCTGAAGAAGGCTCAAGAGTCCCCACATCTGCAACTAATTACCACTACAACAGACAACTCACAGAGAACTAAACAGGTTTAGTTCTTTTAAAATTTGAATAATTTTGGTTGTGGTCATTCAAATAATGAAGCTCTTCCTCACCATTCATTGGCTTACTCATTGAACAAGCATTTAGTCCCCTGAGTGCTGGCGATGCTCTGTGACAGACATCACCCCTTTCCTCAGGAAGCTCATCATTAAAAAAGTAGTCTTCCTTCCCTACACACAATGCCTACTTTTCAGCTCATCACATAGAGCTTAACTAAGAGCTTAACTAATTCTAAACTAAGAATCCACCAGATGACTGCATAAGGCAGGTGTCCTCTCCCTTAAAACCTGCTTTGAAACTTAATGAGCAATTGTATCACCAGGATTTCAATGAGGACCTCCTGGAGTTGCTGTGATACTTCAGTAAGAAGATGTAAGTGAGAGGGCTTTATAAATTGTAAAACACCTCATAGATAGAATGCATTATAACAATGGCCTCCCTCTACCCAACTCTTACCACTTGTGATTTTTTCTTTTTGATTGTGGTATGGAAAGAAAAGAAAATGGCAGTAAGGCTACATTAGAGAGACTTTGAAATTTAGAAAACACTGGAAATCCTGAAATATCCCGTCCTTTTTTGCTCCACCACCAAGAGAAGGAAATATTTTCAGACAAGGACTGGGATGAAGAATAACAAGGCAATTTGAAGCAAGGAGCCCAGAGGAATCAATGTGAGTGTTAGAGACAGGCAGAGAAGTTCTGGAGGACAGGAGGATAGTACCCCGAGTTCCAAAAAGAAGAAACAAATAGATGCTGCAAACAGGTCTCAAATCCAGCATTAATAGTGGCAAGAATGGAGAACTAATTATAACTAATTATAATACTCGACATATACAGAGGCTTGCCATATGCCAGCTACCATGCTAAGTATTTTCCACCTATTAGTTCACTTACACCGTCTAAGAACTCAAGGCTAAGAACTTACCTGAGTTACTATGTCTATAGTTCTTTGAACAGCACCTGGCACATACTTAACATACATTATTCTTATTAGCTCCATTTTGTAGATGGCAAAAGAGGACAGACAGGTGGGTTGATTTGTCTACATTTACACAGTGAATTTAAGTAGTAGAACTGAGCTGCCTGATCTCAAAACACAGAGGAAAAACATCTTCAAGAACATTTCTATATTTAAATTTTTACCATTCTTTGAATAACTAATTCAATCAGCAAACACATAAAGTCCCTACCTACTTTGACATAAAGACTCCAAATTCTAGGAGAAAAGGGATCTGGGTTGTAGCCTTGCTACATCCTATCCATTAATTAACGGACCGCTCCAGGCACTTGGAAGAATAAGAATGAAGACATGGAACTGCAGATGCTCATAAGCCAGTGGATGAGCTACCTGCTTAAAGAAGCCAATGTCTGTCTGGCTGAGCTGTGGAGCACTGTAGAAGGAAGTGCTGGGAGAAGTGGGAGACCAGAAAATACAGATCAAGGAGAAATTATTTGAGCTAGTTATCTAGCTTGGGGAGACATTGTTATCAAGCTCTGAAGCATAACCCAGACTGGGAAGAGGGAGATGCCCTCCTGGTATGATGAGGTCAGGGTTATAAGAAGGGTCATTGTCCACGAGAAAATGAGGTTAATCTTACATTAATAGGAAGAATATGGATTTCTTCTGTTGGCTGGATGGAGGTTCTTGGGAACAATTAGTCCCAGAAGTTATAAACTGCTTTTGAGTTCTTATACTTTAGGAAAAAGCCAACCCAGCCTGGAGTTAAAGCCCTACCCTGTCCCCACCTGACCACTCAATTCCTACAGGCCAGATCTTACCCTTGTAATAGTACCAGGGAGGTGCCTAGGAAGGTGCCTAAAACAGAGATACAATACCCTCCCTCCACTGCTACCACCACCTCCCTCCCTGCTCCCCCAACTTGACACAACAGAGCTTTGAAAAATCATGTAAAACCCTTGAAAAATAACTCTCCTGAAACCCTCGCTAATCCCCTACAGGGATGATTAGCTAGTGTCTATTGTGTTGGGGCAGCAACACACCAATTTTTCGGGAAAACTACTTTTTTCCAAAGGGTTTATAAATTGCAGTGGCCACGTGAAAGTTCCAGCCTTTGAAATACATGGGGGAGTTTTTAGGTAGGGCTTCAAAGAAAGTTCATAGAAGGAGGAAAAGACCATTCTCAAATGTCATGTACCCTTTTGCCCTTTGGTCTTCTTCCTCCTTCCTGAAATGCAGATATGGTGACAGGAGGTATGGTGGTATTTCTCCAACCATGACAAAAATGCCCAGAGACTCATAGAGCACTCAGCTAAAAATCCCTGAACCACCACATCCACATCATCAACGCAATACCTAAGAATTTGCCTTTACACAAGAAAAATGAATTCCTATTGTACTTTAGCCATTGTTATTTGAGTTTTCAGTGATCTGCAGCTGAGCTCAAAACATAAAGCGGTCACAGAACACTAGAGAGGCAGCACGGCTCAGAGGTGCAAAAGTAGAGTACAAAGAGCCTGGAGAGCAGACTCAGGTTGGAGCCCCTTCTCTGTGTAACTGTGTGCAATCCACATCAGCGAGGGCTGTCTGACTGGAGGTGCTCCCAATTCTGAGCCAAAATGTGGGAGCAGGATAGGTGGTTTACTTGGGAGGTGATCCTAGGAATCCAGAGAGCAGGGAGACAGGGAAGGAGCGAAGACCAATTAGAGCATGCTGCAGGCCAGCTCTGGTTCCAGCCCCTGAAGATCTTGCAAAGGAAACCGTGTAGAACTTCCTGCTGCGAATGTGGTCCATGAGACCATCAGCAGCATCACCAGGGGGCTGATTAGAAAAGCAGGATCTTGTCCCACTTCAGACCTCCTGACCAGAATTTGCATTGTAATTAGATCCCCAGGTGATTCTGGTGCCCATTTCAAGTGTGAGGTCTTACCGTAGCAGATACCTCAGTGTAGAGCCTCAGAAAGATGGGACGCTCTTGTCCTCCATTGTTTAAGGGAGTATTATCTCCAGCCTTCCCATGTTTAACAGACCTCCAACAGCTTAGGAGAAAAGCCTGAAGAAGAAGAAAAGCTGGGAGAGTCAGCAAGCACTCAAAGCAGGAAGCTGAGGACCCAGGCTCAGGGCATGAAGCATGAACCCCAACAGCACCCCTGTGGTGGGGGGAGGGGAGTTATAATGCCTCATTCACATAGGCAATGGAAATGTTAAGTGAGCTACTGTATACAATAGAGTAGTTTGTTCAATTGCTGTTGTAAACAGCTACAACTGAAATCTTTTGGAAAGACATACAACAACTGATACGGTAATAGCCAACCTAGTTCCTGTCTCTTGAACTTTCTAAGGTAAAGAGAGCACAGTCCTTGACCTCAAAGGACTTATATCTTGATAAGGAGATAAGGTTTGGGTACAGGAAGCAATGCAAGACCAGGGCCACCATTAGGTAATAACAAAATTACATAAGTATTAGCAACTGTCCTTATGTATGCTTACTATGTACTAGGCACAATTATAAGGACTATAAAGTGTGTGTGTGTGTGTGTGTGTGTGTGTGTGTGTGTGTGTGTGTGTGTGTTCAAGAACCCAGTAAGGTAGATACTGTTACTGGCACCATTTTACAAATGAAGACACCAGGGCACAAAGAGGTTGAGTGACCTACCCAGAGGCCACATGCTTAACCTCCATACTGCTACTAACACTCTAGGATTCCACATTATTCAGCCTCTTTCCAACAGTGAGCCCAAGAATGATTTTAGGTGTATTACTTTTTTCAAAGTATAAGTCTCCTTCACGGTAAGCAAGGTGTCTCAGGCTGTCCCTGTTGTGTGCGTCCACACATGTGGCAGCTGGAGTTCAGTGGGACTACATTTCAGAGCAGAGAGGCCCAGAGCCAGACCCAGCTGAGCTCCTGTCCACCAGAACACCTGGGAGGTGGGGTAGACCGTGCCCAGACCTGGAAGCAGGAATTCTAAATCCTAAGCCTAGTCTGGCCACTAATCAAAGCATGTGAATAGGCATGTGCACCCACATAGTTCTCATTATTCTCATCTGTAACCCATAGAGGGTGGGGTGGCTCATACCCTAGTGCTCCCTGTAAACTCTGAATTCCTGCAGTGGGGTGATCAGCACAAACCCTCCAGTCGACTGTTGAGCATCCTGGAAAAAACAGCTATGATGCAAAATCTGAAAGTAAAGAGATTTTACTTAGTCTTATTTACCACAATACGCTTTCACCAAAGACTTAGATCTTGATAGTTTAAGAAGCTGCAAACTCAAAGTCCATGTAATGATATCCACAGATATTCTATCGATGTCACCTCCTATCCAATTTTAAGGTGTATGCACTCTTATAACTCTTTTGTAATTTTGCAGAGCTTTTGCAGCTGAGCTCAGCTGGCCTTCCATTTTATGCTCTATGAGTCTATCTAGCTCTCTGCAACTTGATGCAGCCGCCCCCCTCCCGCCAACCCCTGCTCCTTCCACAATGCCACGGCCTTACTTCATCATGAACGCCATGTTGCAGAATCACCCTAGCCACTTCTTAGCATGTGTGCCAGGCTACCTTGTTGCTGCAGTGACACAAGCTCTCAACCACTGTACAGTTTTTTAAATGGATCAAAGATCAGATTTCCTGAAAAGTCACCCTCCACGGTCCAATTTTGCAGAAATCCCTCCTTTGAAAATACCCATTGGACAACTTCAGCACAGACAGGAAAATGCCACCCTGCAGCCTCCAGGGAAAATATTTAAAAAGGTGCCCCATCTAGTCAGTCCTCTCTTTGTCCCCACACAGTCCTCATCCACCCTCCAGGAAGGATCCTATGAGTTAAGAAAAGGCTCAGGCTCTAAGAAAAAAACTCAGAAAGGGGGTGGTATGAATGGTACATTGTTAAGTCCTGCCAATCACTTAGACCCAAGGATCATGGCTCGATTTTATTTAATTTTTCTTAAAAGCAGACAAGTCATTGGCAAGACCCTCAAGCAATCCAGTCATCCTCTAAGCAGCTACACTCTGAAGGACACGACATCTACCATATGCAAAGTGTGGTAGACACACAAGGAGTACAGACCCAGTTCCTGTCTCTTTAACCCCTAAGATAAAGACAGCAATCCCTGACCTCAAGGAACTTACAGCCCTGATAGGGAGATAAGACTTGGGTACATGAAGCAATATAAGCCCAGTGCCACACATTAGGTAATAACACACTTGCATGGGTATTGGCAAGTGTCCACAGGCAGAATTTCCTCTGTTCTCTTCCACCCTTTAGTGCCTTCATTGTCTTCCCTCAAATCAAAGTTATTTGTCCCAGTTGAAACACTGTTCTCTCTTATAATCAGGGAGCAGAAACAAGGACCCTGGCTTCTCTGAGCAGCTTGAAAAGCAAGAGTTGGGGATTGGTACTGTTAGGCTTGAGGGCTTGGCAGAAACATAGGAGGTTATTGTTCAAAGTCATAGACTTGAGTCTCAGGATCCACTGGCTTAAATTCAGGACAGGAAAAAGGAAGAAAGTCCTCACACTGAAGGTTCTTTTGAACTTACATCCAACAGTTTCTAGGAGAGAGTGACCTTCCTGAAAGATACATCACTCCTCCCTTCTCCTGTACCTATGACAGACATCACTAATTGATGACAACACTCTTCTCTGCTAAGCCAGTAGTCTTAATACTGTTCTCAGCACAGCACACCTGGAAGCCATTCCCAGTTCATCAGAGTTGCCACCTAGACGAACCCTCTTCCTATCTCTGTTGGTGAAAGGGAGCGAGGACAGCTGGTGCCAGTGGTGTTCCCTCACCTTCCCACAAACACAGCTGCTCATTTGCATCTCATGATCATGTCAGGACTTTGAATTTGAATATTCTCCCTTCTGATTTTTCAAAGCAGAGTCATCCTTTGAGGCTTGGCTCATGTTCCATCTCCTTCCAAGGAGCCTCCAGGATGCCCCAAGCTCTGCCTCATCTCCCACTCCTCACGTTTCCCAGGGCTGGCTTCTGATGCCATTCAGTGGTGTCCTGTCCTAGGCCCTCCTGTTTTGTGTCATATTACTCTCACCTTCTGTAGAGGACTGTAGGCTTCTAATGAAACCTAACACAGAAGGACACTGACTATCTTGTAGAGAATCTGGTAAAGAGGGATTTTGGATTTTTTTTTTTTAATTTCAGTGAGGGAATTATTATTAGGGGTTCGCATCTATATTTGATTTCTAGAAGCAGAGGTCATCATTTCCTTTGGAGGCCACTCCCTTTCTTGGGGAAGTGCCTAGGCCTTTCAGTTCCATCAATGAAAGGTCCCCACCCACTGTCCTAGGAGGAAATGGTGAGAGCTCCTTTTACTTGCATGTCTGTGCCACAGAAAGGGATGGAAAATGATCTCTCAAGCCACACCATGCATCAAAAAAACAGAAGAAAAATGGCTTTCCTAGAGAGAAATTCATACTGAACTATCAGCTCTTCCCACCTCCCAGCCAGTGAGAGATTAAGAACAAATGCCTGAGAAGCATCTGAGGGTGGTTCAGAGGGTTGAGCGACTGCCTTCGGGTCTTGATCCTAGAGTCCTGGGATAAAGACCCAAGTCTGGCTCCCTGCTCAGTGGGGAGTTTGCTTCGCCCTCTGCCCTTTACCCTGCTTGTGCTCTCTCTCTCTTCTCTTGCTCTCTCTCAAATAAATAAATAAATAAAATCTTAAAAAAAAAAAAAGAACAAAAGAACAAATCCCTGAGAAATGGGAAATGTGCTGCAGATTACTAGTCTGAGTCATGGGGTCCACCCCTAGTTAGACTTCAGGAGAGGAGGGAGGGGCCTGTGACAGGGCTTGGAGCAAATTGAGAGGGGCCGACTCTTCCTGGAAGTCTGGGGCCCGGGTAGCGGGGCAGAAGTGAGCTGAGAAGACAGCGTCTGAGCTTGATGGCCCAGGTGTCCGCATGACAGCCCGATGGCAGTGGGTGGTGAGACCTCAGGCAGACTGGCCAGACTTTCTGACCACGCTGATGTTCTGGGACAAGGAGTGACCTTGAAGCTCCCTGAGAGCATTTTGGGATTAGAATCACAGGAGTATGGCCTTCCCCAAATCCATTTAATGGAAAAAAATGGGGAAAAAAGGTCAGTCTTGTTAAATACTAATGCTGTGTGTACTACCAAGTTGCTGCTGGTAATTTGCTTCCAGTAGGCAACACAGATCTGATACTTATTTGGACCCTCTCACTTCCTACCTCTCCCACTTTCCCAAAGGAGGCAAGTTAAAGTCATAAGTTCTAATATAAACCCCTTATTTTATATCTAGCAGAACTAGAGAGGTAGAGAAAACTGCTGACAAACATCTGCCAAATTGAAGCCAACACGAGGAACAGCACCCAGCCTCCTGACTCCCGATCCAGTGCTCCCTCCAGTTCAGCTCAGGGCCTTTCCACTCAAGTTGGCAGTAAGGCTTCACTGAATGTCAAGCATGTGCCTGGCCCTGTGCTCATGCTGAATGGAATAATCAGATATACCTGATAACTGCCTACCCTTCAAGTAGTTTACAGTCAGGTTGGGGACCCTGACTTCTTCTTTAGGCCATTGGTGATACTGGAATTGATCTTCCTGCTTTAGATTTATACCATCCATACTCATGAAAGAGTAGGGTAGCAGGGGTGTTATTACCACTGGCCTAGCTCAAGAGACTTCCAGCAATCCTCCTTCTCCAAAGTAGGGTAGCCAGATAAAACACACGTGTTATTGCATGGGGCATACCTATACAAAAAAATTATTGTTATCCAAAATTCAAATTAAACTAGAAATATGATTTTTCCCCCCTAGATATGGCAACTCTACTGCGAAGTTCAGATGCTGAGGGAACTTCCACTTGTCCTGGCCTTTTCCTTAGTCCAGCAGGATCCTAAGGTGGAAGATGCAGGGAAGAGCTCACAGGGCAATCAGGGGGACTGAGCACAGTCTTGGAGCATGGACGGATGTCACTCTGGTCAGGCAGTGACAGGTCAAGCTACCAAATGTTGATGAAGGGAAGACCTCACCAGATACCTACAGAAAGTTCTGCCGGCATAGTACCTGGGCTCATCCCAACTGTCATTACTCAATTTCCACATAGTGCTTGAACAATACTTCTCTTGCTAGGCTTTTGCTAGCTCTGCACTCACATCTCTATACATACAGCAGACCCTTGCCCTCCTTAATCACTTCTAGGCTCATTTCCAGCTCCTGTGACCACCCTGGAGTTCTCACCTTCTTCTTCTCAACATGCCTACCACCATCTCCTTTTTAGTATGAATGAAAGCCTTCCTTCCAGAGGCGCCACTTCTCTACCTCCTCCTCAAATCCTCTGTTGTTTCTTCACAGTATGATGTCCATCAGACCCAGGACTCAAATAAGAGAAAAATCAGTCCCCTTTTCCTGAGGAGCAAGAAGGACAGAACCCTCATATCCTACCAGGAGGTTGGGGAAAATAGCTCTATTGGAAAGAAAAGCATTGAACTTCTTTATTAGTTTAGATACAGAATAAGCTACCTCAATGATATCAGTACTGCAGAGGCTAAAACAAGATATCAATGTCTTTCTTACTTCATATCAAGGGATAGATGGGCAGTCCCAAGCAGGTAGACAACCCTAACTTACAAAGCCAACCCATGACTCATATTTCTTCTTTTCTTCCATTATCCCATGGGTATACGTTGAAGGTTATTCTAGCCAGTTAGGAGCAAAGGAGGGAGAAAGGGAGGGTAGGCAATTTCCTTGCAAGGAACAACTGTGGATTTCTGTTCACATTCCATCATCAGCCACACCTAGCAGCAAGGGAGGCTGAGAAATGGAGATTCTAGCTAGGTAGTCATTGCCTTGTACGAGGGGGTGGAACTATCTTATTAAAAATAAGGAGCCTGGGTGGCTCGGTCGGTTAAGAGTCCAGCTTGATTTCAGCTCAGGTCATTGATCCCAAGGTGGTGGGATCGAGCCCCACCTCGGGCTCCATGCTTAGAGTCTACTTGTTTCTCTCCCTCTGCTTGTTCTCTCTCTCTAAAATAAATAACTCTTTAAAAAAAAAAACATAAGGAGGGCACAGTTACCATTCTTTGCCACAAGTCCCCATATTACAGCAGTCTGAAAGCTTCAGATCCCACTAGAGTAGCAATACAAAACCATACATGATGTGAAGCATGGAGTGAAGTAAATGGAACATTATAGGAACTCCAAGGAGGAAAGATGTGCACTGGGGTTTATGGTGCAAAGGAAACTTCAGTGGGACTCTGGAAAGCCAACAAATCACTGGAGTGAGTAGATGGAGAGAAGCTATACTTTCATTTCCTTGAAAGGTGACTTCTAATCACCAGTACCCTGGGGGCACCCACTTACTACAGTAATTGCCTAGGAAAAACCTCATCCTTGATAAAGCTGAAGCACATGCTCAAGACATTCATATCTCATATTACTTTACAAACAACATATTAAACCTCAGGCCTCTCTTTCTTTCTGGTTTTACAGGTGTGTACTAAGAAGTTAAGCAACTAAAACTTAAGCATTAAGTTCAATTTCCTCCTGTAGCCCTCCTGAACCAAGTCATTTCCTGACCTATTGCAAGACACCATTAATCATCCCCACCCCATTACATCTGTTTGCTTTCATTATATGTTCCTAATCCAGTTGAGCATGGACAAAACATTGGATATGCTTCCCACGAATTTCACTTCTTATTTTAATACCTACTTCCTTCACCTATTTTCCCTGGTTTACCTTTCATCTTCTCCTCCCTAATCCTTCCACTTCCTCACGATCTGGAATACTGTGTGCTCCGAGAAGCTGCAACAATGCCCCCTCTTCAATCAGCGCACTCCCCCAAGTTGATCCTATGCTCCACTGGTTTCCGGCAATGGTCTGATCTTAGGGTTAAGAGCTTAAGAACTATAGGAAAGTATTTTGCAGGCAGAGGCACTGGGCTACGGCAGGCTCTCTCATCCCCTCCTCTGAAGCCCTCTGTAACAACATTTTGCAGCAGGTGTAAAAAGTCACACCAAGCCCATTTTCTTCCTGCAGCACAAGGTCAAAAGGACAAGAATCAAGGACTGGCGCAATCCTAGTCATTCTCCTTGTTCGCTCTCTTATTGCTGCCAGGGCATGAGAGTCCAGGGAGAAATTAGCTTCAGAATTATAGTCTGAGCACCTTGGCCTTCTCTGAAATGAATGCTTCAGAAATGCCCAGTAGGCAGATCATTAAAACCTCCTTAGGCATTGTTACAGCAAGGCCTCCGAGGGCCACAAATCTTGCCACAGCCATACAGTATTTATCCAGTCAGCATTTCCACCATGTGCTATGGCTGGTGAAGGATTTAGCAAGGTGGTTCTTCCAGCCTCCCCACTTTACAAAGTACCTATTGGGGATGGGCTGACCTTGAGCAGGGCATGTGTCTCCCCCAAACCTGTTTCCTCATCTGTAAAAAGGAAGGGATTAAGCTAATTCTCCAAGTCTGAGTTGTAAGAAGATAGTTTGAAGGGCACTCTCCCTTTTGCCATTCCAGGAAACCTGGATTCCACACACCTGAGAAGCTAATTAATACTAGGTTGTCTGGCATTGGGAAAACTGGCTAGCAGTCCCTAAACTTAGACTAACTGGTGACAGGGAAATTTAACCTGGCTATTTAACTAGACAATGGGAGTACGTATCTCTGCAGGGACTGCTCAGGTCAACAGAAACCCTTTTCCTCTTGAGAAAGTTCCCCCAAGCATTTCTCAGGGGCCTACCAGGGCTGGTGACCCCAGCCCTTCTGATGATGAAGCCAACCACGGACACCTGACCCATGGAGAGCCAATCAGATTCTCTCTTCCAGGAACTCAGACTCGGGGTTGTGAGGCTACAAATCAGCTTCCAATGAAGACTAGGATTGTAACAATATTTGTACGCTGCCTAGGTTCAGCTAGAAAATGCATGTCCATCCTCCACCTGTGCCTTCTAACCTTCGAACTCTAAAAAGAGCTACAACTGCCTAGGTGTGTCCACCCTAATTTTTACCATTTCTCCTGGGATGTGCTACACAAGGTGGGGGTGGAATGGAAAAAATTAGGAATTGTGTAACAACCATTTGGAGCCAAAATAGCCTCTCTGCTGGTTTGCCTGGCTGGAGGGATGGTGTGGGGCCTTAAGCATATAGACCAACTTGGCAGGCAAGCTTAAAGATGGCATTGAATGTAACTTCCTGAATTGATGATTCAGAGGTAGAAAGCTTATACCATTTAATTCATTCTCCTTGCCTCTGCAGTGTTTAAATAGTGTGATCCTGGCACTTACTGCAAATTAGAAGGCTAATGAGATGCATCTCTAGAGCATTTACATGGGCTTTGGAGGCCAGGGGAGGGCAGGGCTGTGCAGTGAGTGGCAGTGGGGAGTTGTCAAAGGTCTATGTGACAGGGACCATGGGGAGTAGGACAGTCACGGTTGGCCAGATGGACCAAAGAAGAGATTGTTGATCTACCAGTAAAGAAAGGATGCCCCAGGTTTGCTTTTCATTATCTGGGGTTGCTTACTATTATTGGCAATTCGAGGACCCTCACTTATACTGCAGACCTTTAATAGCTAAGATCCACTCCGGAGGCTCTTTGAGAGTCCATAAGAACAGAGTGTCAGCAGAGAGGATGACAATCTTGTAGCCCTGAGAGCTGCTTTGTCGCTGAGACGATGCCCAGACATTGGTGCCACAACCTGCCCTCAGCTTCCCCTTTTCTGCTTCAAGCAATGCTTTCAGTTCTTCACATTCTACCAAGTTTGCTATTGCTGGTCTCCCTAAGTGGCTTCGGGAGAAGAGCTGGTGATAGGTGTTAAGGTCACTGGTGACCTGGTGCTCCAAGCAGTGAGCTAGAAGGGACAACCTGTTGGGTGGAATGGCTAAAAGGAAACCAAAACTTGGAACCCAGAGGTCTAGCCCATTGGTGGTGAGCTGTGTGCCCTTGGGGAGCCACTTACCTTCTCTGGCTTTCACCTTTACACCTCAGTGTCAAAAAGAGGAGGGAAGATCTGGTGGTCTCCAAGATCCTATGAGTGGAGGGAATAATTTCCCTTACCTCCTTCTCCGGCAATACCTTCTGTCTCACAGCCAGTTCCTATGAGAATTAATCCCCCAAAAGGTGTCTGAAGCCCTTCACAGATGCTGCCTACCCAAAGGGAGTGAGCTCTGATTGGGATTCACCCCACACTTCTTTCCTCTATCACCACAAATGCTCATTTGAATTGATGAGTAAAGGACTGCCAGTCCAGGCTGCTCTGGCAATAGACAGTTGAGTTTATTGGAATTGAACACCAGGCTTTCAATTCACATCAGTCTGGGTGCTTGGATTTGCATGATTGCACATTCAGAGACAGGCACCTGCACTCAGAACATCCTTGGCTGCCCACACGCTCTGCTGAGCCAGCCCCAGCTGTTACAAGCTGCCTGTTTAAACAAGGCCTGTCGGGAGTTGAGCCCGGCGGCTGAGGCAAAACAGAGTTAGTGGTTAAGGCTGTTCGCACAGGAGAGGTCCCACTCTTGGTCAGGCCTGTCAAAGCCGCTCTTGGGAGCAGCTGTAAAGGGTGTTCAGCCCCAAGGAACCTCCTCCCTCGTGGGTAGGGACATCTGCTAAGCCTATTGTACACTCTCACCCAGCTTCAGAACTGAGCCCTGAGATACTCAGTCTCCCCAGTGGAGAGAACTTCCTGGGGCTCCTGGCTTCCCTCAAGGGAAGGAGCCACATACAGAAGCCGCTCCATGAAGATTTCATAGTAGCATAGGCTCCATAGTTAATTGCAGGATTTAAGTCTCCACATTACATGTACTAGCTGTGTAACCCTAGGCCTGAGCCTTTGTTTCCTCAACTGTAAATGAGAATAACAATACCATCTACCTCATGGGATTTTAGTAAGAATTAAATAAATACATATTAAGTACTTAGAACAGAGCCTGGAATATGGTAAATGCTCAATAAACTTTAGCCATTATTATTGTCATTAATTTGGTCAAGGGAGGTCAGATGGAAGGCAGCCGGAGGAAGACAATTTAAATTCATCATTGAACAATAATAGTGCTATTTAAGCATCAAAATGCTTCTTGTTCTTAAGATGGAATTATTTAACTGTGGCACTGGGTACCATAAAATGTAAAGTAATCTCTCATGAGAGTCTACATTTTTAAAATTAAAATGCATTATTTAGCATGCAGGCTGAGGGGAGGGTGGGAGGCTCAGGTGGGTGAGTGGCAGGCTGCACCCTCCTTGCACCAGATCTGATAGACTACCCCTCAGGCTTTCTGGCCTCCCTCCCTATCAGGAGACATGCTCTCAGCTGTGAACAAGAAAACTAAAAAACAGAGAAGTTAAATAATTTGTCCCTAGTGTGTGATTCAAAATCTACCTGGATAAAAAGTCTTTGCCGGTTTTATGTCTTTATCCTGTCAAGCATTGTGCTTGGTAGACACTCTGGAGGAGACAGAAATATAGGGCATGACCCCAAACTCAAGGTGTCATCAACCTGATAGGAACACCTAATGTTACACCAAAAGGCTAGAAAAATGTTGAGAAAAAGCTCTTGGCAATCAAAAGGAAGAAGGAAGGAAGGGAGGAGGGAAGGAAGGAAGGAAGGAAGGAAGGATGGATAGAGGATCAAAACAAGATATCTAATAACCAACAAACTACGGTTCTAGGAAAAGAGAATGGAAGAGAGGAAATCAAGAAATAGGAGAAAGTTTCTCAAAGCTAAAAGGGATGAGCTTACTAATTGAAAAGGATCTGCTAAGGATACAGAACAATTGGGAGATAGGATGCAGCACCATGAAATTTCCTATCATCAGGGATTAAAAAAAGATTCTAGAGGCTTCCAAAGGAGACAAGTAAGGTACATACAAAGGATTAGATCCAGGATGGCATCAGAGTTCTCACCAGCAACTGTGGAAACAAGAAAAAAAAATGTAGCAACACCCCCAAAGTTCTGAATGAAAACTATACTCACCCAGATTTTTATGAAGATGTCAATCAAGTATGAGTAAAAAAGTCATTAAAAAAAAATTTACCCCAAAGATACAGATGTAGTGAAAAGAAGGGCCATATGTACCCCAATGTTCATAGCAGCAATATCCACAATCACCAAACTGTGGAAAGAGCCAAGATGCCCTTCAACAGACAAATGGATAAAGAAGATGTGGTTCATGTATACAATGGAATATTACTCAGCCATCAGAAAGGATGAATACCCAACTTTTGTATCAACATGGACAGATCTGGAGGAGATTATGCTGAGTGAAATAAATCAAGCAGAGAAAGTCAATTATCACAGGGTTTCACTTACTTGTGGAACATAATGAATAAAATGGAGGACTCTAGGGGAAGGGAAGGAAAAGTGAATTGGGGTAAGTCAGAAGGGGAGATGAACCATGAGACACTGTGGACTCTGAGAAACAAACTGAGGGTTATAGAGGGGCAGGGGGAGGGGGGATGGGTGAGCCTGGTGGTGGGTATTAAGGAGGGCACATATTGCATGGAGCACTGGATGTGGTGAATAAACAATCTTGGATCACTGAAAAAATAAATGTAAAAAATAAATTTTAAAAAAATGAAAGTCTTCAAAACACTTACTTCCATGTACCCTTTCTCAGGAAAATACTAGAAAATGGGTTTCATCAAAATTAAGGTGGTAGCCCAGTAATGTGCTATACAACTGGCTCTTACAAGCCCGCAAGAGCATCTCTTCCCAATTCTGAGTGTGATGATTACTTTTAGGTCAACTTGACTGGGTCAAGGGGTGCCAAGATTAAGCATTATCACCAGTGTGTCTGTGAGGGTGTTTCTGGATAAGATAAGCATCTGAATTGGGGGACTTAGTGAAGTATCTTGCCCTTCCCATTGCAGGTGGGCATGATCCAATCCAGGAAAGGACTGAGAACAAAAAGGCAGAGTACAGTACTTGGCTCAGCTGTGAATAATGTCTATATAGTTAGTGATGTGAATACCAAATATTGATCTATTAAAACTTATATACCTCCGCCAATAGAATGTAATTGGGGGTAAAACTGGAAACTCTGAGATAGCAGAATACTCTTTATATTTCTAGTAGGAAAACAATAGACAGAATGGGGGGGAAATGCAATATAGGCATGTTACATAGAAATAAAGAAACAAACATCCAAGGAAACGAGTTAAGAAATTATAACTGGTTACTTCTCAAGAGTGACAAATAATGGGAGGCTGGTGGAGGTCAGACAGGAGACTGTCATTTCCCACCTAGTCCCCATACTACTCTCCTAGTGTGTAACAGTGCCCTTAATTTAAACAAACAGGGAGCAGAGGCAGTGTGGCATAGTTAGAATTATCTCAGCTTTAGGCTCTGTAGGCTCCTGAGATGAAGAGCAAGCCAGAGAGAGCAGGGAAGACGGAGAGCCCTGTACCTCCCTCGGTCATAGATCTGTGAGGGGAAGAGAGGGGAATGATCAGAGAGAAAAGAAGAAACGAAAAGGGCAGGCCCAACAATCCATCTTGGAGTCGGTCAACTAGGACTTTCTGGAATTGAGTCAGCTTTTCTCTGAACTGTTCCCAAACAAGGCTTCTGGCTATAAAACCCAGAGTTCAGGGGATAAAAAGTATTATTGACAATAATGTAAAACACATGATGCAGAAGTGTCCAACCATGAGGGATGGCTTAAATAAAAATAGTATGTCCATATATAGAATATTGGACAGACATTTAAGAGGATGCTTAGAAGGCTATTAAATGACGTGGAGAGGTATTTACAGTCTATTCCGTTTAAAGGAAGCAAAAGGAAGAAAAAAAGGAGAGTATAAAACAGTTTGTACAGCATGCCTTTTTGATCTAAAATTGTATACGCAAAAGATAAAAACTACATATACATACATACAGGTGCACAGGAAAACGGACTGGAAGAATACAACTGATGAATAATACTTATTTTATTTTGGGGGGTTATGTTTATTTTAGATTGTCTATATTTTTGAAATTTCTTATGTTGAGCATACACTCCATTTGTAATAAGAATAAAACAATAAGGGCGCCTGGGTGGCTCAGTGGGTTAAAGCCTCTGCCTTCGGCTCAGGTCGTGATCTCAGGGCCCTGGGATCAAGGCTCACATCGGGCTCCCTGCTCAGCAGGAAGCCTGCTTCCTCCTCTCTTTCTGCCTACTTGTGATCTGATCTCTCTCTCTCTCTGTCAAATAAATAAATAAAATCTTTTTAAAAAAAAGAATAAAACAATAAAAGGTGCTCCTGTTATTTTAAATTTGTAATAAATAAAAGGAGGGTACCCACTTGGCTACATCCTCCACATTCACTCCTGTTTCTCACGCCCCACCCACCTACCACCACCTGGATGGAAGAGGAGGACTACATTGTTTCCTACAATAGAGGAATAAAGTATGGTGGCTAACTTCCCCAGCCACTGCTGCTCTGGGATAAACCATGTGTCACAGTCACCCTCATTCTATATGGTCATGTACAAAACCTCTATCCACATTTCAACTTTCACTGCAATGCATTCAAATTGCAAAAGATTGGCACATTAAAAGAGTATGACTATCCGGGTGCCTGGGTGGCTCAGTGGGTTAAGCCTCTGCCTTCGGCTCAGGTCATGATCCCAGGGTCCTGGGATAGAGCCCCGCATCGGGCTCTCTGCTCAGTGGGGAGCCTGCTTCCCCCTCTCTCTGTCTGCCTCTCTGCGTATTTGTGACCTCTCTGTCAAATAAATAAATAAAATCTTTTAAAAAAAAAGAGTATGACTATCATTTTTATTCAAGTTGGCCAACCTCTCTCCATCAGTAGAGCTTAAGGAATTGTCTTGATACCAACATTTTGAAAAAAACACTCCAAAGTTGATTGTCTCCTTCTAAAGCTACCAGACAACAAACAGACATCCAAACGCAATGTGCCAAAATGCTGGTTTCTAAGTTAAAACAGAGGTCTTGATTTGGTCAATATAGTAACTAAAAGGATTTACTCCCTCTCCACTGGGGGCAACATAAACTAGTACACACATTTTGGAAAACAATTTGGAAATATGTATGTAACCCTCAAAAGGCTGATCCAGTAATTTTTCTTCTAGGAATATAATCTAAGAAAACACTCAAAATGCAGGAAAAAAGACACCTTGCAACACTATTTATAACACAGATCAAGTAAAGTGTTTCATCCCAAGAGTGGGATACTATGTAGCCATTAAAAAACATGTTTCCAAATCTTTTAAAAAACACAGGAGAATGCTTATGACATGATGATGGTTGATCAAAAGGATACCAAATGATATAATCTCAAATACTTAAACAAAATGCAAAGCATGGAAGAAATGAATCAAAACATTAAATATCATTATCTTTGAATTATGTGTAATTTCCATTCTCTTATCTAGACCTATTATGTGTTCTCAGTTTTGTATAGTGATAGCTGACAGGTTGAGTGACATTCCCAAGTTCACACTAACTAGTGCCAATTATGATATAAATCATGCATTCAGAGGTGTACTCATAAATCGACTCTTTAGATAACAAAGAAACAAATAAAAAAAATACCTTGATTTGTAGCATTTGCAATTCCCATGATCTGAATGCTCCCACTGTGGCCAATTTCAAGCCACAAAGAGCCTGTGAGCACTGAGGGACTGGGGCAGGGAAGAGGTGGATGAACACCAGGGGCAAAGGTGAAGCTAAGAGGAACTGAGAATGAGTTACTCACTCTAAGCACATTGGCCAACTCACTCCTCTACCTCCCCAGCTTCCATTTCCACTGTTGGAATCCAGCTAATGAGGGTTCCTTTTACCTGTAGCATCGATAAAGAAAACTAGTCTGAGAGCAAGGTTTGTTCAGTCTCAAAGATAAATCCTAGAAAAGCTAGAAGGTCCTAAAAAGCTTAATCCTAAAATCCTAAAAAGCTAGAAGGTCCAAAAACCAAGGCAAGCCTAAATAGGTCAAAAGCTGAAATCATCCCAGGTACAACTAAGAGCAAGAAGCGAAGAGTCAAGCACGTGGTGGAGACCAGCTGCCTCCAATTTTACTCAATCCCAGAGCTGGTGGTGGGATAAGGGATGATTTAAGCACAGAGTCTCACACTTTAAGGAACATTAGAATCACCTGAGAGTCTTGTTAAACACAGATCATGGACCCCACTGCCACTGTTTCTGACTTGCAGTAGGTCTGGAGTGGGCCAGAGAATGTGCATTTGTAACAAGCTCCCAGATGATGCCTGTGCTGCTGGCCCAAAGACCACATTTTGAGAGCCACTGGCCTGGATGGTACAAGTTACCAGCAAAAAAGGAAGATGGCTTCAGTAGATGAGTTGGTGGATAGCGTCTACATGTAGATTAGAGGAAAAGAAAACAGATTCTGTTTCTTCTAAACACACAATTACAATGGTTTTCAGTTCACATCTTAGTAATTCCTAGACCTCGAAGGTAATTTTATTTTTATCAAATTGAATGTATATTTAGGAGCTACTAGAAATTTCCATCAGCCTTCAGCCTAGCTTAGCAGAAAAGGAAAGCTGGAAGTCAGTTGGAGTAACTTACATGCGCAGGATGCAGTTGGACCTCTCAGAAACAACATTATTATTATTGTCATCACCATTTTAGAAACCGGAACACAGCCTCAGAGAAAGTCAGTTGCCCCAAACCACATGGCCTGCGAGGCAGCGTGCACACAGGGCCAGGAGTTCCCATGTCCCCCTCCCCCACAGCGTGAGCCTTTGGACCCATTGTCCCTCCAGTCTCAACGACAGCAGAGAAGGGATGAAGGGATGAAGAGGAACAATCCTCGCTTTCTTGTGCCCTGGTCCCTATGGCAGTCTGGAGAAGTCTCTGAACCTCTTCTCAGAATCATGTTTCTCTCTCTCTCTCTCTTTCTAAGATTTTATTTATTTATTTGACAGAGAGACACAGTGAAAAAGGGAACATAAGCAGGGGGATTGGGAGAGGGAGAAGCAGGCTTCCCGCCAAGCAGGGAGCCCAGTGTGGGGCTGGATCCCAGGACCCCGGGGATCATGACCTGAGCCCAAGGTAGACGCCCAACGACTGAGCCACTCAGGCGCCCCAGAACCATGTTTTTCAGTGCTGGACATGAAATATCCAAGATAAAAAGGAAACCAACTACACTGAAACATTGTCAGAAGTTTTTCTAATTTTTTATATAGTAATATGTAGCAATAACAGGCATTACTATATATTCGAGCACTTAAAACAAAATTTAGGAGGCAGTCTAGTAACTGACATAATTTTGAAGTAGTAAAGCAAATCATGTTTTGACGTATCTGAAACAATTTCAGTGTGCTATGGAAATAGCTGTGATTTCTACTGGTGATAGTCATAGGCCTGCCAATGTTATGTGGTTTGTCACCTACATTCATAATTAAAGGACACGCCAATTTTCAATTAGAGAAATTCAGAATTCTAAGCATGAACTCCTTTGTGTCGGGGGGGTTGGTCCATGGACCCCAGTTTAAGTCAGATTCAACAAGTCTAAATAAATCTTCATGCCATTCAAATGCACATCTTATTTTTCATAGTCTTTTAAAAAATATGGCTGCATGATTCTTTGCCTTGGAACGAGTTACACTTGTGGTTCAGTCATTACCCTAGGATCTATTATATGAAACACAAAACACGTATATTCATGTCTCAACAGGATTTAGCAAATGTCATAGATACAACCTAATTTCTAAAGAATAAAAAAACCACTGGTTAAAAGTAATTGTATTTTGTCCCATAAGCCCCTCTTTTTCAGAATCATAAACTCAAAGAAATCTTGCCTGTCGGGGACTGCACCCAATCAGATCTGGTATTAACTGCAAAACATTTTTGGCTCCTTAGAACACATTCCACTTCACTCCCTAATGGGTCTTAATTAATGCCCTGTTTCCCCCACCCCCAGAAAAACCACGACACAAAAAAACTTTGCTCTCTTCTGGAAAACCAAAAACTAGTAACGTCATTTTCTATCATATGAGGCAAAGGTAAGAAAAAAATAACAGCATTTATTCTTTTCCCAAATTCGGTAACTGCACAGAAACGTATTGAGATAACTGCAAGTTAAATTTCTACTTTTTCAAAGTCGTGGGCATCCCTGCAGGGCATGCATCACCAGCATATTCAAGGTTTTTTTCATCGCATTCCCCAAGCTCCTGCCCTTTCAAACATGTATGTAAATGAGGGGGCCCAAAGAGCTATTAATGCAAATTTCTTTAAATAAGAATCCTGAAAACCAAAAGGCTGTTGGTGGCTTCAGAAAATATCTTGCAGGAAAATGCTGTGTCCATAGTGAACCGCCGCCGCCCGACCCTGGGAAAATTAACTTGTGTGGAGGAAAAAACAAAGAGTGGAGGCCCAAGCAAGACACCTCAGTCAGTCCCGGGGCACAAAACCCAGCCGCTGTGCCGGTGGGGAGGAAGATTTTGAAAGGGAGTTAGGAGGGGCACTGATTCGTTTTCATAGACTTGAGGATTATTCTTTAGCAGGAAAATGTTTCTAAACATCACACTTCATAATTCATTAATAAATGTGTGAAAGGGTCTTTGTGGGAAGGATGAAATCCCACCAGCCATCACTGGACACTGGGAGCACTGTGCTAATATTGCTAGAAGAGACTGAAACCAAAGGTCTGCCTGACTGGCCCCACATGCCCTCCCCCCCACCCCACAAGGTTCTCCCCTGCTGCCACCAGGAGGCTACTGGACAGCAAGAAGCCGGCGCCTGGATTCAGCTGTTCAGAGCTGCTACTTCATGCCTAGGGTTTTCCCTGCTGAGCAGAGGAACTGGACGTTCTCACTATGTGGAATCTGTTGGGGTTTTGTGTTTCCCTTCAAATACAGTGCATTTTTCCCATCAGCGCATTCTTAGATCGAGAAAGGGATCCCATGTAGCCAAGACCTTAGGACTCGGAGGGAAGAGAGACTAGCTGAGTGGTAAAGCACACAAGCCTCCACTCCTTAGCCTCTCAGTGCTTCTGTTTCTCATCCATAAAAGGGGGTGCATCACGGGATGCAGGAGGCTTGAGTGACTACCAGTCCAGCCTGCCAAGGACAGGCAGCTCAGCTGCTGAAATTTAGGGCATGGAAGGATCCAGTGAATTTTATTGTCTTTTAACCCTGCCTGAAACACCAGAAAACACACACCTTTATGGAAAAATACTGACTTCGTGAACATGTATTGATTGGTGAGAAAGTAAAGGACTTTGCCCATTAGGAACAACTGGTCATTTTTCCAGAAACCTGCATTGCTCCACTTTCCAAAGTGGTGGAAAAGGACCACAAACATGACCGGAAATCCTCGCTGTGGCCTGCGCACCTGACATTGCCTTACTTGAAGGGGGCAAGGAGAGCCCACTCCAAACAACACCCTGGTTTTGCCCATGAAACACTAGGACCAGAAGCCTCTCTCCGAACGTGGTCACCCAGCAGAGCCCCATCCAGAAGTGGGCACACCCAACTCCCACCCCAGAGTTCATCCACAGCTCCACAGGGGCTTGCCAACTCTCTCATGACCCTGATTCCCCTCTCTCTCCCCCAGGTACACTCCATCAGACTTGCTGACAGCTCGAGATGCAATTTAAACCTCCAAGTTGCCTTTGAGGCCACAGCCTATGGAAGGCATCTGAACTCAGAAGCTAGAACTAGAAACTAGAAAGTCCCAGATTGGAGGGAGAAATTTTTCCCTGAGAATGGGTCAGCCCACATTTATTATTAAAGTCCCAGCACTTGCACTTACCTCTCTCAGTAGGTTTCACTACTCCGTTAATTTCAGTAAGCACAACCCTAGAAAGATCTAGATGCAATCCAGATTCTCTATTCCTAACAGCCTTTAAGAACAGCAACCATCAGAAGACAAGGTACTGAGCACCATTGGCCTCAACCACATGTGAGGGACAAGTTCACAACCAGCCCAACCCATAATGCAAACACCACTATGCACCTGCCAGTTCACACACCAAAGTCCATACAGGTGCTTAGGGCCCCACTGCTCACATTCGTATCTGCACACTGGTCTCAAATACATAAGCACACCCAGCACACTCTATAAACACAAACCCCATATGCACACATACACACCAGAATCAGCATACACGTGTGCTCACACATGAACATTCTATATGTGCATGTACCCGCAGCCTATGTGAGCTTGCTTCTGGCCCACTGTCCCCTCTTGGGCTCACTGGAACTGGAACAATTTCTTATACTTCTCATGTGACCTGCAGCCCAGATCTGAAACAACCATGGTCTAGCTTAAACCTCTCAAGAATCCAAACTCTGACAACTCTTACCTGGTGGGAGACCCAACCTAACCAGATCAACCAGCCCAGCATCAGCAGACCTTACCTTGCTCACCAGGTTGCCTATGGGGTTGGGGATAAGAAGTACATTTTACCAGGTAGGACAGTCCCAGAGATCATCAGAGCACAAAACCATGCCCACTGGAGCCAATTGCTCAGTTCAGTCGGGCTGGAATTCCGCATATACAGAGTGGCTTACAGTGACCTCATCACAAGACTAGAGTCACATTTTCTGGTAAGAATTCAAACATCAGGAGCCCCTAGACAGGTTCATCCCCCCACCCAATGCAAGGTCCACCCTTACAAGTCTTGAACTGATTTCAGACACAGTGTTGTTGTTCTCATTTTTCTCAGAGAGCAGCCCAGCACCCTGAGTCTCTCTTGGCACGTTCCTAGGACAGTAGGACAGCCATCAACAACAGCCAAGGGCAGCCAGGCAGAATCTCTCCTGGCCTCCTCAGCTGCCCTCCAGAACTACTGACCAGGTAGGGTGGTCCTAAAGACACCCACTGCCCAACCCATCCTCATTTCCCACCATCTAAGTCTGGTTCAAACAGCACTGCATATAACTAAGGTCTCCAAGAACATAATCAGTTGAAGCGTGGCCCTTTTTCCAGTTGTCTTCACACGGTTTTGTTCTATGAGTCCAGACAAGGGGGAGAGTGGAGGCAGAGAGGTGATCTTGGATGCCCACGGAGCACATTCATTTCCAATGACGCCTCTGCTGCCCACTCCTAAACCCACCCACAGAAGCAAACAGAGCCTGGAACCTGAGTTCTACCAAACAGCCATGGGCATTTCACACGCACAGGTGATTCACCCACCCCACCGCCTGCACAGTCATCTTAATAGTCCATGACCTCATTGTAATTGAAACCCATCCATGGTTGTAAAATGGACTTGGGAAAAGTGGTTCAATCCCACTCCCTTTTCTTCCCTCCAAGAAGAGTGTCTGTGCTGGTGAGCAGCAGTGGGTCAGGTGAACGGTCATTACCAGGACAAGCAGAAGACATCTAGATGGTCTTGACCTCTAAGCAACACATGGGGACCCAAGAGAGACTCAGAATTGGCCACAAATAATGGATTAATACTTCACTGAACAATTAGAAACCACATTTTTATCATCTGAGCTCAGAAATGATGGCAGTATTTTGTTTGTATTGGTTGCTATACGAAGTCTTACATGCAGCTATATATACATAGACATATGGATAAATTTTAATTGCCTGTGTTCTACCTTATTACAAAAGAATTTGAGGTGGCTATAAGCTATATACAATACAAAAGAATATTTTTAAAAAGAGTAATGAAACAACCCAAATGTCCCTCATCTCGTAAACAGGTGAAAAAATTTGTATAGCTATTACAATGGAATATTATTCAGTCATAAAAAGAAATGCAGTGCTGATACTCACTACCACATGAATGAGCCTTGAAAGCATTGTGCTAAGTGACAGTAAGGCATAAATGGCCTCATATTGTATGATGCCATTTATAGGAAATTTCCAGAATAGGAAAATCCATACAGACAGAAAGCAGATTAGTGGTTGCCAGGGGCTGTGGGGAAGGGGACTGGGGAAGTGACTACTTAATGTATAAGGGGTTTCTTTTTAGGATGGTGAAATATTCTGGAATTAGATAGCACTGATGGTTGTATAACATTGTGAATGTACTAAGAACCTGTGAGTTGAACATTTTAAAATGGATAAAATGGCAAATTTTGGGTCACCTGGGGGGTGCTGTCGGTTAAGTAGCTGACTCTTGATTTTGGCTCAGGTCATGATCTCAGGATCATGGGATCCAGACCCATGTCTGGCTCCACACTCCAGGAGGAGTCTGCTTAAGATTCTCTCTCTGCCTCTTCCTTTGCCCTTTCCCACTCTCTAAAAATAAATAAATAAATATTTTTTTTAAAATGGCAAATTTTGTGTTATGTGAATTTTACTTCGAAAAAAAATTTTTTAGAAAACAAAGAGATTAATATGGAACCTGGGGGTTGGAATAGTGACAGCTATACATGCAAACCATACCTGCTAGGGGTAGGTCACCAATTTGGCTACGATTGCCAGAAGAGAGATCACACCAAGAAACTTAGTCAATCAATTAGGTGAATCCCACAGGGTAAGAGCAAGCCAGTCAGTGAAGAGAAGCATAGGTTTCCCAGTCCTGGGACATGAGAACACGGCTCCCTGGATCAGCAGAGGGGCAGAAGCTCTGCGGTATGGCAGCCTGGGTCCTGCCCAGCTGCCCTTCAGCATAGACAACCAGAGGTCATGCAATTTCATTAACATCTCTCAGTGCAGGCTCAAGGCAAATGCCCAAGCACCTTTCAACAGAGACATGCCCGTTCTAAATAACCATGTGCTGAAGCTTCAGTCCTTTGGACTGTCCTTAGGGCCAATGTTTCTCAAAGGATATTTTTACCTTTCTCTTCCCTGTATTTTTAAATATATATCTCTATTGTGTATACCTTTAGAGCACTTTGAATCTGGCATTAGTAACACTTGGAATGTTTATTAAAATGCAGATTCTAGGGATGCCTACCTAGGTGGCTCAGTCGGTTAAGTGTCTGTCTTCGGCTCAAGTCATGATCCCAGGGTCTTGGGATAGAGCCCTGTGTTGGGCTCCCTGCTCAGTGGGGAGTCTGCTTCTCCCTCTCCCCCTCCCCACTCATGCTACTTTCTCTCTCTTGTGCTGCTTTCTCTCTCATTCTGTCTCTCTCAAATAGACAAAAAATTTTTTAAAATGCAGATTCTAGGACTTTATGCTAAACTAATGCAGATTCAAAGTCTATGAGAATAGGGCCCATGATTATGCTGTTTCATAAAGTCCAAGATGATTTTTATGAACAATGAAATCTGAGAGCCTCCACTTCAGTTCCTGGGGGCCCTGAAGGAGGACACCCTAAACAGCCGGCCAGAAGGAGCCATGGTGTGTCTTTTTCCTCCTTAGCCTCACTCCTACCTCGAGCCATCCAAAGTCTCTAATTCCTGTTTAGAGATGTTGATAAGATCATTCACAACTTAAAGATGAGTTCTCCAGAGGAGAAGACCTCACTGAGGAAAAGAAGCCATGTCTACTTACTCCCAGTCTAGGCCCCTTCTCCTCACAGAAGCAGCTGATTTAATACAAGGTCCCAACACTGTCTTCGCAGCTCTGAGCTAAGCCTAAAGCCATGTCTACAACTGTGCTGGACAGCTCCAGCCAGAGGTCCCAAGGGCACCTCAAACCCAGCAGGCCCCAAACTGGCCTATATCCATCTATTGTCTTTAAGAGCAGAATGGATTGAATCTCCAGACCTCTGTATTCCTCCTTTTCCTTCATTTAGTCTCTCCCAGTGCTTCTTAAACGCCAAGAGGTAAAGGTTTATATACACACTATCAGGTAAACAGTACATTGGGGATTTAAAGGACCTATTAAGGGTAATTTTTACTCGGTTGATTTTTGCTACCATTGAACTTCAGAAACTAACACACAGGTGATGTAACTCCTCTGTACTCATTTCCATTTGTGCCCCTAGCACTTGTGAGTGACTTTTTCTCCCTGGCTAAATTCTGAGTCCAAGACAAGGGCTTTCCCCCCCCCTTGATATAACTTGTTTCTCTTTCCTTTTTCTAAGATTTTATTTATTTATTTTTATTTTAGAGAGAGAGTGTGTGTGAGCAGGAGGAGGGGGGACAGAGGGAGAGGGAGAGAGAGAATCTCAAGCAGGGATTCTCCTGCTCTGAGCATGGAACCCAATGTGGGGCTCAATCTCATGACCCTGACATCATGACCTGAGCTGAAACCAAGAGTCTGATGCTTAACTGACTAAGCCACCCAGGCACCCTGGAAATAACTTGTTTCTATTCTCTGCCCTGTTTTCTATTGAGTATATCTTTTTCTTATTGATTTATAAGTGCTTTTTTACATATTATGGATACTGACCTGATAATTGGCATATGTAGTCCTATTTTCTTCTACTGTTTATTTTAAAGATTTATTTATTTATTTATTTCACAGAGGGAGAGAGATCACAAGGAGGCAGAGAGGCAGGCAGAGAGAGAGAGGGGGAAGCAGGCTCCCCGCTGAGCGGGGAGCCCGATGCGGGCCTCGATCCCAGGACCCTGAGATCATGACCTGAGCCGAAAGCAGAGGCTTTAACCCACTGAGCCACCCAGGCGCCCTCTTCTACTGTTTATTAATTTTAATGTTGTTTGTACCATCTTTCTCTACATCAGATTTTTGTTTTATTATTGTTGCTAAAGCCATCAAACCTGTCCTTCTTTTCATTCTTATATCTCCAGTGTCTATAATAGTGCCTGGCACATAGACAGTTCTCAATAGACACCTATGGATTGGACAAAACAAATAAACAAATATGTGCTGATGGGAAACTTCCAAATATCACTAAGGAAATTCTCATGTCTGAAGGTAGAAATCGAGGGGAGAAGGGCTTTGCTAGTACAATACTTAAGCATTGCTTTGAGATTTTTTTTCACATGAGCTCATGGGCAGCTACAATATATTTTCTCTTTTCATATAGCCTCAGTTTGCAGGAAAGGTGCGGACTAGAAGAATGCCCACTGTTTGACACAACTCCAGTCTTTTCTCCCTGTACCATTTGTTCATGTCTCCCCCATTGTATAAAGCAAAATGGAGCCTCTCATGTCAAGCAGGAGCCTGTGTCAACCAGGGGCCTGGGTCAAGCAATGATGCAAGCAGTTAAGGGACTGCAGCTAGGAGATCTCTCCAGGACCAACATCATCTGACACCCAAAACTGATAACAAGCAGAACAGAGGAGGTCTGCAGACACCCAAAACTGATGAAATCCCTTTAAAAAGGGGAGGATTTGGGCAGCAAACCCTCAGACTCTTTCGACATGACCCCTCTATGTCTGACCACTTAAAAAAGGCAACTGCCACCAAAGACTCTGCCCGATGGATCCCCAAACAGAACCGAGATCCTTCCCTGCTGGAACATTGGAAGCAGTGCCGAGAGCTGACCTGGACCAGACCGAGGCCTTTCCTCAACTGCGCGCCCTCAGGTGGACTTCGCGTTTGGTTCGTTCAGTTCCTGCGCCCTTCTTTTTACCTTGTTTGTTGTGTGGCTTGTCTTCTGTCCTGCTCTGTGTGCTGTGTAAGAAGCCAAGTTTAATCCCCTGGTGAACTGTCATTGAGTCTGGAATCCTGAACCTGCGTTATCTTTGTGATTAACTTTGCTTTATGGTTGAATAAAGCTGACATCGTGGAAAGACACACCTCGTGTGTGCGCCTTCAGAGAGTGCTCATGACATACAACTAGAGAGAAAATGAAATTGCTCAGGTTGGATGGAAGAGGCTGTGCCCTCCCTGCCTCCCAGTATCTTGGGAATCAACAGCTGCTCTGCACTCAGGACAAGTTACCATCCGCTGATATACAATCAAATGCTAGAACATCCCAGATGTTTCTGGCCACAAGCCTGGACAGGGTTCCCGCTAAACCTCTGTCGTTCTTTCATCCAATCCTAACTCCTTCCAGTTTCCCTTGGGTTCCCTGCCCCTAAGATTGTGGGTGGTGACGAATCCCAGCCAGATTTTGCCAGAGCATTTTTCTCCCCTGGGTCAAAAGAGGGTTTTCTCTCAGGTTTATCCATTTTTCATTTAAAAGTTGATATTTGACTTAACACAGTGAAACCTTACTTCCTAGAGGTGTAGAAAAATAAGCCATCCAAATCCTATTCAATAAGGTAAATATTGGAATAAGATTAACATTTGAACTGCCTTTAAAAGACTATTGTATTCCAGCAAACTGCCATTTCCTTACCTGGAGGAAGGCTCTGAATTCAGAAAGCCTTCGAAGCTCTGATGAAGGGGTGAAGCTGTGGTAAGAGAAAGCTATTACTAGAGTCACCATTTATTCTGCTTTGCTATGTGCCAAGTTCCAGTCAAAGGCTCCATACACTAGTTTATCTTTATTGCAACTCTTCAGAGTTGGTGTCTCTATCCCCATTTCCCAAAGACCTCACCCTTGACCCTTTTCCACTAAGACTGCATGGCCACCTCCCTCCCATATCCCAGTTAGATGGATGGGCTGGGTCAGAGGAGCCAAAATACTCTCTTGGTTCCACCCTTCTGGACTTGCAACATGGCTTTAAGCAAGTGGTACCTCCGTCAGCATCATTCTTACCATCTCTGTCCTTGACTTTTTCACCTTCTTCCTAGGATGCTCTCTACTGACTAACCTATCACTGGTTCCACACACTGTATATGTGTTACATAACTTAATCTTATAAATTCAATACTATTTTTTATTAAGTAGGCTCGCATGGATCCCAGTGTGGGGCTTGAACTCAAAATGCTGAGATCGAGAACTGAGTTGAGACCAAGAGTTGGACACTTAACCGATTGAGCCTCCCAGGTGGCCCTTACATGTTTTGCAGAGGCAGGGAAGGTTCACAAACTTGCCTAATCCACTGACTCAGAATCCTGTGTTCTCGACCAAAATCTAAGCCAGACAACAGTTAGAAAGAACAGAAAAGCAGCCTTGACTTCTTTAAGCCAGGCTGCATCCATGAAACTTTGGGCTGACATGTTCCCAAAGGGCCTGCCTCTGCAGGCTCTGACCAGGCTTTGCTCCAGACCGACAGAAGCACTATGAAAGTCTCAAGCTGTTTAAAAAAAAAAGTCATCGATCTAAGAGAGTCACTGAAAATTCCAGAAGTTTCTTTAGAGTGCAAGAAGTCTTCTAATTGATTTGATTCAGGATAATATGAAGGTGCTTCACTGAAATGCCTGGGTGTTTGTAAGCCCTCATATGGAGCTAGTCCTGAAGGGTCCACTGGGATGAGTTTTCTCTCTTAAAATGTGAACTAGAGGACAGTTTAAGGATGTTCCCTTTGGGGGTTGCAGGTCAGTTTTTCTGTCTGGGGGGTTGGGGTGGCGGGTTTTGTTTGTTCTGGTTTTTCAGTTTCTCCTGAAGCTTGTGTTTCTAGATGGCTATCTCCTGAGCAGTCAAGCAAATGGACAAACACATTAGAGCAAAAACAAACATTTACATAGGCAGGGAAGTTCTTTCTCCCAAGTCCTAATTCACAGGACTGTATCCATTTAGGGATTAAAACAAGCTGGCTTTTTTTGTTTTGTTTTGTTTTGTTTTCCTGAGGAGAGTGGATTCTTTCCAGAATTCCCAAACTTTAGAGAGCAGGAGCAAACTTTGATGACAGGATTCTTTCTTCTCTTTCCACAAATGAAAACCCAATTCAGATGAGCAATGCACATTGTAACTGTTCACAGCCCCATCGTGCTCCAGCAAATGAATCCCAACAATTAGCCTCTTCTTTTCCATGAGACTATGTCCTTGAATTCCAGAAAGCTGGTATGGGAGCCAACCATATACATACAATTTTTTTTTTTAATTAATCTAGCTGGGCTTTAGCCAGTCACTACCCTGGGAGATTAATTATTCCTTCTTTTCTTAAATCCAAACAGCCCACATAGATCTAAAATTATGGAAAGTTTAGGCTAAAATGCCCCTTAGGGATCATCCAGTTCAGTGTTTTCAAACTGAACAATTAGGGGGTCAGAAAGTCAATATATAGAGTTATGATCAGCATTTTTAAAAAATATAAAACACAGAGAATTTCACACAGTAAGGGTAATTTTTGTTTCATAAAACTATTGTTTCAGTTATATATGTAGTTCTGAGGGTCATGATGTAAAACTTTTGGCACTTCTTACTGTGGTTCCTGGCCTAAAAGTTTTGAAAAGTTGACCAATCTTCTGGTTTTACAGATGGGGAAAGTGAGCCCCAGGAGGGACAGTGACTTATCCAGGGTTCTGTTGTAGACCAGGGTGGAATCCAGTCCTTCTCCACTCCCTTCCTAACATGCTAACTCCCCCTGGCTCCCTCCCACTGGTTAGCACACAAATCAGCATACGTTAAGTCCTGCCTGGCATTGTGTGTGCCAACATATGGTTCCATTCGGGCAGTAGCCCCCCTTGAAGACCCAATGACATCCCATCTTTTTGTCACCTCACAACACTGAACACCGTGAGCTCCTGGCAGGTATTGAATATTCACTTGGTAAATCACTGAGGTGGGCAGAGGATAGCTCAGGAAAGAAAGAAAGGTGAGAAAATGCTTGGGAAAGGAGAATAGTTCCATGGGAAGGGCCGCCATATTTGTGAGTTCCTGAGCACGACTGACCATGATTCTAACAACAAACATTTGTCAGCTCATGTCCTCCCAGGTATTGGGCCAAGCTTTAAGGATAGCAGATTTCATTCAACCCTCACAAGAAGCTGGTGGGATGCTCTTATCAAGGACCTACAGGGGTTTAGGAACTTGGCCAAGGTCATTAAGTTCACCAAGGTTTGACCCCAAACAACTGGGCTTCAGACTCCATGTTCTTAACCACTCCCCTCCACTCCTCCGAGAAACAACAAAGTCCTCACATAATGTCAGCTATTGCAACAATGATTAGGTGTTTAATCAATTTGCTACAAGACTGAATGCTTGGATAAAGGAAGAAGGATCCACTGTAGTTTGCTGAGAGGCTAAAGGCTAGAGCAGAGAACTGCTAGAGCAGAACAGAGCAGGTCTAGCCTGAACAAATCACCTAGCACAGGATAAACCTTTCTCAAAAGGAGGCGTAGATGCCCCTGGAATGCATATTGTAGGAGACTTTTCCATCACTCCTTTTACCCTCCAGCTATTGCCCATTGTGCCTGCCATTGCTAACAGAACCAAAAGGAGCAACCACATTCTCAGTCTGGGGCCCTGGAATATGGGTTGGTGACCCAGTGAGGAAGTGTGATAGGCCTATTCCCTAAATCAGAGGTTCTCCAAAATTCCTGTTGAAACAAAATTAATGTGAGTTTGAGCTGTGGATGAAAAAATTGACTCAGCTTTTCATCAGCTCGGACTCCATGGGCTGTCAAAGGCAGAGTGTCAAGTTCAAACATACAGCTAAAATAAAGAAGAAAAAGAAAAGAAAAGCCTGTCTCTGGGACAGAGCCTTTTCTTTCTATTCTTCACTGTCGAGGAGGCAAATCTGGTTTGGTTATTCTATTTTTTACTCCCCTTAAGAAATTCTCAATATGATTGGCAAGAAGTCAGGAATAACAAGATAGAGTGGTGATGTAAATGCCTGTGGAAACAGTGGGTTCTTTGTGCTGACCTTCTCTAAGAAGTCACAAAGTGGGAAGAAAAGCTGGGATTTGGGCTTTGATGCAGGGCCCTTTCGTGTAAAATTTACAGTATCCTTCCTATCGGAAATGCTTAAATACTTTCCCTACAGGTATTTACAATCTATGTCAACATTTGGCTGACTCCTGGCTATTTTCTCCTTTCATTCACAGTTACTACTTAAAGGAAAACTCCAGGGCAACATGAGAGTAACACATTACATTAAAACAAAGGATAAATCACCAAAGAAACATTGGAGGGTCTGGAATGCAATCATTATCTAAGGGGGAAAAAATTATTCTTCACAAATACAAAACAATGGCAAGACATTGACAAGGATCTAGAAAGCGGAGAAAACTAGTCCAAGCAAAGCCCCATTTGAAACCACAATACTCCTCTCTTTAAAACTTCCAAAGCTCTGACATTCCATTGATCTGTCCCATTTCCTATTTAGAATCCCTTTAATAATCATAACAGACACAAACCTATCCTGTGTCCAACTTAATCTTTCTAACTGTAGTTTAATTTGAATTGTTTTATGGCCCGTGCTCAATAGAAAGAGAAACACTATGTACACACATCCTGTGAAAACCCGAGACACAGAGAGAGAGAGGGAACACAAGCAGGAGGAGTGGGGGAGGGAGAAGCAGGCCCCATAGTGCCTGCATCGCAGCCTCATTTTACATTGGTATTTCTGGGCTGTTTCCCTGATGAGTGCCCAGCTGAGGCTTCTCCCTCAGTGACAGCATCCTTCCACTCCACCATGGGATCACCTCTCCACTGTCACCAAGACCTCTCTGGACTCAACCCCTCTGCCTTCCCCTTGTGCAACTGTTAGCAAGGCAGACCAGAGGAGCAACCTATCCCCATCCATCTGCTGGGTCTGAACACCCTGTCCCAGGCCTGGATCCATCCCCTCACTCAGTTCTGTGTTCTGTAGTTCTGATTTTGGGCTGGGGATGTTGCTGAACATCACCAGGCATCATGAACTAGGTCCACTATGAATAAGTTCTGTCTTATTCCACTGAGCCCTTACTTCCTCTTACTGCTGCTATCCCACAGTGACTCCTCCTAACGTTGATCCCTCTCATTGAGTCCCCAGCCTACCCAGCAGACCATGGACAATGATATGCAGTGGGCTGTCTGGGTACTTTGCAGAATCTTTTTGAGTCAGCCCTTCAAATTAGATACCATCCCCATTTATAGATGTAGTAACTGATATATCACTAGAAATACACAGATTGCCCAAGATCAGATGGTACCTGTTCCAGAAAGGAACACATCTATGCTACTTGTCTCCAAAGCCTCACCCTTTACCCCTTAACGCACTGAACCACTTCTGCCAGTCTCCCTCTCTCCTCCCTGGGTCCTCTCTCTCAGCCTCCATGATTATTCCCTTCTCTTGTATCTTAGAGGAAGAGTGTTAGGTCCCTCCTACCCAGGCCTAACAGCCACTCTATGCTCAGCATTGCCTCCTCTGTACTCCCTTCCCATCTTCTAATTGTGCTTGGATTTTTCAATTTCTTCCTCACTCCTCAACACTGCCCTGAGTCCCACCCCACTGTATACTTCCCCTCTGTCACAGCCAAGAATGGAGCTCCCTGTCCTAGAAAATCCTTCGCTTATTTCCATACCTCTCTCTGCTATGTTTTTCCTTCTTTGTCTTCATCAATCTAGCTAGTTCCTAAACTAATTCAAGCTTATGCTAATTAGTGCTAATGGACACTATCCCTTCTAAAGACTTTAATAGGAGTCTTTGAAAATTTACCCACAGAAAGAAAAATTTGAAGAGAAGGAAAGTTTAAGGACATGATTTTTGAGTTAAGAGGTAATAGACTGGGCGCCTGGGTGGCTCAGTGGGTTAAAGTCTCTGCCTTCGGCTCAGGTCATGATCTCAGAGTCCTGGGATCAAGGCCTGAGTCCGGCTCTCTGCTCAGCAAGGAGCCTGCTTCCCCCCTCTCACTCTGCCTGCCTCTCTGCCTACTTGTGATCTCTCTCTCTCTCTGTCAAATAAATAAATAAAATCTTAAAAAAAAAAGAGGTAATAGACTAAATGAGTGGGGCCATGGGACCTCTTGTATTATGGAGAGAGAGAGGGAGCCCCTACTGGACTACACACAAAGGACCTACCCCAGTTTCTTCCCAACATTCCCCAGATTTTGATCCTCATAATAATCTATTTAAAATAAGTATGATGAGCCCTTCTTTATAGCTTAGGAGACTAACAGCCCAGAGAGGTTAAGAAATCACAAGGTCACACAGCAGGGTAACATATAGCGGGGATTTAAACCTGGGTCACCTGATTCCATAGTCCCTGATCTTTTCATAAAACAAAATGATTTCACTGGGAAAGTCAAGGTTGTAGGACTGCAATGCTAAAGACGGACACAGAGGACACACAGCACTACACTCCTGTCTTCTGAGTTCTCCATGTGACTCCTAGCATCTCCTCCCCAGACTGGCCTCAGAGGACAAATGGCTGTCATTTAAGGGTATGACTGGAGCTTCTATTCTCCTCCAGATTTCTATGTCTTCCTTCCCGGATACAAACCCTACTAGGTGACATCAAGTTCTTTGGTTACGGGAAGTTGGAAAGACCCATGGGCAGGGATCCAAAAGAACATGCCTAGTTTGATTCAGTCTGAGAGAAGATAGAGGCCTTATGGGTTGTGCAGGCTATAGCACATATGAAATGTTTGTTCTGGGGCACTATTTGAGTACATTTTCATGTGGACCTAACTTCTTAAAATTCTACCTGCCCAAGGGCTAACAGATGATCCCAAGGTGCATTTAGCCCATGGGATGGTTGAAATAACCAGAGCTAAGTCAGGAATCCTCTACGAAAGCTTTTTTTTTTTTTTTTTTTTTTTAACGCTCAGGTAGCAATTCAGAATCCATTTTCACGCAGCCTGAGAAACAGAAAGTCAGAAATGTTCTTAGCGTCAGTACATGTGTTTTTACACTAAAAGCAAAAGCAGATCAGACAGGTGTTGGAGCAGTGCTGGTATTTCAAGTTCATACAGATAACATCTTCTGATAAGACCAAGGTAAGAAACCCAGGATACCTGCTCTGAAATAATGCTGCTTCGAAGCCTGGGGCTATTAACAAGAGAAGAAGCAGAAGAAAGAAAAGACTCTCAATTGTACCTGCAAACTTTCAAAGCTCCTGCTGCCTCCTCTTGCAGCTCAGCTCTGGAGCCTTTGTTAAACAGGGCAGCTCCCCTCCAAAGGAATCTGTTTCGCTGAGAGGTTATCACCAGCTATTGTTTTGGTGTTTCTTCATTTGCAGTGTTTAGGGGAGGAAACAGCCCTCTGCTTTATGGCACCAATTCATTAGACATATTGGCCTCTGTTCCCCGGGCTCCGGAATGATTTGCCATTTATGAAATGTCCTCTTTTCAAACTGTGCAAATCCCAAGGTATTCATTTGAAGTTCATGACCCCTTTTCCCTCTTTATGTTCCCAGCTCTCTCCCTTTCCCACAGGTTACTCAGCGGCTGGGCAGGAAAAACCCCAGGGAAGGGAGCCACACAGGCATCAGGCTTCCCAGTCTTCCTCCTCCCCAGCAAAGGAGGTCCAACTGTTCCAGCAAATAACGCAAAGCCGTTTGCTCCCCCCCAGCCCCCACCCCACTCACTGCCCAGCTCCTCTCCCATTCCCATATTAAGGAAACAATGAAGCGAACACACCAGGATATTCTGGGGCAGACAGTGATCTCCAGCAATAAATTACTTCCTCACTTAGTGACTTTTATGGGTCAGGAAAACCATATGGCCCATGCAGCCAGCTCCAGGTCAACTCTAGCAAATTCGATGCCTGTTTGTCTCACCCTGGTCATATTAAAAGACAGTGGGGTGCCCAATCCTAAGGTTTTTTCATCACCCCTATTCCCCAAATGCATGCAATCCACTCTCAATGACCAAGCTGCCTTCCTTCCTTGCTCTGTTGACCCCCTTCTCAGCCTACTGACTCTCATGCTTGGTTGGTGGTATCTGGCTCTTCCTCTGCCAGCATCTTTCCAGGACAGCCTGGTAGGGGGAATAGTCTTTAGGATTCATGACCCTGACTGACGTACGTCTCCACATCTTTATCCTGCCTTTTCATCATCTTGGTGACAGAATTACGTAATATGTGTTGCCTCTAGTACAAATATGCCAGATTAAGCAGGGTGAGGCTGACCTGGGTCCACTCACCCCTGTTCTCACCCCGGGGGCTGTGGGTGTCTTGGGGGCCCACCCCTTTGTGACACAGCATTGAGTAGGACATCGCTTCTAAGCCCACGGCCACGGAGAATGCTGTGCTTCTCAAAATGGGAGTGCGGACCTTGCCGGGCAGCAGTGAGGGGTGAGTAAGATGGGTGGGCCCACGTGAAGCCCCAGGTTAGACTAGACATTTCCGACTGGCATGTCAGGTAGAGAGAGGATGGGTAAAGTGATTTAACTGGTAGGTCATCAAAACATCCTCACATTAAAAGAGGCCTGAATTTACCATAGACTGGAAAGCAAAAACTTGATAAGTTTAGACAATTGATTTCTTGTTTGCAGGAGGCTGCTGTGGGTCATTACCGTCCCCCAAACTCCCACCCTCAGGATAATTTCTCCCTTCTGTTCCCAGAAGTATTTTGGTGAAAAGTATGAGAACTGGACTAGGTGGAGACTCTGAATGCTATTTACAAAAATAATAATAGTTATTACCGCTTTCTCTGAGATGATTTTTCTCAAGCAATGTTATCATTATATTTCTGTGGATGGATTAATAATAATAATTAAGTTCCCGCTTGGTGCCTTCTCAAAGAAGGTATTATTATTCCATTTTACATTTTACAGATGAGCAAACTGAAACTCAGAGAAATTAAATAATTTGCCCAAAGTCTTCTAATTAATAACGAAAGAAGCAAGATGTGAACTAGTATTATCTGACCCCCAAATCAACATTTTATCACAGTGCAAAAGAAAATGGTCAAACTTTAAAAACAAACGAACAAAAACGTTGAATATCCAAAAGGCTCAGTATTAAAAACTACAATCTACCATTTACTGGGCACTGACCATGTGCGAGACATTATTCTAAGCATTGTCTATATCTCATATATTCACACCAACCTTGGCAATTAGGGACTGTTATACTCATTTTATAGACGAGGGAACTGGGACGGGGAGTTATGTTTCATGAGGAAAGGAACCATATCTGTCTTGTTCACTCTTTTATCATGGCATTGTCCTGGCATATAGAAGGCAATAGCAGACTGAATTATTTGAATGCTGCAGTCACAAAATACCTAATTTAATATTAACCAGACCAACAGAGGTTAGGTCTACCATATTGTCTATCTTGTTCATAATGTGATTGCTAGTATCTAGCATTAGTTCTGGCACGTGAGTTGAATGACTAAACTAAATCTTATATTCACATAATATTAAATTTATTATTAATATATACAATATGTGATATCAGCCTGTTTAGCATTAGATACACATATAGGGTGAAATATTAATCAGGACTTTCTGGTTGCAAATGACAGAAATTGTAACAAACCAAGATAAAAGAAAAAGCAGGGTGAAGGAAGGAAAGAAAGAAGAAATTGGCACCTGTAACAACAAAGTTCAGAGTTGGACTTCAGGTAGGACGGTATCCAGGAGCTCAATCAATAGCACTTATCAATTCAGTTTTCCTTTCATAGACTCTTCCACGTGGTGGCAAGATGCTCTAGGTTATATCATCCTCAAAGCTAATGCTGACAGAGAAAAGTGCATCTTTCTGTTTAGATCCAGCACAAGTCCCAGGAAGAACTCAGATTACACCAGCCGGTGTCACAGGTCCATCCCTGAACTCAGCGGTGAAGCTAGGGGAAAGTTGGGTGCTCTGCTTAGAGAGGACTTCTCCCCTGGAAGGGACAGGAAGGTTACTTTTCTTGCCAAGTTACGTGAAATAGGGTAAAAACAAGTTTCGGGTATTAGATGAAATGGGAAAAGGAAACCATTTTGAGCAAAGGCTCTGGCTGCCACATTGGCAAGAAAAGGTCCCTCTTTCCCTCAAGGGTCCTGAGGCTCCAGGAGTGAGCCTCCTGAATCTGCGGGTTTCTTCCTATTACTTTCTTTCAGCCTGGATCTGGACTTCTTGGAGATGCAACCCTGAGGACTAAAGTACCTTCAGGCAAGCCCCTTTCTAGTCCCCTCTCCGCTCCAGGCCCATTCCCACAGACTCCTAAACAGGGTTCTTCCCTTGGTGGGCAATGTTGGTGTGAAATGTAATTATACTGGACAGGGAGAGAAGAGCTATCCTTCCAGCCAGAGACCAGGCCCTCCAACTCATAACTCATCTGTCCTACTCACATTTATGCTCAATTCCCTGGCTCTCTGCTCCAGATGCATGTTATTTCCTTCTCTGATGCCATTTTTCAGCCCTTTATAATGGGCCTTCTCCTGCTACATGCCAAGTACAAATCTAAGTGTGCAAGAGCATCAATCATGGTCTGGCAATGGGGATGAAAGATGGCCTCAATTCTCACTCATCATCACAAAATCAGTAATGTGTGCAGAGAAGTCAGGCCCATTTATGAGAGGCTGTGATCTGTAACAGACCAAATGATACATTTCCAAGTGTTTGTGCAGGGCAGCCAGCAAGAGGAGTAGAGCCTTGGAGCCCACTTCAGCCCTGGGTCCTCTTCCCCATCCATGGACTCTGACAACCACAACAACACTTAGTACTTCAATTGCACAACTTATAACTCGTGGCATAAAGTAGGGCTTAATTTTACTTTCGGTGATGCAATTACCTTCAGAGTTACTTCCAAATCTCTGATGCACTCTCTGATGAAGAAACTGCTTTTGGGGGCTTACAATCCTGGCCCAAAGAGTTTTAAAAGATGGTACAAAGCATCCTGTCCAACAGCTGCAAACTGGCAGCCCCTAGTGTGATTATGATTTTATATACACGTTTTATTGGATTCCGATAGTACTTACAAATTAGCAAATTTCACCTTGAAGACATCCAGAGTCCTGGGGTGCCTGGGTGGCTCAGTGGGTTGAGTGTCTGACTCTTGATCTCAAGGTCATGAATTCAAGCTCTGCATTGGGCTCTACACTGGGCATGGAGCCTACTTCTAAAAAAAAAATCTAGAGTCCTTATTTATCCTACAACTCAAAAGATGAGACAAACTAGGCCCACGATCTACCACAGTAGCCATTAGCAGATGCTATAGCTTCTCCACGTAGGCAGAAAAAAACTTATGAGTTCTCCGAAGTCCTCACCATTCCCTATTGCATTCCATCTGCATTACCCACTGCGACCCTCATAGGCATTTAATTCTTCAGCTCCTGACTATCCACGCCTCTCTTTTCACTGCAGATTCCAAGAAGGCCCAAAAGGGTGGAATGTCTTGCCCAATTCAAACTAAAATTCTGTTTGTTGTTATTTTTAACAATATGGTGAGTTTTCCTTCTATCTTAAAAATTACTATACAGTAAAGCTGGGTTTCTTTAATAGTTGGATGAATTCAAACACATGTAAAAATTCATGTAATCCTCACCATAATCAGGACATAAAATAGCCCATTACCCCAAAAACCTGTTTTGTGCTGCCTCTTTCTCGTTACTCCCTCTTGCCATCCCTAACCCCCAACAACCACTGATCTGTTTTCCATCACCATAGGTTTGTCTTTCAAGCCTATCGGAAAAGTGAAGTCATTCATTATGTCACCTCTTAATACGGGCTCCCTTGATGTGGCATAATGCCTGTGTCATTTGAGGTTTTGGTGTATCGGTAGTTCATTCCTGTTTATTACTGTGTGGTGTTCCTCTGTATAGATGTACCACAGTTTATCTGCAGACTGAAATTCTTAATTTGAAGTTCAGAGGGATTGTTTGAGGGGTGGGGTGGTGGGGTGTTGCTTCTAATTGGCCAGAGCCAAAGAGCCAACCGTTGACTTCTCAGAAATTGTGCCAGCCGGTCACTAAACACGGCCATGAGAAGTTAAATTAAATTAAAAGTAAAGGAATGAAATACTCAAATTTCATCACTTTTTAATTATGTTATTAGATTTTACTATTATCTAAGATCATGATGTTACTTCATCTATTATATCTGCATGGTGGGAATACCATATAATGATGGGCAACTTTCCAAACTCCTGTTCAGTGTCTTCATGTTGTTGCCATTAAATCTGTCAGATGAAACTATTTATACTATGGAAATCTGCAAGTGCTACAAATCAGATGCCTGACTCCTTCCTCCCTTCCTTCCCCTGTTCACTCCACTCTTCCTTCACCCTCCTTCTTCCTTCCCCCCTTTCTTCCTCCCTCCCACCTTCCTTCCCCTCTCCCTCCCTTCCTTCCTTCTTCCAGAGAGCAGGTGTCAAATTTACTAGCACACCATGGGGTAGGGAAAGTTGGAAAGAGCCTAAATCCTCCCTACAGCAGAGACTTCACCCATTGTCCTCCCTGGTTCTTGCCCCACCCTGCCCTGCCCCAGCTTTTCTTATGGATTCTAGTTAGGTCAAAGGATGTCCCCTTAGGAAGGGGTAGGCGAGGAGAGCACTAAACCTGGTAAAAAAGCCTGACCTACTGCAGTTGGCCCAAAAGCCTCGAGAAGCAGTGAGTGCAGTGGGAAGTGCCCTGAACTGGAGTGAAGATGTTTGGTTATTGCTCTTCCCCACAGGCACATGGAGTGTGATTCTTTTTTCCTACCTCCCCAACTTTTGCCACAGCGTGAACCCCACCTGGGGAGTGCTCCTACCCAAACCCACTCCTCGTCTAACTCCTCCCTGCACTGGACCTCCTCAATGAAAGGAGGGAGCTAGGTGGAATCAGAGTTTGCAGAACCCTGGGTTCAAAGGCACGCCTCCCAGGGATCACCAGGATGAGGAGGCTGGGAGGAGAGGATGCGGGGGGAGCAACTCTAGACCCCCCCGCCTCCCTACTTCAATTAAAGTCCCTTCACTTTTATGCTTCACTTTAATGTTTTATAGATGAGGGGTCAATGTAAGATTTCCTTTGGAAAAAAGGTTTCTGATGCTAAAAGAAAGTAAGAACTCTTTGAACATTGGTGTTTAACCCTAAAGAATCCCTCATCTGAACTACATACAGCAACAGCCTCCTAAACGGTCTTCCCCCTTCCACTCTTGCCACATCCCTTCTTCCCTCCCCCACATCCCCTCCCCCCAACACACACACAACAGCAGCCACAGAGATCCTGCTATAATGCAAATCAAATGATGTCACTTTTCTCCTCCAAACTCTGCCATTTTCTCTTAGCAGTCAGGATAAAATATAAAGTCATTAACATGCCCCTTAAGATTCCACAGGGGCTGGCCCCAAGCTCTCCCTCTGACCTTACCTTCTCACCACCACATTTAGCACACACCCAGCCTCTGTGCTCTTCCTCACAGGCACCAGACATGGTTCTAGCACATTCCCACCCCAGGACCTTTGCAGAGCTTTCTGGAATGCTTGTCCTCCCTCAAAGATATAGCCAAATGTCATGATCAGTGAAGCCTTTCCAAATCCTCCTGTCAATGCTGCTTCTTTTCACTATAGCTCTTTCTCCCTCTCCTAAACCTAAAATACGTGTTTATGATTTTTTTTCGTGTTTATGATTTAAAAACTAGGCCATATTTGTTTTGGAAGCTGGAGAAAATGCAAAAAAATATAAATAAGAAAATAAAAATAATTCATTACCATAAACTCAGAGAGAAAAACTAGTATTTTGCTATATTTCTTTCTAGTATTTTCCTTTTCCCTTCTTTTGGTCTTATTCTTCCTCAGAGTTAATCATGTACAAAGTTAAATAACCAACTAGATCTATTATGAAAAGCAGCCATTTCCTACCTCTTCTATACCCCTTACTCAAGCCAACCACAAGCCAACCACTCAAGCCAAATGCAGTGACTCATGTGATATTTTATTATTACTTTCTCTTTACAATTATTTCTGTTTGCCAAGAGTTACTAATTTTATAGTTTCGTATATTATTGTTTCCTTAGTTCTGTATCCTTATCACTAAAAAAAGCCAAACTTCGCTAGTGACCTAAATGTTCTCAACAGGCATTCAGACACATTAAGTGTTCCATCATTTTAATTTCTTGGAGCACTCTCCTCCCTTTACCTTCTGACATGGTCCAAACTAAAATGATTCCCTGGGGTTCCTGGGTGGCTCAGTTGGTTAAGCACCTGCCTTCAGCTCAGGTTATGATCCCAGGGTCTTGCGGCCTGGCTCTCTGCTTGGCAGGGAGTCTGCTTCTCCCTCTTTTTCTGCCCCTCTCCCTCTCTCATTCTCTCTCTCTCAAAATAAATAAATAAAATCTTTAAAAAATAATAATGAAATGGTTTCCCTGTACACGTGAGACATTGCTGACTTCTAGAATTTCTCTTCCCCATCATCCCAGGCACCCTTTGTTTCCCAGCTCCAACATCTTTGTTTTTTCTTGGTTTACTCGCTCGTTTTGGTGGAGTGTATGCTCCAAAATCTTCCCAGGCAAGGCTACATGAAAGACACATTCCTTTCTTAATTTATTTAAAAATAATTTTTTTGAGACCTTGCACATCTGAAGATGCTTTTGCTTCTGCCCTCACAGCTCATTGATAATTTGGCTGGAAGCAGAATTCTAGGTCTGAAATCATTTTCCTTCAGAATTTGGAAGACATTGCTCCATTGTCTTCCAGCTCCCAAAGTTTCTCAATAGAATCCATTCTAATTAATGATCCTTTGTAAGTGACCTGTTTTTGCTGTCTGGAGGGTTTTAAGCCCTTTCTTCCGCTTAGTTTTCTGAAACTTCATGATGCTGTTGGTGTGGGACTGTTTTCACCCCTTCTGTGATTGTGATGGGCGTTTGGTGGCCTTTTCAATCCGGAAACTCACATTTTTTTTCAATTCTGGCAGTTTGTATTGAATTCTTTCTTTGCCAGTCCTCCCCCTCTTTTGTCGTCTCTTTTCTCTTTCTCAAATCCCCATTATTTGGACCTCCTGGGCTACTCTTCTAATTTTCTCACCTTTTCTCCCCTACTTATCCACCTCTGTTTTTTTATTCTACTTTTTTGAGAGGTTTCTTCAACTTTCCAATTATTCTGCATTTTTCATTTTTTTGCCACCATATGTTTAATTTCCAACCACTCTTTTTTGTCCTCTGAATATTACTTTTCTTTAAGTAGCATCCTGTTCTTATTTTGAAGTTGCAATATCTTTCATCTCCTTAAGCATTTAATGAGTTTTCTCCCTTCTTCTCCTTCCCTCTTATAAATTTTCTTCTTCCTACATAGTCTGTTTCCTCCAGGTTGTTTTTTCCCATGCATTTGGTTTTCATTTGGTCTTTCTTATGAGAACCTGTCCTCAGATGTCTGGTAATCCTTGACCATCTGCTCCTCTGAGGAACAGAGAACAAAATACTGATTGATAGCTCAGAATAGACAGGTGGGACTTGCTGACTGCAGAGTTTCACTCTATGGTGTGTTCAGGTTGCACTATTTGATTGGAAAATTCCAATATTGGTATCTTTAGGTCTTTCTCTCTTGAAATGGTCAGGCTTTCCAGATAGCATTTCTCCAAATTCCTGCTGGAGGATTTAGGCCTGGTTGCCATCATTCTTGGAGAAAGAGGACCTCAGCATCCAGTATACATACATTCAGTTAATCCCCTGACTTGTGTCCATCCTCCATCCTCAACTGGACAGAAAGTCTTCTCCAGAGAATATAGTTCCATCATCCTGCCAAAGGGGTCTGGATCTTCTCTGTGGAAAAGACAAGAAGGTCTGGAGAGGTGACTCCAAACTGGTGATCTTTATTTTACTTTCTGTTTCCTACACACTCACACACACACACACACACACACACACACACTATTCCAGATTCACCCGGCATACCACTTCCTGTACATTGGGAGGTGATGCATGTAAACTGGCTTGGTTCTCAGCTTTCTCCTCTGCTTACTGAGGATATAAACTTCTCAGAGTTTGCCTTCCAGCTTTCCCCCTCAGTCCTGTCACCTCCTTGTCCTTTTGCCTTATCCACGAGTATCTGTGCCTTAAAAAGTGTCTTATTTCATTCTGTGGGGTCTCAGGAGGGAGTAAAAGCAGATGCATTTTCATTCTGACATCTGTGTTCAACAGCCCATCATCTCTGTCTCCTTATTTGCTGATTGTCCATCTTCCCTCACCATAATATGAGCTCCATGATGGCAGACACTGGTATGTTTTGGTCACCTCTGTGTCCTTAGCTCCTAGAAGAGTGTCTGACACATACTAGATGCTCAATATTTGGTGAATAAATGGATACATGTAAGAAGGAAAGAAGAATCCTCCAGCTCTACTTCGATTTTATACATTTTGCCTCCATTTCCCAAATTTATTGTAACTTTCCTTCTCTTGAGCCACTTCCTTTTAACCCAAAGACTTTGTACTTCACTGTTTACCAAACTTTATCCTTTCCTGGCAGTTTTTTCTTTTTCCTGGCTCACTGCTACCTCTCCCTTCTCTTGCTACTACCTGGCATTGACTTCAGTGTCAATTTCCATGAGGGAGATTGAATTTTCACTCAGTAAAGCACACCTGCTACATTTCTAAGAGCTGGGAAAGCACAAAGAGAGAAGACTTGATTCCTGTCTTCTTTGAATAAATATAATTTAACTAACTCTCTTTTAAAAATTAGGTTCCTTTTGAGACTCTAATTCAAGCTAGGTTTAAAAAGAAAAACCCAAAGGAACATCAAATTACCAGAGAGCAGATGGGTTAATAAGAAAAGATTTGGGGATGGGGAATTTGAGGGATTATTGGGAGGGAAAGAGGACTAAGCTTCTAGACAAAGAAAAGCCAAATTAACACTCAGGTGCTCACATTCACTCTTATCCTTCCAACCCCTCTTCCCCTTTGTCCCTTGGTAAAAACCAGGGCAAAATTGAAAAGGAAGATTCTTTAAGAAAGTATTTATTGAATTTTCTACTATGTTTCAGCCCTAGGGAATAAATCATGCGTAGTATCTGCTCTTAAGAAGTTAGAGCCTAGTGGGAGATTCAGACGACAAACAGGTAAACAAGTAAACAGTACAAATGGTAGGGGGTGCTTTGAGGGAAGTGAGTAGGATTCAGTAACAGAAGATAACAGATGGGCGCACCTGGGTGGTGCAGTCAGTGAAAGCATCTGACTCTTGATTTCAGCTCAGGTCATGATCTCAGGATTGTGAGAGTGAGCTCTGCATTGGGCTCTGTGCTGGGCATGGAGCCTGCTTAAGATTCTCCCTCTCCCTCTGCCCTGCCCTTCGTCTCCCTCCCTCTCTAAAACAAAACAAAACAAAACAAAACAACAAAAAAAAACAGAAGACATAACAGAAGGGACTTCTTAGTTGGGGCTAGACAGTGAAGTCTCCTCTGAGAAAGAATAATGAAAAAAAAATTTTTTTTAAAGATTTTATTTATTTATTTGACACAGAGAGAGAGAGATCAGATCACAAGTAGGCAGAGAGGCAGGCAGAGAGAGAGGAGGAAGCAGGCTCCCCACTGAGCAGGGAGCCCGACGCGGGCCTCGATCCCAGGACCCTGAGATCATGACCTGAGCCGAAGGCAGAGGCCTTAACCCACCGAGCCACCCAGGCGCCCAGAATAATGAAATTTTTTTAAAGATTTTATATATTTATTTTTTTGTCAGAGAGAATGAGAGAGAGAGTGCATGCGCACGCACACACAAGGAGAGGGAGTGTCAGGCAGAGGGAGAAGCAGGCTCCTCACTGAGCAAGGAGCCCAATGCAGGACTCCATCCCAGGGCCCTGGGATAACGACCTGAGCCAAAGGCAGACAGTTGATGGACTAAGCCACGCAGATGTCCCATGAACTTCTTTTTGGTTGAATTCCAGTCATTTATTTTCCACTTTTCCCCACCCAAAGTATTCTTTATCCTTTAGAAATATAAACTCTCCCTCGTGTGCAGACATGTTGTTAGGTTATGTGTGGTCCCATCCTCAACTCCAAGGGAGGGTCCTATTGGTATAAGGAAGTCCAATTCCTCCCCACTATCTTCATGTCCCTCCCAAGGTGATTGGTTTAGACAAAGGAATGTGATACAACTTAGGCCAATGAGAGAGAGACAGAACCCCTGTACTTGAATAGGAGTTACCAGAAGAGACCCACTCTCTTCTCCTAGAGATGATGGTGTGAGGCTGTGAGTCTAGAACAATGACAGCTATTTTGTGACCATGAGGAAAGAGCTACAGCTGTATAGTAACTGAGAGAAACAGGGTCTTCAGAGACATACATCAAGCCTTTCTTGAAGGCAAGCACTATTTCTGGACTTGTTAGATATGAGAACAAATAAATTCCCTTTTTTATTTAGGGTAGTTTGAGTGGGATTTTCTCATCTGCAATCAAAACAAAACAATCATAACTACTAGAGAAGTGACATTTAAGCTGAAGACTGAGAAAGAACTAAGAAAGAAGAGGAAGTGGGAGCATTCCAGGCATAGGAACCAGCTCTGAGAAAGCCCTAGGGAAAGAAAAATCTTAGAGGGTTCAGGAAACTAAGAGGAGGCTACTGTGGGAGCCACGGGATCGAGAGTGTGCTCAGGCCAGATTGGCAGGCAGAGGGTCATGGGAAGGAATTCAGATGTTTGGATTTTATTCTAAGGAAATAGGAAGCCCCACTCAGATTCATGTTTCGTAATGATGTGGTTGCTGAGTAGAAGTAAGCTGGATATGGGCAAGAATGAAAGAGGAATATCAGAAAGGGTCTTGTGGTTTTCCAAGCAAGAGAAGGTGGCTTCTTGGGCTAAGGTGGTAGTGGTGGGGGTGTGATATGACAAAACAAATTGTATGCTATTTTTGTCATTACTTTCATTTATTTGTTCAACCATAGGTAAGAAAAGTCTCTATGTACCACTGTATTAAAACTGAAGACTTAAAAATTAAAATACACTTTCTCTATTCACAAAGAAATTTCCATTTAGTGGGGAACAGTCAGGCAAATGACTGTAACAATATAAAAAGAGCTATGGTGGAGGTAATTACAAGATGCCGTGGGAACACTGGTGAATAAGCACCAAGTTAGCCTGAGAAAATCATCTATGGCTTAGAAGAAACAGAGACTTGATTTTGTGTTTGTGAGGTCAGCAAGAAGGATATTCTAGGCAGAGTGGAATGCCTTGGTGGAAAGACTTGGAGGTTTTAAAAGAGTTTGTACTCAAGAAATAAGTACTCAGATATTTCCAGAGCTCCAGTTGCAAGGAGGAACCATAGTAGAAATAGTTTCCCAGCCCCCTTGCAATTAAGTGATAAACTAGCCAATAGGCAGAGGGTGTCATTTTCAGGCTGAAGCACAGAACTCATGCTCACCCTCCAGCTCTCTCTTCCTCCTCTATAGCAATTGTGGAGGAAACCTAGTGAATGGAAATGCCATTTGTCATGGCAGCTGGGTCTTTGAGTCAATGCATAGGAAACAGGTCCTTTGGAGAGTTATCCAAACTTGCAGCACACTTTGTTTAGGTAAGAAATAAACTTTTGTTGTGTTAAGCCATTAAGATTCTGGAGCTTTTTTTTTTGGTATATCATAACTTAGTCGGACTAACATACAGAGTGATGGAGATAAAACCAGACAGGAGAGCAGGGACCAGACCACAGAGAGACTCCGTGGTTAGACACCTTGTCCAAAGGATGGACTTTGTCTTGCAGGGATTTAAGAATCATCAAAGAGATGAGAGTGGTATTATGAGACCATTCTAGCCACAGTGAGATGGATGGATGGATGGATGGATGGATGGATGGATGGATGGATGGATACTTGGATTTAGCAGAGCAACTAGAAGAGAGGTTGTAGAAATAGTGTAAGAGAAAGATGATACAGCATGAATTAAGGTAATGGTACCAGCATAGTGTATAATTTTGACATATATTTGGAGGGAGAACACACAGAGATTGTGAGTGAATATTCTATAGGGGCAAGGATGAGAGGAGACAGAGGAGGGAAGTTTTGACTCACTTAGCATGCCATTTTCTTAGCCCTGATAACAAACGACCTTAATTACTATGGGTCCAACCACTGTCAGTGCCAAGAAAGGACCAGGAAGAAGAGCTGAAGGAGAAGGATTTTGGCAAAATGAAAACACACTGGTTATGAATGAAGAGAGCCAAGAGACCAAATCTGATTCTTCTGACTTGGATTAGTTCATTGAACTTCTCTGGACTTATTTCCTTACCTGTAAAATGAGGTCATTGGACTTAATGATCACAAGGTCTCTTTCCATTTTAATATCATAACTCTCAAAAAATAAACAGAGAAATAGGGAAAGGAAAGAAGAATAAACTGAAGAAGGTGGATGAGGAAACCAGCTAGAACCAACAAGGAAAAAAAAAGAGACAAGGAAAGAGAAAAAAACAGGTGTGGTTGCTTAAAATGAGATTCTTGAACCCCTAGGTTATCCCAGCATCACATCTGCTCAATTTAGCCAACGTTCAGTTACATGGTGTAAGTACATTCCGTCTCAGCTAACATATGTCATTGTTCTTGCTTATTGAATTTGTATTTTTAGTCATTAATATTATGATTATCCCTAATTGACAAAAACGGATCAATGACTCAAAAGTGGTACTGATGAAAATAGTTATGTACATATCATAACTCAAGATAATTTATTAGATATATAGAACAGATTCAAGGACAAATGAAGGGAGGTAAAGCAATATGTGCTGGGAGAAGTAAGAATATGACTGTGATAATCAAGCTAACAAAAATGGAAGTCAGTAAGAATAGGAAGTATGAACAGAAAAATATGAAAACTGGATTGTAGTGGACTGGTGATGCATTTGCCCCTAGCCCTCCAAGGTTACATCCATTATAAAAATGATTTCCAATAACAGCAGGAAACCATGAAAACTTCAGTGATATTTTTCCACCAAGTACAATGACTTCTTTGATAGAACAATAAAGTTTACCAGAACAACTACAAATATTGTAAGTTTTTCCCAACACAAAATTGATTAATTTTATTGCTAAAAGTGATGGAGAAACCAAAACTACAGAGGTATCATAAAGGATGCACTCTTCACAGAAAATAGGGATATGACACATTATTGCCAGAAAGTTTGGAAAACTAGCTACAAAGGTAATGATAATATTATGTTGGGAAAGAAGCATAACTATCAGCAAGATTTCTCCATGAAAGAACATTTGTAGATGTTCCATAATATCAGTAGTATATATTATAGCAGAAAGCTGGTATCATGTCTGTGTAGATATTTTACTTTCTATATGGACAAAATTCAGTACAACAAGAAAGCACATATATGAAAGAGAACTACTTCCCCAAGCCTATTTTTTAAAAAGCTTTATTGAGATATAATTTATCCAATTAACCATACAGTTACATACAACCATACAATTGGATAATGTATCCAATTAACCATACAATTCACCCACTTACACAAGTCAGTGGTTTGGGATATGTTACATTACTGATCTTTTTTGATTATGGCAAATATATATATATATATATATATATATATATATATATATATAATTTTCCACTTTAACCACTTTTAGGCATACAATTCAGTGGCATTAAATACATTTACAGTGTTGTGCAGCCATTACCACTATCTACAAGACTCGTTTCACTGAGATATATATAGTCCATCTGACAATGGTTTATCACTGAGGAATCCATGTTCTATGTAAAGACAATTTTCAACACTTATTTTGTGAGTTGTGATATAAAGTGGGAAAGTAAATTAACATCAGTTTTGGCAAAGTTCCATCTCTGTGCTCCAAGGAAGGAATTTCCAGTGAGTTAAAGATAGCCCATCTGAACACCAATCTATTCACTGCTTCCCTCAAAGAGATCAGTTGGCCATCAATAACATGTCTTGATGCCTCGATGGTTTTGAAGGTGTTTCCCCAGGAAGCAGGCTTTGAGTTGGAGATTAGCACACAGGATGTGTATGCTATAATTAAGGCATATGCTTGGGATCAACACCTGTTAAAGGGAAGGAAAAGATGCAAGATTGAGCAGAGAGAGAATCTGAGCTTCAGTATACCAACAAAGTCCTCAGCCATCCCCCATGGAGCTATGGATCTAGCTTAACTAATCTAGACTTAACTAACTCTAAGTCTCAACTAACTTAGTTAACTAAGCCTCTTCGGGGCTTAACTGAATTGAGGGGATGGGACTGAAATTTCATACTCCCTATGGATCAATTATTGGGTATAAGTCATCTCTTGGGCAAGGAAGTTTCTTTAGCCAAGTCAAGCACCCAAACTGGCTAAAAGCAGAGACCCATCTTCTAGCTGCATTCCCAGCAGGAAGAGGAATTTGTCCTTCAGCCCTAAGGGAAGGTCTGGGAAGTGCATCCTGGTATACAGCACACTCCATTCCTTTGCTCAGCTCAGATCCATTTCTTCACATTGAACTGGGAGCAACTCTGACACTCCCCTGGGGGAAACTTGGGAGAGGACTTTAGTGAGATAAACTATAGTCCCAATACTACAGCTGGTCTCAGGGCTGTAACTGAATTTTCCACCTCTACAACTGGTTCTAGATTCCCCTCCCCTTTAGCTAGCATATTGGTTAGTCTCATTGTTTTTGCTGGTGGCATGACACAGACCCTCACAAGTGAATGGTCACCATGTCTGTCTCAGGCCAAGGTGGCTGAACTTGTCCAGTTACCATCAAAGCTGGAAGGAAGTTCAGAGAGGTACTCAAGTAGATCACCTGAATGCCATATTCCTCCCTGGTCTCATTGTGTAGTAGCATCGTTACCTCTTCCTCATGATTAGGAACAGCTGCCCCTGCCAAGATGGTGACTCCACTTCTTACCTGCTGATCCCTTGGCACAAGGAGCATGAAGTGTGCAGGTGGCAGCCACAGCTTGTAGTTCAATGGGGACTTTTGCTTTGTCCCCTGACAGATGTGTTCGTGGTCCCTTTTAGGAGTGAGGATCTTTCAAAATAAAGCCCAGAATTCTGGAGATAAGAAGCATGAATGTCTACTCTGTTGGGTCCATACAGTCTCCATCCTGGCCACCATGGCTACTTTACTCATGTCCCATTGGACCAGCACTGGAGGAGTTGATGACAGAGGCTGGCTGATGTCATCTGGCCAAGTTGCTTTGTCTGCTTGGTTGTTAAGTTCCTCTTCCACACCAAATGCTCTCTGTGAGCTTTATCATGAAAAACAAAGACTTCCTCCCTTGTTTCCTACTCCCATATGTCTATCCACATGAATCTACCCCAGACATCCTTGTTTCTGACCTTCCCATCTTTCTCCTTCTAGGCCCCTGAATAACCCATTCACCACTGATCTAGAGTCTGAATATATTCTAACCTTATGGCCACTTCTCCTTCTACACAAAGGTATACACTAGAAGCCCTATCCATTGGGAGAATTTTCCATCACCATTTCTCTCAAGGCCACCCCGAGGAGGAGGAAATACAATCACCATGATTTTCAGTTTAAACATACCAAGTCAAGCCATGCACAAACTCCCCCTCCCCATCTTATGCGTTACCTTCCCCCCTCCTTCTCTCAAACAAATAAATAAAATCTTTAAAAAAAAAAAAAAAAGGTGAGCTAGGGGAATGGCACTGGTGCAGCCATGGTAAATGACCTGGGGCTCTGGATTCCCTTTCTCTGCAGTTTGCTTGTGCCCTCTGCTCCTATTCATGCTCAATCCTGGATGTAGCGATTTCATTTTACTATGGACTGTTATTAGGCTTTCTCAACCTTAGGAGTCTGACTGAATTCAGTCCACTATGGGTACTTCTGGCAATATGGTCACTTGATGTACTGTCATGACCAAGAACAAAGTTTCTATTAGAACCCACAAGTTATTTTTCAGAAGGTATTTAATTCTCACTGCAGATGGCATTGCCTTGTTCCAGAAATTTAAGGGTCTATATTATAATTCTCCAACTGGGTTTGCTGTAAATTACACAAGCATCTTTTCCCACCGCTGATATCTCCAATATCATAGAGCCTACTTTGGCGTATGGCCTAAGCCTGTACCTGCTCTGGGCACCAGTCAAAGCTGGGAGCCTTCCATGTCCTGTACTATATGAACTAGAGCAGTACTCCCAGATACGGAACATGCTGCCTCCAGAACCAGAAGAAGCCTACCAAGAGTTGTATGTTATGTTTTCTTCTTTGTGGTGGGAGGTATGTGATGCAATAATTTGTTCTTTACTTTTGAAGGGATATCCTGGCATGTCTCAGAGATGGAGCCTCTAAATATGTTACTGATACGGTGGGTCCCTGAATCTTTATAGGGTTTATCTCCCACCCTCTGAATGTATGCATTTTACCAAAGTAAGACTTATGCAACCTAATTAGCATGATATTATTGACACAGTAGACCAAAGTATCATTCTATAGCATGTCCAGATAATTCAGACTATTTTATGACAGAGGGCAGGAGAATTAACATGGCGTTGGGGCAAAACCACAAGTGGATATTCTTGTCTTTTCCAAGTCAATACAAGCTGTTTCTGATCCTCTTTTCCAAAAGGGTTGAAAAAGAAAGCAATAGTCAGAGGAACAACCACTTATCATATACTTCAGATCATGCTAATTTGTTCAAGAAAGATGTTGCAGTTGGGGCCAGTAGCTGGTTGAATTTGCAGTGGTCCACTGTTATCTTTCAGGATTGATCTGCTGTGTTCAGGTACCGGGTTGGTCTATTAGCTGTAATATGATTGGGACCACCGTCTGGTATATTTAAGATTGGTACTAATATCTGCTATTACCCCCAGAACACAATATTATTTCTGGTTTTCTCTCTTGTCAGTGCACAGGGTGGAGACAGGCCATTTTAGGAGCTTCCATTTGACCTTTACTATATCTCTTAGCCCACAGGCCAAGAATCCAATGTGGGGGTTGTGGCAACTACTAAGTACATCTACTCTAATTATACATTCAGGGACTGGAGAAATAATCATCAGGTGGATCACAGATCCAGGGAATTCACTGTGAGCCATACCCAATCCAGAACTCCATTTATTACTAGCTTTCATATACCCCCACTATCAAAGGGGGCCCAGAATGATGCTCTAGGTCTCCAGGTATCAGTGTCAACTCTGGCTCTGTGTTCAACAGTCTTTGAAAATGTTTGAGCATTCCCTTTTTCCCAATGCAAAGTTATCAGAGTAAGTGGCCGTTGTCCTTTTGGGGAAGGACTGAGGGATTCATTTCTGAACACACTGAGGTGTTTCAGGATCCTTCCTCCTGGAGGCCTCCTTCAGTGATAGGTTTCTGATTCAAAAATTGACTCATGTCCAGAAATTGGGCAAGGGATCATGAGTTTTTATTGAAATGATGGCTCCTGATCATCCATCTATGATTCCTTTAGAGGAGCACACTTACGGGCTGCACAATTCTTTTGCCCCTAAGGACACTGAGCTCCAGTAACTATCTCTACAATAACCTGTGGGTCAGGTGGCCTCCTTGGATGCCGTTTGACCTTGCTGCCCGTTGCAATAGTTGTCCCTACCTGGCTTCTGACAGTAAAGCACTGCCAACAGCCTCTATTGTTCTGGATTCTTTTGACGCCTGGTATCTGTGAACCCAGTTCTGTAATAGCATCTCCTATTGTCGGGCCTGGAATATAGAACACAAGCACCACTGAGCTTCTCAGTGATGCACCAGCATTTCTTACTGCTTTGGTCAATGGTGTGTCCTCCCGGCCTTTCCACAGAACATAATCATTATGTGGATTTTATACCCTTACGTAGTATATCCACTCTCATGTGTCCACTTCTCTGAGCCTCTTAATTCCTTCTTCCACCATCTGCCACAGAAATTCTGTCATTTCTGCTTCAATTAGTGTAGACCAGCAATTTTCCCAAGCTTCTAAGAGCCATCCTAGCCATGTGTTTGTACCATTTGCTGGGGGTCCTTACCAAGGTGTTAAATCCTATATCTCAGGAAAGTACTCCCATATCGATAAACTCCCTTTTATTAAATGTATGTCCTGCCCTTCTCAGTCCTGCACCCTCGGCGTCCAGCAGTCTCCTGGATCTTGTTGGTACAAGTTGGCTAGGTCCTGCACTTCCCTCCCTGGACAGGGCCAGCATGTCCTCACTTGGGTTCTGTTGTGATTTAGTCCTAGTCATTGATTTAATGAAGAGAAAAGGAAGGGAAGGAAGAAATGCATGTTGTCTTACAGTTTCTTTTCTGTCTCTGTGTCATCTTCAGGCAAATGGGAAGCACCACACCATAATAAAGAGATGATGTGGGCCACCTGTGCAGGTTCAGAGGGCTCAGGTAATTCTCAGGATTCAAGATATTTGGATGCATCAACCTAGGTGTCCCAGGCCCATGTTTCAGAGTCCCATTTTTTCCCAACCAAGATCTTAACCTTAAACTAGCAGACCAGCCTTAGCTGGGGATTTTAATACATTCTTAGAGATTAATTACTCTTAAAATTAGATCCTGGGCCAGATACTCACCATTCTCTCCTATTGAAGGAGACGAAAATCTCTTTGTATGCTACCAACGAGGACCTTTGAATTTCACACTTAGATTTTTTTTTTAAGATTTTATTTATTTATTTGACACAGAGAGAGAGAGCAGATCACAAGCAGGGAGAGAGGCAGGCAGAGAGAGAGGAGGAAGCAGGCTTCCTGCTGACCAGAGAGCCTGATGCAGGGCTCAATCCCAGGACCCTGAGATCATGACCTGAGCCGAGGGCAGAGGCTTTAACCCACTGAGCCACCCAGACACCTTTCACACTTAGATTTTAACTACCAGTTAATGACTCTCAGATTTTGGTCCTAGTTCCAGAGTGAAGTTGAGTTATAGCTACCAAATTCCACTGTCCTTAAAGTTACCATTTCCCCCTTATTTCTGAAAAGCGTAATGACATTGCATGAGCCATCATATTGTCTTCTATATATCAACCCAGTCCACCACTAGTAATAGTTTCACTGGGGTTGCCACATTAAATTAAGGGCTATCTGTGCCCCATGTACACCAGTGATGGGGGTTCTTGTTACCACCAGGCAGCAGGTGACCCGGACCCAAACTTCCACCCCAGTGACTGCTTTTTCCCACCTCTTCTGGCGCCAGCTATCACAGATCGGATTTCCCCCAGAAGCAGATTTGAGACGTGTGAATATTCAGGGCATTTATTAGGGCTTACTCAAAACCAATACTTACAAAAAAGAGAGAAAGGAAGCAGGATTGGACAAAGGGAGAATCTGAGCTGTGATCTAGTTCTAAGTCAACCCACAGGGAGTTCTGAAGCTGGGACCACCCTTCAGAGTTATCCCCTGCTGGAACAAGGGATGGATCCTCTCTACCCCTATACTGATCAGTCAGGCCCTAGAAGGATAAATGACTTTGTGTGAGGCATTTTTCTTCATCATCATCATTTCATTTCAACAAGAGCTGATGAGGGCTGACAGCTGAGAGCCACCTTCCGGTTGCACTCCCAGCAACTGCGAGGTGTGGGGGACAGAGAACAAGTCCTTCATTTCTGGAGGAAGATCTGTGCAGTGGACACCACAGCACCCACCACAGAGGAAATGGTGAAAAGTGGGAACATTATGAAATTATAGTCACCGATAGATAATGATATATGTTGGCTACTCACGAGGAAGGAGGTTTTGAAACAAAAGATAAGATAAAAATAATTTCTTCATGGATGGACCTCAAGGGCATTACACTAAGTGAAATAAGTGAGAAAAAGACAAATACTGTATGATTTCTCTTATATGAGGAATTTTCTAAATAAACAAACCAAGCTCATAGCTGCTGAGAACAGATAGGTTGTTGCCAGAGGCAGGGGCGGGGTGAAGTAGTTTAAATAAAATGAAAATTAAAAAAAAATAATAATTTCTTCATAATCATTTCAGTGATTTCCTGAGGCTTGTCATAAGATATGTATATATCATTGACATATTCAGCTTTATCAGTCGCCTCAACCTGTATGGATATGTGAAGGATAAGATATCTGGATTTTTTTTTAAAGACTGAATCATGTGGTGTAAACAGCTTAAAAATGCAAATAATAATAATAATAATTTTTTGATTCATTGCCAGCATTTAATGGCTTTCCTCACTTATAAGAAAGCAAAACCTACTATGTATTATTTTATATATTTAAACACACACCTGAATATGGCAATAAGACATAAATAAATACTTTCCAGAGCCAAATGGAAACCAAGAATAGACTAGGAATCTGTTTGCTATTATCTCCTGATTTGCAGCATCCCACTATCCCACATTTAAGTATGATAAGCTCATCCACTGAGCATCTGACAAACATCAGATGCAGTCTTCAGAGAGCACTCTCACCATAATTTCTGGATCCATGTAAGACTGAGATATCCAGAAGCAAATTTACGTGCTTTTCCCCAAACCTTCTCGTTGAGATGAGATTTCCTAATTTTAAAAAATAGAGAAAAAATGAAAATATTAAAAAAAGAAATAAAAGATAAAAGAAACAAACAAACAAACAAAAAGCATCTGGTATAGCCCAGATCGATGACTCAAGTGGTTGATACAAGAAGATTATGAATGTCTTAATGAAACATTGCCAGTATCTTTCTCTGTCTTATTTCACTTAGCATGATACCCTCTAGGTCCATCCATGATGCCACAAATTTTACCCCATTCTATTATCCTCATTGTCATTATCATGTATATTTGTCTACCTGTTTGTTGTATGTCTTCCTCATTTAAATATAAGCTCACTGAGTTGTCTTTTCACCCCTGTATCCCCACTACCTAGAACAATGCCAGGCACAAAGCACACACTTACTAAATATTTGCTGAATAACTCAATGAATGGTGCTTTGACTTATCCATCCATCCATCCATCCATGTATCCATCATATACTTATGCATCCATCGTAGGAGAAAGCCATACATACTAGTGAGTGATTTTGTTATTTACTTCAAGGACTGAATAAGTTTCATATTCATGTTATGTAAAATAATATTCTGAAGAAGGAGTCCTAAGATGAAAGTCCATAGACCCAACACACTGGTGACTGGCAGAGTCGTCTTCCACCTTTATTTCCCCAGTGCTTCCAGGGGTAGTGACAGGAGGGCAGCCAGCAAAAGAAAAAAGGATCTGGAGTGGGCACAGATGGGAACTTGCATCATCAATCTTATTATGCTTTGTGCTGACTTCTTATTTTAATAACCTCCTCCCCAATACCTTGCTGACCCAGCCTAAATCACCCCTTTGTACAATACAGTTCATATCTGATGCCCAATAATATCTTCTTTGTTCTGCTTTCCCTCTGTCCATACAGTTCCATTTATTATTTAAACTTACTTAGGCATTTTCAGCAATCTTTTCATGTTCCTCCACACACATTTTCTAAAAAGCCAGCTGTGCAATTCAGACCATCCCTGGAGATTATTGACTAGGTTGGATTTGCATTTATGAGCACATAACTGAAGCTGACACGGCCTTTACCAGAATTGATAGCTCTTGGAACAATTTGCCTTCACAGCATTTTACAAACAGCTTCATAATACATCTAAGGGCAAGGCAGGTTTTAATTAGTGTCACTAATAGCTAAGTATTCCGAGGTGAAATAATTAAGTGGCTGGACCAATAGGAGCAAGGGATGGAAGGTGAACTTGAAGTATGTGCAAGTTTGAGGTGGTAGAAGTTTCCACCTGTCTTTGAGATGGTGTCAGGGAGCTAGCTGTTCTCTTTGCTGAAATGACTTTTCTGTTAGCACTGATCAGGAATTACTGATGGCAAACTTGATTTCTAAGTGTGCAATATCATTTTGAAATACCCTTCTCTCTTTAGTTTCTCCTCTCATTTAATTGTGGTTGCTCTATTTTACAAGCAAAGTAGTTGCCTGTGTGGAGATGTGGTGCACCATTCAGATTCATGGGTTACAGTTTGCTAAATGTAAGCCTGCCTAATCCTTTCATATCATTGGATTACTTTCCACAAGCACATTTTCCCAGCTTTCATCATGAGAATGGGCTCCCTGCCAAGAAACCACTCATCCCAGCTCAGTTCCACCTGGCCTTTCCAAGATTGTCAACTCCTCCATCTTCGGCCATTAAAAGGGCTTTCAGACTGAATATTTGCACAGCCATTTCTGAAGGCCAAACACAAAATCTTTGTTCCAAAGAGTCACTAATCTCTATGTAGGATTCTGATCTGAATTATTATCAGCAAAAGAGAGAGAAAGAGAGCCTTTAATCACTGAGTCAGTTTTCTGTTAATATCATCTAATATCAATTAGTCAGTTTTCTGTTAATATCAATCTAATCATAAATTGATCAAAATCAATTTATTTACAGTTTAAATAATAACCACAGTCAGATCAGACAATTTAGAGAAGACGATGCACCTATTAGTATTAGCACTCTCTAGAGGTGGCTGTATTTAGAAGGTAGGTTAAGAAAGCCATCCTAAAATTCCTAAATGCCCCATAAATGCTACATCAGCTAAAGTTTTAATGTTTTTTTTTTAAATTCATGGTTATTTGCTGCCTAATTTCCTCCACAGGTCCAGAGAAGGGAACTTCTTGGGTTTCAAAGGGAAAGGGTTCTTTGTGGCTGCAAAACCAAACAAGGGGTTTGATTCACACACTCCTCTGTCAATCACATCTGAAATTCTGAGCATGTGTAACTCTCACAGAGCCATACAATAGCACCTTGCTATTCGATCAGATTTTGATCCATCCTCAGCCAAACTCAAACAATAGTAAGCAAGCGATTGGCGAGGGAAGGTGTAGGGAAAGAGCCCCTTTCCAATTCAGGTACCTTGACTCGTGGGATTTTAGGACCTAAGGGCTGCATACACTGCATAGGCAAACACCCAGACATCAATTTTGATCCACTTTGATCCACACCACTAAATCCATTTAAGGTATTATGAAAACAAAAGGTTCTTCTGTACATTTTTCACTTTTTACTTTAAGGAATCTGAGTGAATTCAGCATTCAAGATGTTGAATGTATACTAAAGAGCAATATGCTGGGTAGGCTTCCATTATGCTATTTTATTGATTTACTTAAGCCCAACAAGTCAAAAGTGGCAAGAAAGAAAAATGCATTTTCTGTGGCCCAAGGCCTCCCTTCCACATTCTCTAGCCCTTGCATTGGTCTCCAGAGCTGCCACAGCCAAAGGAGGGGGAGGGGGAGGAGAGGAGGCT
>LNAC01000352.1:302294-531923 GCA_002007465.1 Ailurus styani
CTGGGGGGGGGCGGGGGGGGGCAATCCCCCAGAGGGGATAACAATCAAAGTTAGATAGAGCTCTTGCCTTTCACTACTCCCTTTCCTCCAATCTTCCAGGAAACACAGGCATCAAGGACCTGCAATCCATTCTCCAAGGATGGCACCTCTGGCTTAAATAAAGTAATCCTATGAGTGGGAACTTTGAGAATGAGAAAATGCCTTGCTATATGGCTGACTGACAGTATTAAAATATAAGTTCCTTAAAGACAAGGGACTATATTTTTTTGTGACGAGTAGAGGGTGACATCTAACAAATGGCGATAAGAAACTACCTGGAACACAGCTTCCATTCATAGAAGTCTGTTTGGCTTGATGTGCAGTCACACTCCCAGGTTTCACTTTGCATTTCTGGGTTCATCAAACCCTCAGATTTCAATGTTGAAAGTCAAAGCGAAACCCCCCATGAAGAAAACCACACTGATTTTTACCTGCTTTAATGTCAATGTTTTGAGAAACTAGCATTAAATCAGTCCACTTCACTCCATGCTCACCTTCTGGTCTCTATAAAAACCTCCAGTGAAGCATTAGCAAATTTGGCTAGCCTCAAAAATGCTCACCAAGGAGAGGGTTTTTAATTAAATCCAAGGCCTTCCTGTTGATTTTAAAATGTTTTTGAAGATCCCTGCAAGAATGTCTCATTTCAGTTAAGTATTTAAGGGTTGAGAGAGGAAAAACCAGGCACATCTAAATTTCAACCCATTGTAGGTGCTTTGTGAAAGCCTGAATCCCCCATAGCAAATACCAAAAGTAACTATGCAAATTTCTCCCCTAAAATGCATACAATAACACTGTCAAACAAAAGGAAGAAAAAGAGAAACAGCACAACCAATGAGGGCAAAGGGGGAAGAAAGAGGAAGGATGTTGGAGGGAAAAAAGATCCAAAGATGGATTTCTTTTTTCACCCATTTCTGGAACAAGTAGAATTGTACCTATTAATAGAATAGATCTGATTGGTAATGCTCATCTGATTTTAAATGCTCAAATCAGGCCTACAGTCCAATTGGTCTGGGGCTGAATTTATTCAGTTCCACTTACCTGGGGCCATCTTCATTGTATTGGACAGCATTTCTGGATGTTTTTCTGTACATCCCCCTGAAAGGATAGGACAGGGGCCAGTGTGGTTTCTGTGAGGCCTCGGGGGAGCTGAGAGCCGAATTGAAGAACTAGGAAGCAAGCCAAGATCCTACTGCTGGGAATGTACAAACAGGAGAGGAGGAGTGGCCAAGTCAAGGACCTGTCACGGTCACAGAGCCAGAGCTGGTCAGGTGGAAACAGGTTGGGCAGGGACGACGAAGGGAGAAGTCAGGGGCAGTTCTAGAAGACTATCTAATGGGAACATTTGGAGGCTTCACATCCTCTCTTTTAAAAAGGAAATGATAACCTTGGGCTTTAGTTTGCTGTCTTCACTGATAAAATTCAAAGGCCCCAAGTGGAAGTTCCTCAGAGGTGAAGATGAGGAGAATCAGGGCCCTCTTATCCCATACTGCATTGCACACTTACTCTTCAGCCACCCCAACTGGTGGCAATTTCCTTGTGAGTGCTGGCTCCTATCTCTCTGTTCTTAGCACTTAGTCCAGTGTCTGGTAGACATTTGGTAGACATTCAATAAAAGTGGTCAACACAATGACTAAGTGGGCAAATGGTCATGGATAGACAACACTTGATACTTTCAATCTGGAAAGTCTTGGGATGTTTTGGAGGCATTTGTTCCCAGGGTCAATTAAATATCATCCATCTCTAGGAAGCCCCACGAGTGCTACCCTCCACTGTTTGCCTTCTCTAGAATGAAAACAGATCTTTCTTTTCTGGGAACACATAAGGAAGTGCCTTATGGGCAGCCCATCTTCCCGCCTTTTTGCCTTGTAACAGTCTCTCTTTGCCTCCAAAATATAGTATGTGTGTTTCCAAGCTGCAAAGAAACCGTTGAAAATTAAACCACAGAACAGCATTTTAATGAGAACATGATTACCTAACACCCCACTGTGGTTTCAGATGGCCTTGTGCCAACCTTCCAAAATGCTACCAGAAGCTCAGAGAGAAAAAAAAAGAAGAAGAAGAAGAAGAAAGAAAGAGAAAAAAAAAAGTGATTAGCATCCCTTAGTGAAGGTAGCTTTCTTGGATGGCTTCCAGAAAGATCTCTCTAGAAGGACGTAGGTTATTGGTGTCTGCAGTTCAACAAAACTTTCTTCCTGTTTTGAAAAATTTGAGAGAAAAAAGGGGGGGCCACCCTTGAATTGGTACATGATGTCCTCAACCAGGTGTTTTTAGCAGGGAGCTCTGCTGTGAGCGTCTGTACCCAGCACTGTCTAGCTCATCAACTGGCGTTCTGCGCACCCACTTGCTATTCTGTAGCTTAGGTTACAAGACCACAGGTGTTGATGCTTTGGAGTGAAAGCTCCACTGGCCCATCAGAACAAAGTGCCAGCGAGCACCACCCCTCCCTAGTTGGCAACTTGCGCTGTGCATGCCTGGCACAGGGCACAGAGAACAGGATAGAGCCTCTGGGGCTCACGCTGGGGTCATTTCTTAGGGACATCCTTTCCTTGATCTCCAACTGGCCTAACACTTCAGCATTTGGGGGCTGTGGTTTCATTTCCATGTTGGGTTTCCTGACTTAACCCCTGAACCGCCTTTCGCAGTTATCTTCCTACCGGTTCAACGACAACCAGATGGCCCTGTGAGGTCACAGGAGAAAGCAGAGTACGGAGCTGGGAGGCACTGTAGTGGAGTCCCTCCACTCCACAGATGGAGAAATCAAGGCCTGGATGCAGTTTCAAGATTCACCCGAAGTCACACAACTATTCAGCACCCTGATTTCCATGCTGTGGATATCACTGCCCTAGTCAGACTACCTCCAATTTCTTTCAGTAACATGGGAATTTATTTATTAAAGATTTTATTTATTTGAGAGAGAGAACACCAGCGGTGTGGGAGGGGGGCAGTGAGTAGAGGAAGAGGGAGAAGCAGACTCCGTGCCAAGCAGGGAGTTTTACTGACTGATGTTGGGGCTCGAGCCCAGGACCCTGGGATCATGACCTGAGCTGAAGGCAGAGGCTTAACCAACTGAGCCACCCAGGCGCCCTGTAACACGGTAATTTAAACAATCACTTGCACACAACCTGATGGGCACAGAATAGGCATAATATATGCTACTGTCCTTCCTTGCAAAGTATTTAGCACTGCGTTAAACCCTGATAAGGATGAGTGGGACAGTACCGCACACTTATGTCCTTAAGCAGTTACTACATCTTGAAAGTAACAACATGTATCCATTGGGCATCTAAACTATACAAACTAATCCAAAACAGGGTATAAGAAGATGCTTAATAGCGTGAGTACAATGAAAAATAAAATGTTCTTCCCTCTTCCCTCTTTACTCCCTTGACCTAGTTAAGTTACTTGGTTTGTCTTAGTCTTGAGCTTGTCTCTTCCAGGATGCCTTCTTGGATTTAGTTACAGGATTGTAAGTGCCTGTGCAATTGTCTAGGTCCCTGTGAGCTCTATGGGGACAGGCTCCTGGCCGGTCTTGTGCACCGCTATATTCCCTTGTCTAGTACCTGAAACATACTTGGTGCTCAGTAAATGTCTGGGGAAAGAAGGAGCTGAATGTCCATTGGGAACACTTTAATCAGCAAATGGCACTGAAGGTGACCTCTAAGACTAGAAGGATTTGTAGCAATGCAGAAGGTTGTCCAGAAATAGGTGGAAAACACCCACCTCCACAGAAAAATCATCACAATCTGGGTTGGTGAAAGGCAGTTCCCATGAACTGCACAGTCACCTTTGATGAAGAGGATCAGGAAGGTGCTATTGGGTAGACCAACGAGGCCTCTCCGAATGGGAGCCCGGGGAAGCAAAGAGGAGGATGGCAACCAGAAGGAAGATGTGTCACCTTTCAAAAAGAAGAGAATTTTTAAAATCCAAGTCACAAGAAAGCTGCACACAGGAAACCACTCATTCAGTTTTAGAATCTGATTTTGAGAAGCATTTTCCTACACTTGGCAATGAAATCTTTGGAGCCTTACTTTAGTAGGTGGGCTTTTTTTCACTCCTCAACTCAAGTTTCAACTCTTCTCAACACCGGAAAAGAGACTGAGTTTCACCTTAGGAAAATGCAAAATAGTCAGCTGTGGTGGAAAAAAAAAATGAATTGCATCTCAATCACAGATTTCTTTGAAACACTGTACTAAAGGGAATTCTAAAAGGACCACTGACTCATTTCAGCCAGTGAGCCAGGATGAACATTTAATGTGGTGACTCAGTGGCCAAGGAAACCACTTCTCTTTGGAGAGCTGTTGGTTCTGACTCTTCTTATCTGGAGGCCTTTACCAAACAAACAAGTATCATCTTTCACTTGGGGGCACCTGGTAGGCATTTACAAAAAAGAAAGGAGTTCCGAGAAAAAGAACTATAATTGTCAACAGCAGTGAGGGCACAGTTTCTGCTGTCTTAGAGCTCATCCACAGAATTATCAAAATCAAGGAGCAAAATGATTTGTCTGAGGAAGGGCTGTGAAGGAGGAACAACGAGGCATAAAAAACAATAGAATTGGGGATATAAAATGTGCTCCTCCCCCACATCCAAGGCAGAAGGTGTTACCTTGGGGTAAAACACAGCAGGCATCTATTGTCGACTCACAGCATTCTCACAAGACATTATCTTGGATAAATAGCCAGGAAAATGAGAGGATGGAAGAAAGAGAAAGCATACTCTTAAGGATGTCTACCGGCATTCAATGCCCAGCTAGAGCAGACTTCATAGAAAAGTGTGACTTATCTCTAAATAAGAGTCCTAGACTGGCTCATGATAGTTCTGCTCCTCCCCAGGGGAAGGTCACTTGGAGGTTACAGGTTTAGAGATCTCAATAGTCCCAGAGACCAAGATGTCATTGCACATAGGCAGCAAAGCCCCATACAGAGAAGGATATATCATGTGATTGTTCTCACCATAGGAGCCATCCCTTTCTCTGGGCCCTCCTGGGTGTGGACTTGAACTTCCACGTGGCATTTGAAACAACCCAAGTCCCAATGATCTTTGGGATCCCTATAAACCAAAGAAGAGTCTCTCCTAATGAGAAGTCCACTCCTCAGGGACAAGGCAGGCAATGTAGGGGGTGGGTTGCTGCACTGGAAGCAATCCTTTGTCATACACTGCAGCAGCCATGAGAAATCGTGGCTACCATCTTCCTGCTCACCACCAGCCTCTGGGGGAATCCAGTGAGGCATCCATCTACAATGCAATGCAGGAGAGAGCATGCAAACATCTGGCTTCCCTGATCTTACACTCCTTCACATAAAGAATGATGTGAGCTTCTGACACACTTGTCTTCCTCCTTCCCCTGAATATCTGACATGGGCTTCTATCAACTTCTAAAGAGTGGTATCCCCAGCATAGGACTGGCACAGAGCAGGTGTGCCGTAAATGTTGAAGTTGATAGCTAAAGTCATGGGGAGAGGTAAGTACCACTTTGCATTATCTCCATTTTGATGAGGCAACTGAGGCCCTCAAAACATCAAGTAACATGCCAAACCCCCTCGGTTAGTAAACCCAGGTCTCTTAGCTCCAGAACTGATTCTGGTCCTGCGCCAAAGGTAGACTGGATACAAAAAGAAATTGAGTGTGTCAGAAGCTTCTTACAGAGCACTTCCCCTCTCCTGATTTCAGCAGCATCAGTCTCTTACTAATAATGGGCTAGTACCTATTTTATGTTCACCAGTCTCAATTGTGGGTTGGAGGTCACAACTGTTTGTCCCTCCTCAAGAGCTCGTCACACCCAGTGTTCCCTGGTTTCATTTGTGCATTGGGGTTCCAACTGTCACTCCCCAGCCAGCACATTGGTTTCACTTCCCTGGGCCTTAATTCATTTGTTTTGTTGTTTTTTTTTTTTTTTTTTTTTTAAATAGGGATCTATCTACAAGGGTGGGTGTGAGAAATAAGAAAAGGGGTGTAAACATAAAGCCCACGGGGCCTCACCATGATGCTGTTCATGCATTAGTGAGCACTTAACAAACAAAAAGCATTGTAATGGAGTATTTTTATACTTTTGTGGTAGTCCTGTGTCTCAACACTGGTCGAATCAGAATCAGCTGGAACATAATGTCGAAGGCCCCACCTCAGCCCTACCCAATCAGAAACACCAAGGTTGAGGTCCAAGGATCTGGATTTTGCCTAATAGTAAGCTTCTTGTTGTCTGGGGACTGAGCTAGATGTTCACCTTTTCAGAAGGTTCCATAAGGGATTCCTGCCCAGAGTAGGTGGTAGGTTTAGAGAACCTAAAACCTATCTTCTAAATAACAACCCTCTTATTTGTTAGGTTCTTGGTTGGTAGCTCCCTCCTGCAAGCTGAGTAGTAAATGGTATAAGAGAAATATTCCTTCTGTCCCATTCCGTTTTGGTTATCTCCCCAGCTCTCTTTGGTAGCCCCAGTAGGGGTAGGCTCTAGGCACCAGACAAAAAAATACGCTTCCTCCAAGTCTGCCTTTCTTCTGTTAAACAAGAAGATCACTTTTAACAACCACAAAGTTTCGTGAATCACCAGATGAAAGCTGGTTATGCTGTCAGTGTCTGTTAATGAAGAACATTCTAAACACACACACGCGCACACACCCACATCCAAAAATAAACTAACAAAACTATAAATTCAAGACACTTTCAAATAAATTTGGATTTTGTAAATCATAAAGCATCCATATGCATCTGAAAAGTTGTAGTGCATTATTTATTTAGTCTGAAGTAAGATTTGGGACTATGTGTACCCTTTCAAAAACTTCCCTGGGGAAACATCATGTGCCACCCTGTCAAGGTCAAAGCCCAATGGCCCATCCACCTATACTCGCTTGCTGCTGGATAGTAAATATCACTTGAAGAATTCAATTCTGGAATAGCAGTGTTTGAAATGAGACACCAGTGAGTGGCCAAAGGGTGAGGAAAGTTATCTAAGTTCAAGAAGAAAGGAAAAAAATGAATCTGAAAATAAACTCTGCCTATAGCCATTAGCCACACTCTGAGAACAAAGTTAGACACCCAAAGGAAGACCAGAATACTCAATAAAGCAACTATTACAGTAAAGGACTGGAAGCCAAAGATCCTATCTCCCTTAAAAATGACTGTGGCACAGTTTACAAGTAAAGGCACAAATGTAGAGCAAGTTATGTTCAATGTTCTGCTAAAGTTTATTTTTGTAGCTAAGGATCCTTGAAATGATTTTGACTGCAAGTGTCTTGGGTAGGACATCCTAACCATGTGCCCAGCCAGGAGGTGAATGCGTAGTGGCAATGTGGACTCCCCATAAGATTCCAACTCTTTTACAAAGCTTTCCCCAGGCACCTGGTTTGAAATGACTCCTTCCTCTGAATTACTGTGCCCCACTCCTGGTGGGTCTGATTCTGCAGGTGTGAGGAGGGCAGGTGCCAGCAGCTCCTTGTTTTCTGTAGAATTCATTTGTGACCAAAGAAGTTATGAACATCTGTATGTGAACTGTTACTACAGTGCAGATGTTGATTTGAACCTTAACTCTCTTCAGACAGCTGCATCCTTTCCTTCTGCCTCTTCTATAGCACCACCTCTAAGTGGTGTTCAATAAACCACATATTGATATGCTTTGATCTGACACAGTGTCCTACCTCAGAGAATCAACTCCAATCACACCTAGACAGAAAACTTAGATGTATAATGGAAGGATCTTGAAATCTACCCCCCCCCTTTTTTTTTTTGGTCTGTCAAGTTTTGCCACTTCTGATGGTTATCTTTTCAAGAGGTGCAAATAGATGAAGTCACCCCAATGACATCAGTAACAGGATAGCATTGGCCCGCAAGACAGATGCAGGCATTAGTAAGAAATCAACACCCAGACTTTGAAAAATAAAAGGATGCCTTCAGACTTTTTCCAGACAGCATCACCTCCCCTCCCAAATAGCCTCTCTCCCTGACCTCTCTTCATCACATCCAAGCTGAAATTCCAGTCACCTTGACCTCCTCCTTCTTCCTCCACCCATATCAGTGAGACCCAATGCTAGCTCCTTAAGATCTCTTCTATTTATCAGCCTCCCACCACTCCCTAGCTAGCCCAGACCTTTACAGTCCCCTGCCCAAGCTATCCAAATAGGTTTGTCTGCTCCATCAGTTTTCCTTTTTCCAATCCATTCTACACTCTATTTAAGACTAGTTATTCTAAAGCATAACTTTGACCATATTATATTCCAACTCAAAATCTTCATGGCTTTTGTTGACAGAATATAGTCCGGACCTATTCCCTTTGCCTGTAAAACATCTCTGCTCTAGTTTCAATGTACCTCCCTAGAAAGAACTACAGCTATAGTCCAATCAAACCAGCTGGTTCCTGTTGCTGGCTCCAGCATTTTATTCGTGCTTGCTTATTTCACTCCAAATGTCCTCCTTCCAGCCCAGTTCTCTCCACATCAAAATCCTACTTATTTGTCATATACATCCTGCTGTGTGAAAGACTTCATCCTTCCCTGCTGCACATTGTTTCAACTCTGCGTGTCCTGTCCATCCTGCTCTAGCTTGTATTGTAGTTCTTTATGTTCCTTATCATCTCCCACACTGCCCTTACATGTCTTGAGACTAAGAACTGTGTCCCGGTACCTGGCAGAGCTCTGTACATTGCAGACATTCAAAATAGTTTGCAGAAAGAAGGAAGGGTGGGGGTAGTGGGCAGGGAGAGAGGAAGGGAATGAAAAGTCCTCAGAAGTAAAAGAGGAGCTCAGAAGGGGCCAGGAAGAGCTGGAAGAGAATCCACTAAGGAAGGAGAAGGAGGTCCAAAAGAAAAATGGAAAAAATTAAATAAAATACTGTTGGACAGATCCCGGGTAGTGGGAGAGTGAGTGTTCCAGATTCACAGGGGAGAAGAACCAAGAACACTTGCTTGCACCCTGAGAGGACTTAACACTGACCCTGATTTGATCCCAGTGGCAGAGTCCATTATCTCCTTATGTCCCCACCTCTCATAGTAGGACTGGGGTCTTCAGGTCAAAACCTGGTCCCTGTGATTTATAAACAAAAATTCACCTTCTTCTTACATTTCATCTAGATTTATTTAAAACATCTTATCTCTATAATAGTTAACTCTGAATTAATGTTCCAGTCTACAAAGTTGGCCTATAGATTACTTCGTGTGATAGTCCTATCAATCCTGCAAGTTAACAGAACTCCTGATAGGTGTCTGGCACTTTAGAGTCTGCAAAGCTCCCCATCTTTTTTTTTTTTTTAAGACTTTTATTTATATATTTGACTGAAAGAGACAGCGAGAGGAACACAAGCAAGGGGAGTGGGAGAGGGAGAAGCAGGCTTCCCGCCGAGCAGGGAGCCCAAGGTGGGACTCGATCCCAGGACCCTGGGATCACAACCTGAGCCAAAGGCAGATGCTTAATAACTTAGCCACCCAGGCGCCCCAAAGCTCCTTACCTTAGTCATCTTGTTCGGTAGTCACTCATGTTTCTACTACTCCCTTAATGCCAAGTCACCCTCGGGGAAACCCTTCTACCACAGTTTCCAGGACAGGGCCTGCTGCTTTACACTTCCATGTCCTTGCCCATATGGTTCTCTGGGTAGAATTCTTCTAGCTTTTCACAATCTTCCCCTCTACCGGCCAGGTCTTTTGGGGGGCGCGGGAGCGGGCCCAGAGTAGCAGCACCCAAAGGGCTCTCCAGATGCCTCTCCGAGGGATAGGGCTGTCCCTCACCAAATAGGCACACCTGGAATTCTCTGGCTGCCTCAGCTTCTGTGGAAGTTCTGGAAGATGACTCAGGACCAGGGAGATTAGGGGACCAACAACACTGGCCAGTGATAAATCACAGACATTCATCTATACACATCTGCCCCTGGCAACACCGGGAAGGGAGAGCTGCATAATAAAACCCGCATCCCTTGCTCTCAGGAGAAGAGAGGAGAACTGTTTATACTTATAACAAAGCAGGACAGCAGGTGGGTAGGGGAGAAACTCTGAGTTTGTATTGGCTTATTTTCGCCAGTTCTCTATTCTTGTGGAAGCCTCACACGCCTGCATTTTCAGCTCTTTCTTCTGCAGAATTTATTCAAAACAGCTTGTTCTATTCACAGGGGACACAAGGCATGGGGCCAGAGACCGCAGACAACAGGTCAGAAGATCAGACCAGTTTAAGTGATTCTCTGTGACTCAAGGTGGGGGTAAAGCAAAGATTTTCAAGGGGAAAAAAATAGAGCATACGTTTGGAAAAAATATACCTAATTATGTATTTTTTCAGATTTGGGGGGAAAAGGGTTGTTTTCACAATATAAACCTCAGAAAATAGTAAAGTTCAACAAAAACTTTCTTGTCTGGGGGAGAATGCACAGAAGAAATACCTTCTGTATATTCATACTTTCAAGGGCCAGAAATGAGGGCCAATTAAATGTTTATGTTTAGCTTAAGAGGCAGAGGAGGTTTTTGCCTACCAGGGAACCAGGGACATCTTCTTAGTTTCTAGGCCAGTCTGGTGACCCTGCACACCCAAACTCTTAAACAGAAGCCCAGATAGAAATTCGTGGCAATTCCGGAGTGGGCCTTCCCCTTACTGGAACCAAGGCTAGGGCACAGAGCTGACATAGGACAGAGAAGTGAGAAAGTAGGAGCTGCTGGGATATTGAAAAATCCAGAAACACCAGAGGACTTGGGTTTGTGGGACGATTGATTATGATGGCGTGTGTGCATGCATTCATGTGTATGTGTGCGTGCGTGTGCGTGTGTGTGTGTGTGTGTAAAAGAGAAAGAGGTAGGGGCAGGGGTTCTGGTTGAATGGCATGGAGGGTGGTTCTTTTTTTAGAGTGGCAAATGGCCAGTTTATGACAAGTACCTGAGCACGCCCCATATGGGGTGGCATGAAAGAGAGGAAAAATCCCTCTACAAAAAATAACTGGTCTCCAGGCCCCTAACTCTCAAGTGAAAATTTACTTGGCAGAGACCAAATTCTCTTCAGTCTTGAGGAGCTTAATTTAATCAGTTTGGGGAGAAGCTTGAAGATGGGGCTGGACACCCTCCCACTTTCATCAAAGATAGTTTTATCTTTGCTGTGGAGGTCTTGTTTTCCACCCCCAAACAAGCCATAAACTATCAGCACATGAGCCGACTTCCAAACCATAAAGGGACAACGGGGGCAGACGAGGGATACTCGATGCCCGCTCCCTCTGAGGGGCTGCCACACCTGGGGTCTCAAAGGCAAGCAGGGCCACGGAGGGCAGCGCTCAGCCAACTGGACTCGAGTAAACTTACCTTGGAGGATGACCCCACAACTTGCTGATTACAACAAGGAATAAAGGAGTAGAAAAACAAGGAAGAAAACCTGAAACACACCACCTTGGTATATTTAAATGACTCTCAAAACGGTTTCATTTCCTTTGTTTGAAAAGAAACAGCTCCAACACAAAGCCATCCCCAATTTACAGACCTTCCAGGAAAAGCCCTGTGTTTTTGGTTGGAAAGAGTATGAGGGACAATTGGATGATAAAGTAACGTCTTCTCCAAGTACCCCTCAGCACCTTCAGAAAAGAATTCCATTTAAGAGCGACTCTTCAGACAATTTTTTAAGACATAATTTTAACGGGAGTTATGTAATGCCAGGCAAAGAAGGGGTTAATCTCTCTCTTGATTAGCCTGCTTCCGAAGCTGCTGCCTCCCCACATTTTCTCTCCAGGCTAGTACATCTGAAAGTCTCCAGAGGCCTTAAAAAGTCTAGCACTAAATCTTTTGAGTCATTTAATCCCCCAAATCTCCCATGTTTGGAGATAATTTCCTTTATGAAAAGAAACCCTAACCTGGTTCAATTCCGCTCTCAAATTTGCTAATGGAACAAAGAGGGCTCTCATTAGACTCATCCTTGTGGCTGCAGAAATAAGTGTCTCTGGAAGGGCAGGTTTTGCTTTAGCCTGGGGATGGTTTTGGCTGCCGCTCTCCTTGGCTTCCTCCCTAGGCATCTCACCCAGCCAAGCTCAAGTTAAATTATACCCAGAGGAAAGAAAATAGGGGAGGCAGGTGCCTGGAGAAAAGGACTGTCTAGTGCTCAGGTTCACCCAGCCCTGGATGAGCTCCCTTTCTGAAGAATGGACTGCCTATCCCAGGGAGTCCTTAAAGGTAGGAGTGTCCCATATGGTTGTGGAAGGAGCTCCTTGGAATGGAGAGCGAATGGGTTCAAAGATCCCTTCCAACCCTGAATCGGAGTCTTTAACTACAGGAGAGGGCTTTCAAGGCACATTTGAGAAACATTATTACTTCTCTTTCCTTCCCCCACCACATACGTCTTTCTTCTGCCCCATGATTAGAAGTAAGAACATTTCACACATTATTTAAGATTCCATTTTCCTTCACCTCACTTCTGTGGGTAATGGGGGAGAAATCCATTTGTCTAGTTAATCGGAGCCCTCCGCTGACAAGAAGACATTTCAGTAGCTGAGACATGAGCCTACATTGATAACAGGCAATGTTTATTGAGCACTACAATGAGTCCCACACTGTGCTATAGACTTTATATGCATTGTCATATTTAATCCACCCAACAATCCAAAAAGTGAAATGTTACTACTATCTGGCTATTACAGCTAAGGAAATATATTAGAGATACACTTGCCCCGCTACCCACGTGATGTCCCTGAACATGGAGCTGGAAGACAAGACACGTGTAGAGTCAGCACTCAAGCTCCAAAGCCCCATGCTCTGAACCACTAAGGCTACTCCATTCAGCGGGCGATCCTTCTTTCTACTCTCAGTCCTCCTGTGTAAAGAGAAGAGGAAGGAAAGTTCTTCTTCTTGAAAGATATTGTCCTACAAAGCTAAAAGAAATAGCAGCCCAGTGCTCACGTTTTGACGTAACCGAGAAGGCTAAGAGCCCGAGGGTGGGGAAAAGGTTGAGAACAGAACCATAGCGGAGTGAGTTAGTTGTCTTCAGGGTCCCAGATATTAATCTGAGTGCAGTTGGGAGCCACAAAAAAGGCCCAACTCAGGAAATCCAAAGTGATTAATTTCCAGTCTCAGAGTGATGGACAAATTATGGCACAGGGCTATCCTAAAAGAATTCTGTGGACAGTTCTGGGTATTTCCATTGCTGTCTTTTATGTATCTGTTCCATCCTTCTGGGTCCCCCAAGTCCCCAGTCTTTCTTTTGATTCCTAGTATCATAACTTAGGCCAGTGTAAACTGGAAGCTCATAGAGTTTTTGTTTGCTCGCATGTTTTGAATCAGCATTTTAAAGTCCAGAGATTTCACCTTGAAAAATCAGGACTTTCAGCTTCTCATTAGCAATTGGAAGATATGGCCCAAATTCCCACAAAGGACAATCAAGAGTGGTGGCTACCCGCTTTTAGACTCCCCAGTTCTCCACAGTCCCCACCACTCCCTACGGCCTCATTTATTCACAATATCTGCATGGTTTGTCACTTGTGCCTTATACCTGTAAGTAGCCCCAAAGGCACAATCATGGCTCTGGATTTAGAAAACTCCTCTCGAATGAACATTGCATGGATCCCCCTACACACACACACACACACACACACACACACACACTTCTCACCCTATCATTCTGCTAATATAAAACTCTTGGTAGAATGATCTCAGCGAGATCTCAAAGCCCATCCATGTGGGGGATCAGAACACTGCATTTCTTGCTGTCCCTGGCTCTGCCATAGGACGCATAGTTCTCTTTAGAGAGCAGACCATCCACAGAACTGTAGGCACTTCCTCCTGTTGTATAGCTGCCTGAGGTCACTGCCAGTAAATTACTGGTTTAAGGAAAACAATGACAAGCCTTTTCCATGGAGAACAGAGTTTGCTCACTCAATTATTTCCTAAAGCGGTGCCCTCTTTCCCAGCTTGACACCATAATTTTTGAGGCAACAGCACTGAGTCTGTTGTTCTTCAGATCCACAAAGCCACAGTGAACCCACTACAGGAGCACAGCAAACTTTGAGAGCAATGCATTTCCTGGCAGTGGAACTAACTAGTCACGTAATGATCATTGCATTGTTAATTAAGTGGCTGCTTTGTTAAAATGACTTACCGGGGTGACTCTAAATTGTTTTTGTTTATCAGTCTAGCTTTTCTCTCTGTATAGGAAATTTTGTTGACTGTTCTTGACAGCTACAAAGCTTCCATGGAAATCACTAATAATCTGACTTCAGTGAAGTCAGACCTTTTAGAAATTCAAAATATGACTTTGATGTAAGGCAAAAATGGTACCCAGAAAACCAGTAATAATTTTCCTAAATTTGGTTTATTTCCCAAAGTCATTTTTCACCTGTAGGCATTTGAGACATATGGAGTTGAGAAAAGAGGAGTGGGCTGGGTTCAGTGGGGTGAGAAACCTTTTTTTCCCCCCTAACACCGGCTTGGAAATAGTTGACATTTGATAGCACTGTCTCTTTGAGATTTGTAACCCTCTGGTAGAATTACATGCCCCTTGGGAAATAGTCTCCCGTGTTTTTTGTTTTTTTGCTTTTTGTCAGTTGGGAAAACATTAACTTTGTCCATTGAAGTATCCCCTACTGCTATCAATGAAGTTTGTATTCTTTTTTCTCTTTCAGAAGCAAAAGTGGCAATTTTTCTTCTAAAAGACAGGGGAAGAGCCAGCAAGGGGACAGGGGACTCGGTGCATTCAGAAGGCCTGTGAGGTTGCTGTCTCCTACCACCCACCATCAGGAAGAGGTCTGTCCCTAAGGTTTCTGCCTGACTGACTTTGAGCCTCTCTGGGGACACATACACACACAGATACACACACGCAAACACACTCGCACACAAGTCAACCAGCTGCAGACCGAGCAACAGGAGGTGGCAGAATGCTTGCCACTATGTCACCGGATTTGCAAGCATCCCCTCCAAACCATGGCCAAGGCTAGTTATTCCCTGGGCTCAAGCCAGCCTGAGAACTTGGGGACCCTGCCAAAGCCCTGACAGCCCCTAAGCCTAGCTCTGTTGCCAGAGCCACACAGGAAAGTCATTAATTCATTAAATAAAGCTTCAGTAAACGATTAGGGAGCCCATTATTTGTTCATCAGTGGGCTAGCTGCATAGAGGATATCTGAGCATTCACTTTAAGGACCCCAGAATATTTGAGGAAGAGGAGAAAAGACATACACTCATTTAAAAATTGAATAACATCCCAAGAGATGCCACTCAAAGCAGTATGTAAGTGGATGCCAAGTGACCTTTCAGAGGAGGGAGCTATCAGATGGTGAAAGCAGAGAAAGAAGACATTGTGAGGAGTAGAGAGAGTCTGGGCTTTGGAGCCAGACAGACTGGGTGCAGATCCTCACTGTGTCATCTCCGCCAAGTCCCTTGCCCTCTCTGGACGTCAGTTTTCCTACCAATGGTCTAGAGGTGGCACATGCCTTGTGGAGTGGTTGAAGGGATTATAAGAGGTCAGCTGCACATCACAAGCACTTAACAAATGTTTCCGTTTTTTGCTTTGTTTTCTTCTTAAGAACATCATAGAGTAGTTGGAAAAGTAGTTTAGGTAGGTTCAGCCCAAGGGAAAATAAGGAGAGACAATTCCTTAAAGGAAAGGGGGACTATTATGGAAAAAGTCATCCTATCTAGTGAATACTTTAGGAAGTGGAAAGGTATGAGAAGGGAGTCATTCTGTTTCCTTTTTTAACACTGACTTTTTTCTGAATATGAAAATGTTTCATCCATCCCTATTTACAGATAGCTTGGAAAGCATAGAAAAATGCAAGGAAGAAAAAAAAGAATCAAATACAATTCTGCACCCACATAAACATTTTGGTTTTCGGGATGCCTGGGTGGCTCAGTTAAGTGTCTGACTTTGGCTCAGGGTCCTGGGATCCAGTCCCATGTCAGGCTCCCCACTCAGCAGGGAGTCTGCTTGTCCCTCTGCCCTTCCCCCTGCTTGTGCTGTCTGTCTGTCTGTCTCTCAGAGACAGACAGACAGCAACCAAGCATGTGCACAAGCCGGGGGACCAGGAGAGGGAGAAGCAGGCTCCCCATTAAGCAGGGACCCAAGCACAGGGCTCAATCCCAAGACCCTGTGATCACAACCAGAGTCAAAGGCAGACAGACACCCAACCAAGTGATCTACTAAGGCGCCCCCTAAATAAATAAAATCTTAAAGAGATTTTTGTTTTCCTTCCCATATTTTTCTAGCATATTTTAACATAACTGAGTTCACACTATATGCATAGTTTTGAATCCTACTTTTCGTACCTAATGTTTCATAAGCATTTTCCCATATCACTAAAAAAATCTTCATAAACATCACTGGCAATGGCCATATGGAATTCCACATATGGATACACCAACATCTTCTCTACTGTTCCACTCATGGAAATTTAGGGGTGTTCAGATATTTCACTATTATAAATAATGCCTCCATGAATACCTTTGTGGCAAAATTCTCTTTCCTCAGGGTGTTTCTATAGGTGGAATTACTGTTCTAAGGTTCTGCTGACTACAAAGTGCTCACCAGAAACGACGTCCAATCCACATTCTCCACCAGTCACAAGGGAGAAACTCCTGGTCTTATCTTAATATCCAGATATTATCTTTGAAAAGAAAAATTTTGCTTACTTTGACAGTCACCGAATAGCATTTCATTGTTCTCTTATCTGCTTCCCTTTAGCAGATATACCTAAAAGGATCTAAAGTAGTCCACAGATAAAGAAAACCCTTTCTTTTGTCTGCAATCAACAAATATTTATTGTGCAAATCATTTTACTCTGGATTTATCCTCTCCCCCCTTCTGGGGCAGGTTTGGAAGATTCCACCTGTCAGGTTTCCACCATAATGAAGAGAAGAGCTTTGAGGTACAATGCAGTTGACATTCTGGGTCAAAACATAATGATTCTGCCACTACTGAGTTCTGTGAAAACCAAATCATGGAACCTGTCTAAAATTCTGGTCCTTCAATATTGCCTCCTAACCGTAGGTTGTGAAAATGAGAGGATCCCGAGTTTTACTCTACATAATGTAATATTACGGTATAGTTTCATCTAGTCATCATTGTGTCCTAAATTAGCAGTTTCTAAGAGTCCCACCTCCTGACCCCCAACATCGGCTTTCAGTGGATGAGTACCTTCACCCACAAACATTAGGGAAGGGGTGCACAGACAAAAGAAGAAAACTACGCTCCGTAGAGTAAAGGTTCCCAGCCCGCAGACCATCTCTGGAACACCTCCAGACTGAAAGTTTTTATCTGAAGTAAAGGGGTTGGTGTTCTGGGTCCAGTCTGGGCAAGTCCTTTCTTGCGATCGTCCCGGCGCGCGCGTCACAGCGCCTGTATCGCTTTCGCTGGTTAAGGCTCCCATCTCGGTCCCCCGCTGACGCTGGTGCGGGCACCCCGCGGGCGGGCGCTCTAGTTTCTGGGCCCCGCCCTCAGTCGTCCTCCGCCCCACCCAGGCTCGGCGCCGCCGGGCAGCGCTGCGAGGGTGGAAAGCACGGTCTGGGCGTTCACTGCAAACCCGGGTCTGCCGGGGACTCTTTTAAACGTCTAGCCCCACCCGCGCCCCACCCCGCCCAACCTTCGGCGTAATTTCTTATCCCTGCGGACGCGTGTCCTCCACACTGAGTCGTGGAAGACACTGATATGGGGCCAGATCTTGGTTCAAGCCCGGCTTGGAATCCCGGGCCAAACCTGGCACTTCATCTCCGCCAGTCAGCTCTCTGTTTCCTCCGCGTGGGGGCCTTATCCTCTGGTTCAGGGCTGTATGCCCAACGTCTAGAGCAGTGAGTCGCACACATTGGCCCTCCATAAATATCTTTTTTTTTTCCCTCCGTAAATATCTAAATGACTAAATGCATCGCTGTAATGGTAACACCCACAGGCTGTTGTGAAAACGAACGAGTGATTCTGTGGAAGTCTACCTTGTGATCTGTTACAAAAAGTACCATTCGCTAAATTTCTCATCATAAAGCACACTTAAGTATTTGTTTAAAGTACTGTTGGCTAATTGGTTGCCCGGAAATACACATCTACTATGGGCTCCCTCCCTAATTATGCCTGCCAAATAATCCTACCCTCTCCTGGAAGTGTTTCCTCATTATGTATACCTGATGCTGGTACTGTTACCGTGGATGTGCGTGTATAGTTACATACAGCTGTGCTCTGAAGAATCATTTTATTGTCTGAACGGACTGCCTCTGCCGAAAGCGCAGGGAATGGAGTCAGATGCTGGACCCACTTTCAGCATTGCCGCCTACTGGTTGGGTTATTCGGGCCCATCACTACCCTTCCCCGGGCCTCAGTGTCTCCATTTGTAGCATTCCCAGGTCTGGAATTCCATCCACGTGAGCAAGGAGGGATGCGCCACCCAGGACGCGTTGGTCGCCCGCGCTTCCCACCTCCCTACCGGCGCGTCCACCTTTCCCAAGCTGGGGAACGCCTCCGGGGGCCCCTCCACAGCTCAAGACTCACGAGGTGACCTCCACTAACAACAGCCACTCAGGGGATTCCCAGGTTTACCCCAATGAACCTCACTGGGACTGCGGGGGTGCTTGCCCCCGCCCCTCCCTCAAGCCCTCCTCCTTCACGCCTGCACCTTCTCCCCACCCCGCCTCCCTTTTCCCTGCCCCGCCCGCGCACCCGCGCGGCGCATGCGCCGCGCGCTGAGTGTGTTTTATAAAAGTCCAGCTTCACCCAGAAACTTCAGTCTGTTGTCTGCGGCAGCAGGTAGCAAAGTGACCCGGACGACTTGGGTGCTCCGGTAGCCGCTGCGGCTGGAGAGCGAGCAGTTACCATGGACGGGTTCCGTGTAAGTCCAGTTTCAACCTGCTTTTTCTTAAACGTACAAACACGTAAACTTAGAGCGCAGCCCCTCCGAGCGGGCAGAAGCGACCAGAACATGGGAGGTACCGGTACCCCGGAGAAGGAGCGTGGAAAGGAGTTTTCGTGCGCTTGGTTACACTGGAGGAGGGGGGTTAAGATTGAATCTTTTACTCTGTAAGTAGAGGAGGAAAAAATAGAAGGACCTTTTCGGTGGCTGCATGTGTCTCCCCCTTGAGTCCTGCGGTGCGCGCTGGGCTTGCAGGCTGTTTGCAAACAAGAACATTGTGTGCACAAGTGCAGAAAAGGCGTGCGCGCTGCCCGCGGACTCAGACCAAGGGGAGGCGGAGGTTTTGGGGGGGGGTGTTGTTGTTTGTTTGTTTGTTTGTTTGTTTGTTTGTTTGTTTGTTTTGGAGCGAATTAGAAGATCTTTATTTAGAGGTGGAGCGCGGTGCGCCGGGGCCGAGTTCCCAGAGCGAGACAGCGCCCCTGGCTAATTTCGGGCAAAGGCTCCCGGGGAGCACTCTTGCGGCTAGGCGCGTGTTCGCTAACTCTGCACCTGGCGAGGAGCTGTGTCGGTACTCCCGCACAGCGAGCAGAGGGCGGGAAAGGCGGGCGGCCCAAGGTGCTGCTTGCCGGAGGGAGGTGGCCAGGAGCAGCCCGCGCGCCTTGGGTTGAGGGAGAGACCTCGCGGGCATCGGAAGCGCCGCGAGTGGATCCCGGGGTTCGGTAGTTTGGGATAGTACAGACGGAGGAGTATTAAGCAGTCACTGCGCAGCGGGACCCAGAGGTGTGCCCGGCGGCGACTGCGGTGGAGTGAGAACTTGGGAGGGCACCTGGGTTGCGGCTAGTTGCGGCGCAGAAGGGCAGGTGCAAGTGGGGAGACCGTTTAGCTCTCACCGATCCCAATTGCGCTTTTTAACCGTTGGTGGTTTCCTGGAGACTTCTGAAAACCCCTTACCAGGAAGGCTTTTCGTTTCCCCCAGCGGCGCGCAATTCAAAGGCGCTTACAGAGGAGCCGCCCATTCTTTCCCCAGCACCCTGTGGGACTGAACTTGGCGAGCTGCCGGGCGGAACCCTGGCTGGCGGTGGGCGTGGGCGTGGTCGCAGCCGCGGAGGTCCAGAGTTGGACCACCCGGCCCTTGGTGCGCCCTCCGCCTGGGGGCTTCCAGCTGCAGACCTCCGACCCCATTTACTGGGTCAGTGGCGGGGTGGGAAGCGATCCGGGAGAGTGAGGAAATGAAACTTGGGGCGAGGACCATGAGTGCAGACCCCGTGACCTTCCCCTCCCAGTAAAATGCCGCACTCCCTAACGTCCTAAACGCGCCAAGAGACAAACATAGGTAGGGCAGAGACACCCATGCCCCTGAGGAGCACCAGCTGCGGGCATGTATGTGAGCGGTATCTTCTCCCAACACCCCTGTTCAATGCCCCCAAGCGCTAAAGACTCTTCGTTTAAGGCCCTATTCTCCTTCCCCACTACATGTTGCTTGAAGTACAGAATGGTTTGTGTTTAGACAAGCGAGGGGAAGGCAATGTTTTGCGCCTTAGGAGAAAGTTTTGGGGACTCCCCTCCATGCTCCTTCCTCCCCTTTTCCCTGTCCTGGTGAATCTTCGTTTAGAAAATTAATCCCACTCCTCAGAACATGAGCTTCGATTCCCATTCCTCACCTGCCCCCTCCGCGGCTCCCACGCGCCCCCCCCCAAATCCGCACAGCAGCCTAGGAGGGGCCTCTTTGTGTTTTGTTTTGCTATTTTTCCTCCCAAGGTTTTTTCTTCCCCCTAGTGGGCGGGGTAGAACAGTTAGCGAAGATGTGACTTTGAAACCGTCAGAATCTCAGCGCCCCTTTGTTCTAAACAAAGAATTTTGTAATTGGTTCTACTAAAGACGGATATAATGAAATGTCTCTTGGGGAAGATGGGGAGGAGGGTTGCAGGTGTCTATAACATTTCTCTTGTGCTCTTCCTCCCTACTTCGTTGGGAGCAGAATGTCCTGAAGAAGGCTGGTATGAGTTGGGTTTTATAAATTACTTTTTAAAAATCGCAGAAACATTTTCTTGAACTTGGAGAGTGCCAGCTGAACTTGAAAGTTAATGTCCATTCCCTTGCCTCTTTTGCAGATATACCCTTCCGATAACTACACAGAAGATGACCTGGGATCAGGCGACTATGACTCCATGAAGGAACCCTGCTTCCGGGAGGAAAATGCCCATTTCAACCGTATCTTTCTGCCCACGGTCTACTCCATCATCTTCTTGACTGGCATCGTGGGCAATGGATTGGTCATCCTGGTCATGGGATACCAGAAGAAACTGAGAAGCATGACAGACAAGTACAGACTACACCTGTCTGTGGCAGACCTCCTCTTCGTCCTCACGCTTCCCTTCTGGGCAGTTGACGCTGTGGCGAATTGGTACTTCGGAAAGTTCCTGTGCAAGGCAGTCCATGTCATCTATACAGTCAACCTCTATAGCAGTGTCCTTATCCTGGCCTTCATCAGTCTGGACCGATACTTGGCTATTGTCCATGCCACCAACAGTCAGAGGCCAAGGAAGCTGTTGGCTGAAAAGGTGGTCTATGTTGGCGTCTGGATACCTGCTCTCCTGTTGACCATTCCCGATTTCATCTTTGCCAACGTCAAGGAGGCAGATGGGAGGTATATCTGTGACCGCTTCTATCCCAACGACTCGTGGTTGGTGGTGTTCCAGTTTCAGCACATCATGGTTGGCCTTATCCTGCCAGGCATCGTCATCCTGTCATGCTACTGCATCATCATCTCCAAGCTGTCCCACTCTAAGGGCTACCAGAAGCGCAAGGCCCTCAAGACCACGGTTATCCTCATCCTGGCTTTCTTTGCCTGCTGGCTGCCCTACTACATTGGGATCAGCATTGATTCCTTCATCCTCCTGGAAATCATCAAGCAAGGATGTGAGTTTGAGAGCACTGTGCACAAGTGGATTTCCATCACTGAGGCCCTAGCCTTTTTCCACTGTTGCCTGAACCCCATCCTCTACGCCTTCCTTGGAGCCAAATTTAAAACCTCTGCCCAGCATGCACTCACCTCTGTGAGCAGAGGGTCCAGCCTCAAGATCCTTTCCAAAGGGAAGCGGGGAGGACATTCTTCTGTTTCAACCGAGTCCGAGTCTTCAAGTTTTCACTCCAGCTAACACTGATCAAAAAGACTTGTATACATTAAAGAACTTTTTTTTTATGTTACACATTTTTTCAGATATAAAAGACTGACCGATACTGTACAGTTTTTTATTGGATTTTTTTGTGTTTCTTTAGTTTTTGTGAAGTTTAATTGACTTATTTATATAAATATTTTTTTTGTTGTTTTTCATGTGGATGAGTGTCTGTAGGCAGGACCTGTGGCCAAGTTCTTAGTTGCTGTATGTCTGGTTGTAGGACTGTAGAAAAGGGAACTGGACATTCCAGAGTGTGTAGTGAATCACTTAAGCTAGAAATGATCCTCAGCTGTTTGTACATAAATAATCTCTCCATTCCAGTGGAACATTTTCTTTTTCCTGTTCTTAAATTGTTTGGTTACACTATGTGATTTTGCTGTAGAAGGTGGCACTTATAACCAAAGCCTGAAGTGGTATAGAAACGCTGGTTTGTCGGTTTTCAGAAGTGGATTGATTTCAGCGCCTACAATGTACAGTCTTGTATTAAGTTGTTAATAAAAGTTCTTGATAAACTTACTCATTGTTATGTTCTGATTTCCGTTGACATTCCTTTGGCTCACAGAAGTCAAAAATAATATATTTATGGCCTGTCATGTCCTGTTCTGGTTGTTATAATATTTTGCTTAACCTTTATCATAATTCTATGATAGGAATGCTGGCTCAATGACTGATAGTAGAATGACAGTTTATAGAGCAGGAAACAGGCACAGAAACCCTAACTAAATGACCTGGCTAAAGCCACGATAAGCAGCACCACCAGTATTCCAAACCGTGGAATCTGCCTTCAAAATCTGAAGTCACAACCCCTTTCAACTCCTAGACATTTAGAAACATCCAGCCAGTTCCTATGCCTATGAAAAAGAACGTGAAGGATAAATGTGTGTAAAGGAGAAAAGTTTTGCAATACCCTGTTTTAGGTTTTACTACGACTGACCCCCTGTATAATCCAGGTCTGTGCAGTGCCAAGCCTAGTATGCCTTTCCTCTTCAATGTAGATACCATCCTTCCCTTTTCACAGACAAAGGAACTGACATTCATACACTTTACGTAACTGGCACTTTTAAGGGGACAAACCAGTTGACCCCACTCATTGCTCCAGCCCGAGTTCTTCGCCATACCACTGTTGTTCTCCAGAACACCTGGTCGTAAGTCAACTGTTACTGAAAATAAAGCCAAAAGTGAATGTTTTCTTCATAAAATTAACCAAGCCAAAAATACCCCTCTTGCCATATAGTCTATGCAAATCTCAACACTCAAGCTATTGTAACACTTAGCACCTCAAGGGTTTAACCAAGCAGAGAAAAGTTACGTTGGTGCTTTCTGAGCTCAGAAGAAAGGTCCACTGAACCAAGCTCCTCATTGCCCATATTTTGCACAAGATTTTGGAATCTTATGTAATAACACCCGTAACTATTTACACTACCGTTGTGCAAGCCTCAGGCTCTTGAGTAAATTTCAGCTCTGGTCTCCATTTTAAGATAATTTCTAAACGATATAGCAGCCATACCTATCTCATCTTGGGACACAAAAAGGGCACTCCAGGCATGCACTCAAAGATAATAACCAGGATATAATCAAGGCAATATTTGGTCTACTTTTCATAATTGTTTCTGGCACAGAAAATCTATTTTGGAGGAAAAATTGCAATGTATTATCTTTCTGAGGCAAATCACATTTGTCGAAGGCAAATTATAGATCCTGTGAAGGGAAATAACTTAATTACTTAAAATAGAATCCAATTTGGCTGTGCATTTCTGCTGCAGTCTATGGATCTGGAATAATTCAGAATGGTATTCCTATTCCACTTGAGAACACAATTAGATTTTATATAGGAAATTATCTTGAGGTTTCTTGGTTTTTCCCTGGGAAGCCTAATTGGATCACCCTTCATTTAAGCATAGCTTTACATGTACTCTTTGGAAGGCTTAGTCTTAAAACCATGACCATTGTAAAAGACTTCACTTGAACTTTCTCTATAAATATTTATTCTTGAGACAATAGAAGAAATCCTTGGAAGGAATTCGTTTTCTTTCTCCTCTTGGCTTGAAACCTAGTCACCCCAGATTCCTCTCCTTTTCCCTGGAGTCACAACAAAAGGAACCGAGCTGGAACAAAATTCCTAGTGTCACCAGGCTTAATGGATATTTCATTCTCCCTTGGAACAAAGGTGGGATAACTCTTTTTTAAATAGAAAAAAGGTTTGGCTCTCCCCTTGCCCCGAAAGCCCCAGCCCCCATCATTCTCTGTCCCCACCCTGCTATGTTCCAAGTGGCTCCAAAGCATTCCCTGTGTCGTGGTTTGTTCGACAATGCTGGGAAACCCAGTCTGCTAGCCAGCCCTTGCATGAAGTAGCTGATTGTTCTGTCTCCTCATCCCTTATGAATGGGGTCCCTGAAGGTCAGTAATGTAGATTCGGTTGTATAATGGAAGCTAAAATATTTAAATTGTATGCATGCTGCCACTAACGGCATAAATATGACATCTGAGTTATTAATAACATTAAGCTTGTAACTGGGGAGGAAAGAAGATGTTTTTATCTTGCAAAGCCTCTGTTTTCCTAAAATGCTGGGCAATTCACCTCCCCCTGCTGTGGGCTTCTCAGCCTCCTTTTGTGGTTATGCCTATGTTAAAATTGTAATTCTGGGGTAATTTTTTTCTTTTTTTAGAGATTTTATTTATTTATTTGACAGAGAGAGATCACAAGTAGGCAGAAAAGCAGGCAGAGAGATGGGGGGGGGAGCAGGCTCCCCACTGAGCTGAGAGCCCGATGTGGGGCTCCATCCCAGGACCCTGAGATCATGACCTGAGCTGAAGGCAGAGCCTTAACCCACTAAGCCACCCAGGCGCCCCTCTGGGGTACCTTTTAAAGAGGATAACCTACAGGTTTTATTTTAACAATCTAACGAGCTTGACTTTCTCCAAGCTTACTGTCAGATAGTAAAGGCTCCACAAACAGAACTGAATTGTCATTAAGTCCATGTAATAGTGAGGAGGGGCAAGGACCACTGGAGACAAAGTTGACATTACCTTAGAAAATAATCTAGGCATCCCCCCAACACCTAAAAATGTGACGTTGCAGCCTGGCATCATAGGGGTGTACTCAGCCCATTTTGAGGAGGACTCCACTTGGCTTCAAGGTGGCTTAGCCAGTCCCTGCCAGAGACCCCAAAGTTAGTCAGAGGAATGACCTTTCCATGAGCACAGACTAAGAGAAACACTGTTGAGGGCGCCTGGGTGGCTCAGTGGGTTAAAGCCGCTGCCTTTGGCTCAGGTCAAGATCCCAGGGTCCTGGGATTGAGGCCCACATCGGGCTCTCTGCTCAGTAGGGAACCTGCTTCCTCCTCTCTCCTCTCTCTCTGCCTGCCTCTCTGCCTACTTGTAATCTCTCTGTGTCAAATAAGTAAATAAAAAATCTTTAAAAAAAAAAAAAAGAAAGAAACGCTGTTGAAATGAATCCTTTCAAGGCAGTAGCTTTCAGCTGGGGCAGAGCAGGTGGGGTGGGGGCAGGAGTTGCCCCCCAAGAAATGAAATATTTTGGGTTATTATACTGGGATGGGTGGGTGGATGGGTAAAGTGCTACTGGCATCTAGTGGGTAGGAAGCAGGGATATTGCTAAACATTCTATGATTATCCAGCCCAAAGTGTCTGTTGTGCTCAAGATTGAGAATGCCTTTTCAAGATGAGAGCCACAGGATGTTAATCATTATGAAAATAAGGATATATCCAAACAGTATAATCCCATGAAATTATCAACGGACACAGTCCCAAGGTCTCCCTTCAGCACTTCTACCTGGTCTCACTTCAGTGTGTTCTCACTCCCCCTTACTCAATACACACCATTTTCTTCCATCTTTTTACTTCAGTGTCACCTTGTCATAATGAACGTGTCTTTCTGCTTGTCTTCTTCTCTAATGCTTTGCTAGGAAGACATCCCACAAAGGGAAATAAATGGTAAAGGGTGACTGCTGCAGATATTCTAGCTCCCACCCAATATCTGTCTCCCCAAAGACCACAATGTTTACTCAGTTAATCCTCACCCCAGCCTGTGATTCAATTTGGAACACGTCCCACTTTGCTCCTTTTATTTAAAAAATAAACAAGGAGTGATGAGGTACCAGGCCATTGTTCCATTGTCTGCAAGTGACTTGGATTAATTTAAAGCAATCCTATTAAGTCTAACGATTAAAATCTAAAACCTTCTGAAAATCCTTCTTTCAACTGAAAATGCAAAGTGTTTGCAGGCTGAGTTGAGGGATCCACAATATTAAGAAGCCACAGAAGGGGGGAAGGATTTGTCAAAATCAAACAAATAAAGGTGCTCAACCAAACCATACCAGGTGCTGGGTGTTTATCTGGTAGAGCCAGTCCACGATTAAGTTGATTTACATATTACAGTTCAATTAACTAGAACCCAACTCATCAACACTCTTAATTAAAGGGAATTACTTCCTCATATTGGACTGGTCAGAAGGAGAGTAATATTTATTGAGAGCTAACTGAACTCCGGGCACGCTCATCCACGTGCTCCTCAGAAGAGTCCTACCAAGTTAGGTATTACTCTCCCCATTTCCAGGCGAGAGCACAGGGAAGTTCGACCACAGTAACAGGGTCGTGTTCTTTCCCCTGTGCTTACTATAAATGGCGCTGAAGCCGAGCCACCACATTCTGGGACACGTCCTCGAGTTCTCGGTATCTTTGATCCAAATGCCTCTATCTTTTCTAGGTTGACTTTTGTGTGATCACAGAAGTAGTTCCCGTTCACTTTGAGGGTGTCCCACGTACCAAGGTACTTTGATTATTTCATCTTCATGACTACCCTATGTAGGACGTATTATTTTTGATTTGTTTTAAAGATGGAGAAACTGAGGCAAAATTTATCTAACATCATATTAGTGGTAAAGCATAGATTTGAACACAGGCAGGCTGACACGAGTGTGTGTCTTCTTAAGCACTAGAGCAACTTCATTATCTTCTATCCTGTTAGCCAGGGTAACAACCATGAGGTCAAAAAGAACCTCCATGCTCTTCAGTCCTCTTTAGACTTCAATAATAGACACTTGCTTGGTTATGCTTTGTAAAGAGACAAAGCAGACACTGATTTTTTTTTTAAGATTTCATTCATTTATTTGAGAGAGAGAGAGCATGAGCAGGAGGAGAGAGAAAGGGAGAGGGAGGGGCAAGAGGGAGAGAGACATGCAGACTCCCCACTGAGTTGGGGGGGTCAGGGGGCACAGAGGAGGAGGGGGGTGGCTCAATCCCAGGACCCTGGGACCATGACCAGAGCCAAAGTCAGAGGCTTAAGCAACTCAGCCACCTAGGTGCCCCCAGACACTGATATTTTAGAAAGATTTTCACTATTAGTCATTGAAAGAAAATGGGATTAAGTGCCTGGTACATAGTAGGTGCTCAATAAACACTTGTTGAATGAGCGAATGAATGAACATCACAAATTTCTATTCCTAATAGCACACCACACTGTAAGCTTTCTGATTAATGTTGGCATGCGACTTGACTTCCTACCGTCATTCTTTCAGGCATTCTTTAATTGAAGTATTTATTGAACAACACTCTGGACCAGGCAGGTATGCAAGTTGCTCACAGTATAGAGGAAGATGTAATCCTTTTAGTTAGTGTTGTAGATAAGCTGGAAAGTTAGCCAAAGGATTCCCAGACGTTTCAAATTGCCTTACATTTTAAGATATCAAAATTTCTACCCGCCCACCCAATTTTCCTATTATATAATACCCACTCGATCCCAGTCTTATTTCCACTAATTCCCCATTTAGGGAAGAGCAGATCCCTGTCCACCTCACAAACTGGGTGAGAAGCTCCCAAAACTGGTCTGTTCACGTCATGAGGATAAGAGCAGAAATTCTGCCAAACTATAGGATATGGGAAAGAGCCCTAAAGGCAATTTCTTGGCCTTCTGTCCACAGGAGACAACTTGTTAGGCCCTGGGATTGAAGAAAGAAATCAGGACCGTCATTTTAGGCCACATCCTACTTCCTCTGGCAAGCCTGCTCAGTCCCTATCAGTCCAAAGTGAGCTTTTCCATCCCAAGTTCTTAGCTCATGAAGCCCGCAGTGGGTAAACTAACACAAATAAAAGGTCTTTGAAAAGTTAAAAGCAGCTTTTGTGTGTCATTATAGTTTTTTTTTTTCATTTTGAAAATAAATTTTACTCCTTAACTCATTTAATGTCTTAAGTGCAAAGACCTTTGCAGTCTAACATAGTTAATTCATAGATTTGATTTGATTTGATGAAAAAATAATCGGATTCCATAAGGTTGTACCACTGTTGGCTAAGATTATATAAGGTTAGCTCAGTTGGTTAGAACTTGATGTTTCTAAAGCCAGGATCAAGGGTGAGTCCCACTGGGACCATCTTTAAAGTAATGATAACCCATAGATGAAAAGACAACGTCTATCTGCTTTATAGCTGTATCTCCAGTCTCTAGAACAGGATTGGAAAGCTTTTTCTATAAAGGGCCAGACAGTAAATATTTTAGCCTCAGCAGACCATACAGTTTCTGACATAACTACTCAACTCTGCCATTGTAGCAGGAAAGCATCCAGAGACAAAACATAAATGAATGAGCATAGCTGTGTTCCAATAAAACTTTACTTGCGGACACTGAAATTTGAATTTCACATGCTTTTTAAGTATCACAAAATATTATTCTTCTTTTGATTTTTTTCAACAATTTTATAAAAATATAAAGCCATTATTTGCTCCTAGGCTATGAAGAACAGGTGGCAGGTCAAATATGACCTGCAGGCTATAGTTTGCTGACCCTAGGTCTAAACAATGCTTAAAATATAGTAGAAATTCGGTAAATGTGAATGAATAAGTGAAACTCTAAATACAGGAAAGTTCACTCTTAAGTTAGCTTAAGGAACCAAGAATAAACCCAGTGAACCCATGACCTTCAGCTATTTGCAAAAATATCACACCTACCACTTACAAAGCACTTGACTATTCACAAAATGCTTTCACAGGTGGGACCTCAACATAGGTCTGTTTGCAGGTTTGTGCCGTATTGGTTGGCAAGATTCTACTGCCTTACTAGGTCTATTATTTATGGAAGAAAGGTCTAGGATAACAGAGTTGCCTTTTTTATCCACTTTTGTGCTCTACCCCTCCCATCTCCCAGAGTGTGGTGGCATCTCCTTTTATAACTCCCTGTAGCAAGGATGACAGCTCACCAATAAAAGTTGTTGAGGTGCTGACTCACCTTTCTCAGGGGTGAGCAGCACAAATTTTACTCCTCCAAAATGATAATCACCAGTCACAACTTTTGGCAGCAGCTCCCCAGTTAGTAAATAGGACAAAAGAAAAAGCCATAATCCAGTGCAATGAATAGTGTTTCAAAACCACAAAAGCCCAAGAAAAATCAACGGTGCAGAAAAGCAGAAAACTTCACCCCAGTTTTTGGGGGACTGGGGATAGTTCTGCTCTTCACTTTTAGTCTTCATATGCTTCATGGGAATGTCAGAATTAATCTCCACGTGGCTGCCACTCTTAGGTCTCTTACTAAAAATGTGCCCAAGTGAACTTCCTCAGTTCATAGAACATTCTTTCCAAGGTGAGAAGCCCAACTGCTGTCTCAGATAAGAAGACTCCAAAAAGCTAAAGCAACTCTAAAGTACTTTCTGTTTTAAAGAGCATTTTCTGATAGTATAAAAGTGATAGTATAATAGTATAGTATTATAACATATGAGAGTATAAAAATGACTGCTCAGTCACCACTGTCCAGGGTGAAGGAAAACAAGCTATACTGGCTAAAGTGGCCTTGGAAAAAAATCCCTGGCTGAACCAANGGGGAGAGAGAGAGAGAGAGAGAGAGAGAGAGAGAGAGATTGAGAGAGAGATGTGAGAGAAATAATAAATAAAAATGAGAAAGGACACAAAGTGTCAATTCATAAAAGAGGAAATAAAAGTGATAAACAAAAATATGAGGAAATGTTCGACCCCACTGGCAACCAAATAAATAAAAATCAAAACAACACACTACTTCTCATTTATCAAACGAGCAAACATTTTCAAAGTAACAATGTCCCAAGGGTAAGAACCCAGGGAGCCCAGCATCACTGAGCGCTGCGGGTCAGGGGCAAATGGACCAGACCCTTCCCGAGTCACTGGCACATGCCCTGGGAGTTGTGATGTTCCTTCTGCTGGACACAGGGAGACCGTCTCCGGACAATTTAATTTCAGGAAAAAATCCCAAATGATAAAAATGTTTTGTGCACAAAGTTGAGTTTTCCATTTAGTGTTAAAAAAAAAAAAAGGCAGAAGTCAAATAAATACTTGGCAGCAAAATGAGGATTCAGGAAGCTATGGTGAATCCACTCCCTGGAATATAATCTAGCTTCTTAAATAACATTTACACAGGCTACTGGAAAACGTTTATGATGAGTGAGATGAAAGAAGCAGTTTACAAAATTATGCATGCTATCTGATTACAAATGTTTTTGAAAGTCTATGCATATGAGCACTGGGTGTTACATAAGACCGATGAATCACTGAACTCTACCTCTGACACTAGGAATACACTATACATTAGTTAATTGAATTTAAATAAATGTTTTTACAAATGAAAAAAATAAACATATTCAATGTTTTTTTTAAAAAAAGTTTATGCCTATGAAAAAAGATAAATTAAAATGTTAATTAGCAGTAGTTAAGCCATAGGCTTTTTGGTTGATTTTTAAATCTTGGTTTCTCTGTATTTTCAAAATTTATTATGATAGAGTAATGAAAAGATAATCAGTTTGTTTTAAAAGGCATAGGACAGGGAAGAGGGAAGTATACAAGCTCCTTCTTAGGCTAAACACTCCAGGATAGGAACCCAGTCTTTTCCTTTTTTTTTTTTTTTTTTTTTAAATTAGCTCAGTGTCCAAGTAGGCGCTACATATGATGTAAGCAAATCAAAATCTAAGCCTGTAGTAAAGGCCTCAGGGTTACAAAATCAAAATGCTAAGGCAAGCAATTGAAAAATAGACAATAGGCTTTAAGTTACAGCAAATCAAATAACGTCCTTTGCTTCTGGATCTTTTTTGTGTAAGTTTTTCTATTGGCTCCTAGCAAGGAGTGCTCCAAACCACTTCTGTTATGATGCTACCCTATTCCAATCCAATCTTTGCTCAAAGAAAATCTTACACTTTTTAATATGCCCCCGTTTATCTTTTAACAGTTTGATATATGTTTTTTAAAAATCGGACATGTACATTACCCTCTAGCTATTTAGAATATAGTAGTAGAATTTACTAATAGCAGCAATCTTAACATTATATTCCCAGTAGAATCTTTGATATAATCCAGTGTTTCCGAACTAACAGTCATGATATCAAGGAAGTGTTCTAGAGAATTCCAAAGGTAGAGGAGAATGGCAGCCACAGGCCAGACTGTGCTTAGGGTGAGTGAGGCAGTTTCAAATCAATACAATACAATAGTCACGGGACCATCTTTACAAGGCTGGCCTGTTAAGGCTCTCATAGAGGTGATATGCATCTGGGGTCTCTCAAAAGACTTCTCTCAGATAAGTCAAGTCTTTCAAAATCCACAGGAAAGTAAACATACTAGAAAACCCTAAAGGAAATCTCTGAAAGCGTTAGGCATTCATACATGACGGCAATACTGTGGGGCCTTGAAATGGAAACAATGTGTAAGTGGTCAACTCTAAATACTCCATTTTTGTATTGTATTAGAAAGGAAATGTCATGTTAGGGAAGAACTTCCTTCATTCTAATAAGTCCCCAAAATATAGTGGCACACAACAATGGTGGCTTACAGCATGTAACATAATGCAAGTTTTGGAGGCTGAAAATGCCACCACAAAGTGACCAATGTTCACTTTTGTGGAGGGCATACCACAAGCCCGTTACTTTTATTACTTGAGATAGGCTCAGGAATCAGGTAGACAGCAGGGACTAGAAAAGAAAAATTCACGTTTTTTTTTTTCCTATGGTTAAAATGAAATTAACGCTTTATTAAGAAATACTTCTTCATAATTTGTATTTTTCTGCGAAACAAACTGTCCTACGTGTATATAATGTATATAAATTATCTTCAGGGGTGCCTGGGTGGCTCAGTTGGTTAAGTGTCTCCCTTTAGCTCAGGTCATGATCTCAGGGTCCTGGGATTAAACCCCCAAGTCGGGCTCCCCCAGTGGGGAGTCTGCTTCTCCCTCTCCCTCTGCCCCTATACCCCCTCGTATTCCATCTCTCTCTATCTCTATCTCTCTCAAATAAGTAACTAAAATCTTTAAAAACAAAAATTCTCTTCAAAACCTATATTTTAATGAGGAAGTTACTATCTGTTTAGATTTAGATTTTAAATTCACATGGTAAAGAAATTTCCATTGGTAGTTTCAAGCATATAGTCATTTATGAGTTATAGCTTATTTCTTTTTTATGATGTGTGATGTGCTTCATCAAGCATTTAGAAGTCCATGCAGGAATTACCAAAGAATTTTAGCCTTTATACCTCTTGTCTGCTTTTTAGATATATTAATATAATTCTTTGGCTATAAATCAGACATTTACCTTGTTTCATATAATTTTTATTTTTCGTATTATTTTGTTGTATTTTATTTCTATTTCCATTTGCATCTAACACAAAGTAAAACACCTTAAACCAAAGATTTGCTTACTGGCATGTTTTTATGGGCCTCTGTTATGAGCTCTAAGTTGTAGTCCCCAAAATTCATATGTTGAAGCCCTAACTCACAGTACCTCAGAATGTGACTATATTTAGAGATGGGTTCTTTAAAGAGGTAACTGAGTTAAAATCAGGTCTTTGTGGGCCCTAATATATGACTGATGTCTTTATGAAGAAATTAAGTCACAGACACTCACAGAGGGAAGACCATGTGAAGACACAGGGCGAAGGTGGCCATTTACAAGCTGTTATGAGAGACTGCAGAAGAAACTAATCCTGCCGACACCTTGACTTCCGACTTTCAGCCTCCAGAGCTGTAAGACAATTGATTTCTGTTGTTTAAACCACCCAGTCTGTGGCTCTTTGTTATGGTAGCCCTATCAAACTAATATACCCTCTACATAAAATGCTATTGTAGTATGTCATGTTCTTGTCTCTTCTATTTAATATAAACAGAAAAAAAAATGGTTCTTGAGTACACATTCAATCATTCAACAAATATTCATCAAACATCTGCTATGTGTCAAGTGTTGGGATGTGACAGTAATAAATAAAATCTGAGGTCTCATGGAGATTAGAGACTAATAATAAGAAATTCTTCTTCTTCTGGAATTATTCTTCATTTCAGAAATAGGACTTTTACAGGGAGCAACTAAAAATCTTTAGAGAATGAGCTAGGAAAGGAATATTGAAAAATCAAAAGAAATAAAACCCTAACATTTTAATCTTATTATATTACTGGAAGCCCTCTGTATTGGTTGGATAGTCTGGGAAGGAGATGCTGAGAGGTTGTTAGGAAGGCAACAGGTCTATTGGAGGGGATATCCCAGGAAACATCAAAGGGAAAGGAAGGGAATTGGGAAGAGAAAGCCTTCAGACTGCAGTCTTAGGGAGGAAGCAGGATTGGGAAGAGACAGCCTCAGACCACAGTGCAGAACCCAGCAAAGCCTTGGCCAACCCAACCGGTAGCTCCAGGGGAAAGGGCACCTAGTAGAGAAGCCCCACATTGGGCAGAAATGGGCAGGTCCTGGCATTCTGACCATGCTCTATCATTTCCTGGAGGCTGCCTGGGAAAAGCCAGCACAGTGGCTCCTGCTAGAGAGCTTGGGTGTGGCCTGAAGGCACTCAGAGCTGGAAACTCTCAGCTAACTGGGCTCAAAACAAGTTCTTTCTTGAAGGAAGTTCTGAGCAACACCTCCGTGGCTACTGCAGCCTTCAAAAGGTAAAACAGTAAACTGATTTTTATAGAGAGGCTTTTAAAGTCAATTGAATTTAAATTAAAAAAAAAGAAAAAGAAAACATGTGAAGAAAAAAAAAGATACAAATGACTGCTTTGCTTCTGCCATAAAATAAGAGCTGAGTATTACAATTATATCAGAGAATAGCCAATGATGTTTATATGATGATGCTCATTATTAAGAACCATTTAACCATTTACTTATATTAAATATCTTCTTTTTATGACATCAGGAAATTGTTCAATACATTTAAGAAAGATAAAAGTAAAGTCAAGCAATTTCTTTATTTTCTTTTTCTTTCAAGAGTTGATATAGGGCGCCTGGGTGGCTCAGTGGGTTAAAGCCGCTGCCTTCGGCTCAGGTCATGATCCCAGGGTCCTGGGATCGAGGCCCACATCGGGCTCTCTGCTCAGCAGGGAGCCTGCTTCCTCCTCTCTCCTCTCTCTCTGCCTGCCTCTCTGCCTACTTGTAATCTCTCTCTCTGTGTCAAATGAATAAATAAAATCTTTAAAAAAAAAAAAGAGTTGATATAAATTCTAGTTATTTAACATATAGTGTAGTATTAATTTCAGAGGTAGAATTTAGTGATTCATCACTTGCACATAACACCCAGTGCTCATTACAACAAATGCCCTCCTTAATGCCCATCACCCAGTTACCCCATGCCCCCACCCACCTCTCCTCCAGCAATCCTCGGTTTGTTCCCTATTGTTAAGAGTCTCTTATTGTTTGCCCTCCTCTCTGTTTTTATCTTATTTTACTTTTCCTTTCCTTCCCATTATGTTCATCCCTGTTTTGTTTCTTAAATTCCATATATGAATGAAATCATATGGTATTTGTCCTTGACTGACTCATTTCACTTAGCATAATATAGACTCTAGCTCCATCCACATGGTTGCGAATGTTAAGATTTCAGTCTTTTGATGGCTGAGTAATATTCATATATATATATTCATACCACATCTTCTTTATCCATTCATCAGTCAACGTACGTTTGTGCTCTTTCCATAGTTTGGCTATTGTGGACATTGTTGCTATAAACATTGGGATGCATGTCCCCTTCGAATCACTATGTTTGTATCCTTTGGATAAATACCTAGTAGTGCAATTGCTGGATCATAGCGTAGTTCTATTTTTAACTTTTTGAGAAACCTCCATACTGTTTTCCAGAGTGGCTGCATCAGCTTGCATTCCCACCAACAATATAAGAGGGTTCCCCTTTCACTAAATACTCACCAACATCTGCTATTTTTTGCTCTTAAAATGTGAGAACGTCTCTCAGAAAAAATAAAAGAAAGAAAAAAGAAGAAGAAGAATGTCTCTCAGCAAGTGCTTTAATAGCCCAAATCAAGATCTTCAAGGAAATGCATTTTTAATACCCAATATAACTTGCCAAATACTTATATAGTGGAAAAGTTTAAATTTTAAATTTTTGTTAAAGTGTGATATAATGTATACACAAGAGCAGCAACTGTCCCCCACACCCCCGCCAAAAGTTGTGCTTTGAATTCAACATTAGGATTTGGAATCTAAAGGAGTCAAATATTTGAATTATGGCTTTCATTCATTCATTCATTCTATTACTACATGCCCAGGTGCTGTGCTAGATGCTGATCACTGCAAGACATACTTGGCCCCCGTTCGTATGGACCTAGAGTAGGAGAGCTAAACATTAAACAAATATCCAAGGCACAAAAAAATGCATCTTTATGAACTGAGCTTTGTGCTCTGAAAGAAACAAAAGAAGGTGACCTAAACTGACTTAGACCTAGGTCAGGGAAAAAGTCCCTAAGATGTGTTAACTGTGCTGACTGGCATCTTAAGGATGACTATGTATTTGAAAAGAGGGTAAAAGGTATAGGAAATGATAGTATGAAGGACACATGCAAAGGCCCTAAAGCAGGAAGAAGTTAGCAAAACTAACTGTAGCTAGATCTCCAAAGCCAGGGGATGAAGTGGTGCCAGATGAGGCTGGGAAGTCAAGACTGGGGTCAGACCTACCTGAATAAGGCATATTGGGGACTTTGATCTTTGCTCTAAGAGCAATGAAAAGTGTTTTAATGCAGGGATAGATAATACAATCAGGTCTGTGTTTTGCAATGATAACTGACTGCAGTGTGGAGAAGAAATTAAAATGTGCCTAAGTCTATCTGGGAAGATCACTTAGCCAGAGAATATGTATGTGGTCCAGGGGAGAGGTGATGGCTCGAGTCACAGTTCACTGTTTCTTTAGCCTCTACAAAATGCAATCCCAAACAGGCACTGTGGGAAGGACTCCAGGAACTAGGAGACACTACCTTGTCCATCATTGGAATGAAAAGGTCCTGGGGGCTACAAAATAGACACAGGTCTGCTTGCCAAAGTTTTCATTTTCCACTGTCACTTCAAAGCCAGTATGTCCAAAACAAACAAAACAGAAGGTCCTCTATAAACTAGATCTGTGTCCAAATCACCTTTCTCCATCTGCCATACCATCCTGTCTCATTATTTTTTTGTGAAAACCGGATGCCACCTGTCATACTTCCCCCTCCTTCATCCCTGCATCCAGTCTGTTGCTCAGTGACCTGGGCAGGACAGAACTATACTCAGATCTCCTGGCTCCTTCTACTTTGTCCTGTGTCCCTGCTCCAGGGACAGGGCCACCCCCAGGTCCCTGTCCAGAAGAACTATAGTTTATAGGAACAAAGACAATTGAACTTTGTTTTCTCATTGTATTTCACAAATGCAGCCATTAAGTTTAAAACCTCTTTCATGCAAATTTTCTGTACTGCTCTGGTTGGCTTCTCCCCAAATTCTTAAATCCAACAGTTCACACTATGCAATTTACTTCTGTATCATGGTCGTGTTCTTTAATTTGCTGCAATTTCCTGGTCAGCAATTGAGAAATTCAGATGAGATTTATAACAAAGTCAATCTTCAAACAAAATCTTCTGTGGACACCAAGCATCTAAAACATAAAATTGTAATTGTTCTGATTATACAGGGGTGGTGGGCCTGGAAAACCTTCCTTATTGCTCCCCTCTACACTTTCTAACCATCCCTGAGGTCCCTTATTTGAAGGCTATAAGAAGCCTAACTTGAGAATCATAAGACTTGAGGCCTCTCAGGTATCTTCCAGCCCTAAAATTCTATGGTCTATCATTTCTTAACTATGACCAGTTGTCACTTGGTCTTATACTTCTATACTTGGTTGTATACTTCTATACGCCTTTTTCGCCTCCTGCCTGGAATACTGAAAATTGGTTTCTTTATACCTCCAGTACACTGAGTTGAACAGTGACACCCCCTTCCAAAACTCATGTCTAACTGGAGACTCAGAATGTGACCTTACTTGAAAATAGGCTCTTTGTAGATGTAACTAGGTAAGGTGAGGCCATATTGGAATAAAGTAAGTCATACATCTAATATGACTACTGTCCTTATAAGAAGAGAAGAGACTTAAAGAGAGAAGACACACCCAGGGAGAGTGCCATGGGGCAAAAGAGGCAGGATTCAAGTGATGCTGCCACAATCCAAGAAACTCCAAGGATTGTGGGCAACCACCAGAAGCTAGAAGAGGCAAGGAAGGATCCTCCCCTAGAGATTTGGCCCTGTTGATACCTTGCTTTCAGACTTCTGACCTCCTCAACTATGAAACAATGAATTTCTGTTGTTGAAGGCCCTCGGTTTATAGTTATTTGTTATAGCAGCCCTAGGGAACTAATAATAAACTAGTCTCTCTCCAACTAAAATCGACTTCACATATTTCTCTTAGATAAATTTTCCTTAATCTCTGCTCTATCATATTTCTCTCCTACTTATTTCAATTCAGGAAGCATTCGATTTATTGAACAACTATGGTGTGAAAAGCACTGTGACAATGCTAGGTGTGTGGAGGTGAATAGCACCAGCATGGTTCCTGCCTCCGGAGAGCTTCCAGACATCAACAAACAGAGCCTCTGTCTAATGTATAATTATAAATTGTGTTGTACTATAAATGAAAATAATAGGCTCTTATGAAATACAATTGGAGAGCTGAGCAAGGGGGCTAAGCCAAGACCCACAGGATGAATAGGAGCCAACCTGACAAAGAATTGAAGGAGAGAACTTCCCTAGACAGATGACACATGAGGTTGGGAAGAGACTGGACTGTTTGAGGAAGTGAAATGGAAAGAAGGCCCCTGTGGCTGAAGACTGGGCAAGGAGAAAGTGACACAGAATGAAGTTGGGGGAAAAAGCAGAAATCTGGTCATAGAGGGTCAAGTTCAGGACATGGGGCTTTATCTTAATAAAATGAGAAGGCACTGAGAGGTTTCAAATAGGAACATGACACTATGTGTTAAGTTTTTAAAGCTATCTCTGGCTGCATTCAGGAAAGGGGTTATTTGGGATCAAACACAACATAAAGTGATCAGTTTGGAGGTAAGGTAGTAGCTATAAATGAATTTGGATTGTGGCTGGATTTGAGGTATATTTTTTTTAGGTACAATCAATATGACTTACTGATAAATTGGATTTGAAGAAAAATAATGAATCAATATGTTTCTGGCTCAGGAAATTAGGTGGATGAAGATACCATTTACTGAGATGGGAAAGATTGGGTAGATTGGTTAGGGGTATAGTCAAGGTTCCTATACAAAATGGTTCCTGAGCACAGTGGCTCAAAGAATATGGAACAATTTCTTTCTCACATAATAAGCCATAGGTAGAAAGTCCACGGTTGGTAGGATAGCTTGGCCATCCTAAATGAAATGTTTCTATTTCTGGATCTAAGTTAGCTCTTCTGGCTTCAGCCTTCCCAACTGAATCCCAGCCTGCAAGGAAAGCACAATTTTGGAGCTGCCATCTGGAAGTGGCACACACCACTTCTGTTGATGTCTCATTGGTGAGAGCCTAGCCAGATGACCAAACCTAACTGAAATGGAGGCCATGAAATACAGCCTTTGGCTGGGCAGCTATATGTTAAACTTAAATTGGAAAGAAAAAAATTTTACTAAAGGACAAAGATTAGACAGGATGTTGGTGGACACCAGCAGCCTCAGCCACAGTGGGGAATGATCAATATGTAAGTGGGAATGATGACTATGTGATAGGTGTGGAGATGGAAATATGGGTCTGAGAAGCTCAAGCGGTAGGATGAGTTCAGAGATATATACTGGAGAGTTAGTTATCTCCATGAAGGTGGCATTTAAAGTTATGAAGCTAGATTAAATGAAGTAGAGTAGATAGAGAAGAGGGCCAAGGACTGGACTCCGAGGGCCTCCAACACTTAGAGGTTGGGTAGAGGAGGATGAGCTTGCAAGGGAGACTGAGAAGACCAGTGAGGTAAAAGGAAAGACAAATACATGTAGCCTATGGAAGCTAAGAGAAGAGAGCATTTGCAGAAAGATGGCCCATTATATAACATATTAATCAGAAGCTTGGTAAGATGAGGATATGGACAATGATGATGTATCTCTATTACCTTTTCTACCTTCTACTTGCCTTCAAAGTCTTCAAAATCTGTTTTTAGCCTATCTATCCAAATGTATTTCTCTCTAATCCCCATTCAAAAATCATGTCTGTATTCTCAGAGTCCCCAGACATATCAACTGGTTCCCCCACCTTTGATCATACTCTTCCTTCAACCTGGATTGATATTTCTCCCCATTATCTAGTTACTTAGTAAGTTATCCTCATTCTCCCAGGCTCCTCACTCATGAAGGCATCTTTCGAGTTCACAGTTGAGGAGAAAACTGTTTTTCATTACATTTTATGTGATATATTTTTCTCTCTAACTCCTAAGGGTGGAGACCATAGTACATTTATTCCATATCCCCAACAAGCTAATAGGATTAGCCAGGTAAGTCAACTAATGAGTACTCAATACTTATTGACTCTGGGTACAGTAATTGGGAATAGATTCTTAGCATGCTGGATGTGGTAAGACCTTTGGTATTATCTGATCCAAAGCTCTACCTCACACATGAAAAATGTAAAGTCAAAGAAACATGAAAGTGTTTTTCTCTGTATTTAAAACAGAATGTAAGTTAATATTTAATAACATCCTCATCAATGAGCACCACTGAAACACCATGCCCCACTAATTGCACTTTTCACTAACATCCCTTTGCTTCAGTCCCTTCTATAGTTCCCTATCAAGCATCTATTAAGCACCTGGTAAATGTCAGGCTCGGTGATGATGAACAAGATGAAGTCTTGCCCTTAGGGACTCTACAGATAGAGAAGCTTGAGTCTGCATTGATTTCTCCCTTCCTGATGTCCACTGTGTTCTAGTTTTCCAAGAAACAATGAAACATAGACATAGACATAAAGTAAAGCCCCATCTTGACTGATTCAGTTAACAAAAACAAGTTCACCTACATGAGCTGACTTTTACTTACCTCACTACAATCCCTCCACTCACATGCTATAAAGTATACTAAATTTCATGTAAACTATATAGAGTAAATAAATATATTTAATATATGGAGGTATCAAGTTCTTCTCTTTTCCTTTTAAGGAGTTATTTATTTATTTGGGGGTGTGTGCACGTGCTCTGCGAGGGGGGAGGGGCAGAGGGGAGGGAGAGAAGCAGACACACACATCCCCCACCTCTACCCCTCCCACTCCCCCCCCCACCCCCAGACCCCCAATTCCTCACCCGCTCAACTGGGCTCCCCACTGAGTACGGAGCTGGAGAGGGGAGTGCAGAGCCTGACAAGGGGCTGAATCCCACTACCCAGAGATCATGACCCAAACCTAAATTAAGAGTCAGTCTCTTAATTGATTGAGCCATCCAGGCACCCTTACCAAGTTCTCTAATTCAAATAGCCCTCCATGAATCTTACTGAGATATGTTAATCATTCACATGATGACTTATACATAAATACTTATTGTGGACCAGAGATGTTCTTGACCAGCTTTTAATCTCTCTGTATTTGTTTTCAGCACTGTGGAAGAGCCGCTGAAGGGTAGGTGCAAGTCAGAGAGGAGAGAAAACTTGTTAAACACTGAAAACGTGCCAAGAAAGCATCAAGGCATCTCCCTGTCAGGAAAACCCTTATGAGCACTTTAAGAAGCTATTCTAACACTGTGTAATGCCAGTTTACGCTGACTGGGTTGTGTAGTTCACAGAAAGTAGAGACCAGTGAGGTAAAAGGAAAGACCCCCAAAGGTCAAGCATAGGTCAGCTAACCCTGTAAAAGGAGCTACATTATAAAACCTCCTCGTGTTCCATGACCAATGACTCCACGTGACTAATTCCCCTGGGGTTGCTCCAGCAGGTAATAGCCACAGCAGAGAGTCTGCCAAGGAAAGGGCATTCTGAGATTCACCACTTTGCTACCTCATCATTAGTGGGGTGGAAAGATGATTCTCTGGCTTGGAAGCATTTGGGATGCAGGCTCAACATTACACCTTAGTCTTCATATCCACTCAGCCCTACCCAACCAACACAAATCCCCTACTGGCAAAAAGCCTCTGAATGGGCTGGTCAAAGATGCAAATGTTGAAAGAGCAATACTGTCTGTGTATCTGGAAAGGATATAAGCTCAATATTTCTCATCTCAACAGTGCCTTTAGATTTCTGGGTAGTAGAACGTTGTTTGCATGTTTGTTTTACTAACCTTAAAAAATTCAAGGTTTAGAATTTAAATTAGGTGTTTAAATCCTTACATTCAAAATGAATTTAAATTTGACCAAGATGCTTATTCGGTTATAGTTGGGGGTAGCAAGCAATCTTTAGCCCTTAAAGGAAGCCTTTTAATTGCTCCAGAGAAATAATGATAATAATAATTTTAATAATAATGATTATTATTCTTATAACTAGTATTATTATTATCTAAAAATGGCTACCTATTTGTTTCTTTGTTCTTCCCCCACCCTTCTCCCTCATTTCCTTTCCTCCACTGACTCCCTATAAGTGGCTAGAGTGCACATGCTAATGAGTTGCCCGGACACTTAAGGATCTTAATCCCAAATCATAAAGACCCTAAGAAGGACCTCAGCTGCCATCCATAAATTTTTATTTAAAAGCAAGATAAAAGTAGAATTAATTTAGCACAGAGCCAGCGCAGTGAGGGGGAAAAAAATTAAGTGTCAATTCAAAATACTTATGTGTGTCCCTACCCTTTCTGAGCTCATAACTTCTGCACATGCTTAATAGGTCATGTCATAGTTAATGCATCTTCCTTCTAAGAACGGCTTCATAAACCCCCCCTTAAATCCAGTTATCACAGATGATTGGGGAATCGAAACACGGAGGCAATTCCCTACTTTCTCTAATTGGAATGGCTAATTCAGCCATAACAGCAGTTCCATCCAGATGCTCAGATTGGTTCAGAGTATGGAAATCTGTAGTGAGGGGATTTACTCATGATGCTGAACAAAGAAAGCCATCATTATCTGTGGTCAGAAAAAAGTATTCTAATTAGTGTTAATATCCTCCTGCTGAGCTTCCTGTCATCCACAGTTTGATCCCCGTACTTGGGCTTTTCATGATCTGATGTCCCGGCCAACCAGCCATGCAAGCAAGGGTCCAGGTACCAATAAGGGAAAATGGGAAGCATAGGCTGGATGTGCTGTCTGGAGAAAAAAAAATAGCTTAAAAATGCCAGCGACATTGACTTTTTGGATTGAGATCTTTATAAAAATTTGCTCAGCAAGCCTAAGTCTAGGGCAATCAATCTATAATCCCATAATAACAAGTAGTAATTGAATAAAAGCATGAGAAGAATTTGTGGAACACTGTCTTCAAACATTTGAATTGCCATTAAAGCTCATCTGCAATTGAATCTGAAACACTTGGATACCCATTAAGGTCTGAGATTTCTCAACAATAAATTTAGACTCCAGGAGAGATTAGGCACAATTCAGTGCTTAATAAATCCCTTTTGACGATGTCAATGACAGGCAGAGGTGCAGGTGGGCCTTCCTCTGGATTCCTTTCTTTTCACCCACCCCCTGAAGTCAGTGTCCTGATGGGCTGATTTGAAAGCCAGATAAATGGCCCAAAGAACAGACTAAGGGAAAGGAATGATGTGAAAGCCCCACATGGAAAAGAGGAGTGAAAAGAAAGATCCTGACAAAGCAAACGTTTGGAACCAGAAAGGGAACCGGCACACACTGTCTTAGAAAAATTGAGAGATTTAACTGACACAGTTGAATCCCTCCATAAAATGTTTTCTGAGATCTGGGCACTCCGCCAGTCACATATTTCATGTCACATTTGACATGTGTGGCTCATGGTCTGAGCCAGGCTTGAAGAGAAGCAATGCTGCCAATTATTGAGGAGGTGTAATCTGAGGGGCAAAAGGAAGTTTCTGTCCCACCTCCCTTTCCCTACTCCTAAAGTAAAAATGACGATAATTTGTGACAATGCCCAAACTGTCTGAAATGTCTAATGGTGGGATTCAACACACAATACGCCAAAATATGGTACCTTGGCATATAGAATAGTTTAGGCTGAAGGAGTTTGAGTAAACAGCCGAAGCAGGAAGGTCACTCTGACTTACACCTCCCTTCACCCACAAAGCAGGCCACATAATACTCATGTGAGAGGTGCCTTCCATATTCCCAGAAGAAAGGAGCATTCTCATCTCCAAAGACAAAGGGACACTGAGAAGAAGCCAAGCAAGGAGGCCTCAATAAGTTTCCCCCAGTTTGTTCCATTTACCTTGTACTCTAACCTCTCATGTTCTGATCACTGTCCACTTTTCATCAAATCTAACATTAAAATACCCAGGTTTAATTGTTTCTTTGGGTCCTCACTTAATTATGAAGGTTCCCATGTCATGTAAAATTGATATTAAATAAATCTGCATGCTTTTCTCCTATTAATCTGTCTTTGTCAGTTGAATTTTCAGACTTAGCCAGGGACCGTAAAAGTGTTCTAGAAATCTTTTCCTCCCCTATGTTACAGTAGAAAGTAATCCACTCCTTGACTCTTACATTTTTTTTCAGCTCTAGAGGTGGAAGATGACAGATTTAAACAGCACTAGAGCTTTCTGGGAAAATCAAGGTCCATCTCTTTTTTCCAACTGATGTTTAGATGCTGCAGTCCCTGATCATAAAGGCAAAAGCAAATCTACCATCTGTTTGGCCACTTCGTAGTAAGACTCCAACAGGAGTACAAATCTACTCATTTATTGTGCTGTATTTTTTTCAAAATGAAGCTGGATAATAAAATACTAATTACACATTTTGTTCCTTCCAAAACATAGAGATTAGCTCACTAACAATGGTCAATGAGAAATAAGAGAAGGACTTCATCTGGTGTATGTTGCAGGTTAAGAGGGCATTGCAATTTTATTATTGATTATCAAGTGAATAAGTATAATTTGGATTTTAAAGTACAGATCTTTTCTGCTTTGTCATTTCTCTATCTACTTAGATCTAAGGTGGGAAACAAATATGAGTAAATAAAGGAAATCTTTATTTCCCCCAAGAAGCTAAATGCCAAGAAGCCAAGGTAAATATCTGAGGTAGGAGCAGAGTAAGGAAAAGATAGGAAATTTTGGAAACAAAGTTTTGTCGTTGTTGCTTCTATTGCTGATGATGCTACTGGTGGTGGTGGTGCTTTTTAAAATGGTTTTCATTCTGTAAGCTATAAGGATGTATTTGTTAGCACCATGAGTGATGTTCCCACTCTCGGACTCTGATCACAGCCAAAGAACTAATCTTTAGAATCACAAAAACTGCCACTATTCTCTTCTTAATATCATCTTTTTCCTACTTCCCTCCGAGCTTCTCTGGCTGGAGCCCCTGTAAATTGGGCTGACCAAAGACAGATTAACAAAACAAACACATTTATCCACTTTAACTTTCACATGACACCAGAGCCTTCATAAGGAAATGAAGACCTGAAGAAACAGTTCAACCTGAATATTTTTTCATGCTAGTTTTGATGGAAAGCAGAAAATCGTGGAAAACCAGGAAAGGACAAAAGGGTATGAGGTAAGTGTGGTAAAACAGGGACAACTTAGCAGGTCCTGTTGGCTCAGCTGCCTCCTGGTGTGCCTTTGTCTTCGGAGATAGGGATGCTCTGAACTCTATCAATCCCCATAAATTACAGCCATATATATTCCTTTTTTAAAGAGGTATAGTAAGGAGACTTAACATGAGATCCACTCTCTTAACAAATCTTTAAGGGTAAAAAACAGTATTGCTAAGGATGGGCATAATTTTGTATAGCAGATCTCTAGAACTTATTCTTACTTAATGGAAACTATAACCTATTATTGAATAGCAACTTTCCACTGGCGGTGTTTTCAACAGAGAAAATCCAAGCAAATAATCCAAACACAGATAATTAAAAATTATTGGGGAAGGGAAATGGGGGTCTAAGAATTGAGGTAGAAGAAAAGAAATTTAACAATATCTCCACAAAAGTAAAGTTCTTTACTTTTACCCGCCAGGCTTTAAAAAGTGCTGACTTAAAAAGAAAAAAATTAAGGATGATGGGGTTCAGAACATACTACTCCCAAAATACAGCATCTTGGCCTACTGAATATTCAGAGCTGAAGGAGTTTGAGAAAAAAGTAGAAGGAAGGTCATTCCCCCCTCCTTCGTTTCCCCTCATAAAGCCCTCATATAAGAAGCGCCTTCCCTAGACCCAGAAGAAAGGAACATCCTTTCCTCTAAAAATAAAAAGATTCGGAGAAGAATCTGAATAAACAGGCTTTGCTATAATTCCCCAAATTTATTATTTACCTCATGCTTTTTTGCCTACGTGACTGTCCACCTTTCATCAAACCTATCACAAAAAGACTCAGGTTTAACCATTCCTCCAGATCTTCGTTTCCTTATGAAGGCTCCCAGGTAATATAAAACTTGCATTAAATAAATTTGCTTCTCTCCTGTTAATCTGCCTTTGTCAGTTTAATTTTCAGACCCAGGCACGTACCCTAAGAGGGTCCAGGAAAACACACAAAGTGAAGGAAGGAAACCTTAGCCAATACAGGTGATACCCGCTTCCCAAGCTCTTTGCCCATATAGCCTCATTATAGGTGATTTTAGTGAGATCCATTCACTCTTCATTCATTCATGATAGCCCATCGTGTGCCCCACTCTTTCATTCAATAAATATTTAGAGAGCCCACAATGTGCCAAGTACTGCTCCAGACCATAGGAATTGAAAGATGAGTAAGATAGGTGTGATATCCTCTTATCCTCATGGAGCTTAGTTACTTGAAAAGAAGGCGGTAAATAAATAAACAAACCAATAAGGGAACAAGCTAATTCTGCTTGTAAGTGTTAGGGAAAAGGAAAACAATAATATGAAAGAGAGATCTGGGCAAGCCAAGACTGGTTGACTTTTAATCAATAATTCATTCATCTCTCAGCAAATATACATTGGGTACTTAATCAATTAGCTTTTATAGCATAACAAACCACCCCAAACTTAGTGGCTTGAAACAATCACCATTTCCTAAGTTCATATTTCTTGGGTGATCTTTTGGGTTGAACCTAGTAGGATAATCTTTCTGGTTTCAGCTAGACTCATTCATGCATCTGTGGTCAGCTACTGATCGTCAAGTTCACTGTACTTCTAGGGGTTGGCTGGTTGCTAGTTGGGGTGATAAGAGTGAATGGGCCTATATATCCTTTGCTCTTCAACAGGCTGGTCTGGTGTTATTCACAGAGGCTCTGCAGGGTTCAAGAAGGAGAGAAGTGTGCAAGGGGTCTTAAAGTCTAGGCCCAGAACTGAGACCATGAGCTTCTGTCATATTGTATAGCCAAATCAAGTCCCAAGGCCAGGAACTACAATGTCATATTGCAACAGGCAAGAATAGAGGGAGGAGGAAAATTATTGGTTTTTGTTTTTTGGGGCATTTTTGTTTTTTTTCTTTTACAATCTTATACAAACGCTAGAGGTAAGCCAGGCAACTTAGAATATAGTGGTGAACAAAACAAGGATGACCCGTCTTCTTGGAGCTTACAGTCTATCTACGATCTGTGCTACTGGGGGAAATGCTTTCTACATCCCCAAGAGAATGGATATCGAATGGTTGTTTACCTGGGGGACCTGAATGTTGATTTCATTAATTGGCACTTGGCACCTGAGGCAGGGGATTCTGTCTGCTCAACATGGGACCTATTAACATGCCTTATTGTGAATAGAACTAATTACTAAAATTGGATTCTAACCAAGCCACCCTCAGTCGTTTCTCTATGGAGTGCCAATCCTATTGAGGAAAGGACACTCACAGCTCTGTTGAAATCTTATTTTCTTTTAAGACAAAGTCATTTGCTCATTTGTTCATTGCCTCAGACTCCTTTCGCATCTGGTGCCCCTGGACCGGAATTATTTGTCCAGAAGGTGACCTTCACTGCCACAGCTTTCTCCTGAAAAACGGCTTCCAACAAACATGCGGCAAGCTGAAAGGCCAGGAGGCCCAGCCAAGGCCTGTTGGTCGTCCACCTTCCAGATGTCAAAGCCCAGAGACAGAAGGTGATTGTCTCCAAATGGCCTCATCCTTTGGCACTGCAGGGAAGCAACCATGTGGTAGACATGACAGTCCCCACTCTGCCAAGGCCATGCAGAGCTCGCCACAGGGCCACAATTCAGAAGAGAAACTCATCAACTTCTGGCAGAAAGACTAAGCAAAGCTCTTTGTGAACTTTATCTCAATTTGTCTTCCTGGAAAATGGGGCTGCTACCTCTTTATTCGTATTTCCAGATTTTTCAGAATACATGCTCTTATGTGTCTGTTCACATTAGTACTGTTGGTCAACAAACTTTTACGAAGCACCATATTAGGGTTATAAGAATAGGACCCAGTGCCTGTCTCCAAGGCACTTGTTGGCCTACAGAAGTGTACAATGAAACTTCTTAAGGTCTGGGACTGATATTATAAAATGGTTTTATTTAGAGCCACAAAGAAAGAACAGGCTGATAAAAAACATGGATGTTGCTAATTATGCTAATGCTTTCTGTAACTTAAAAAGGAAGACCTTCTTTGAAGTGGAGGTATTAATGTTTCCATTTTCATCTTATTATGCCAAAATTCTTGAGCAAGGGGTTAAATGTTTCAGAAGAGCCCAGCTATACAGGATTACTCCTTCAGAACCAGAAGAGGAAGGGAAGGTTTTATGCTAAGAGATGGAATTCTCATGGCGGAGTGAGATTTTATCCATCCCCTGTGAGAGACAGAAGAGACAAAGGCAGGCTGGGCTCTGTCCACTCTGGCACCTTAACCCTCCACTGCACTTGGTCACCACTTCCAGGCCTTTGTTCGGGCCATTCCCTTCACTCTCTCTCTGCATATCTAGACCCTAGCTCTACTATAAAATTCACGAGTAAAAAAACCTTTCCCATGGAGCCTTACCAAGAGAATCCCATAAACTCCAACCCGATCCTCTTGTCTGGTAGTGATAGCTCTCCAAAAGTTCCAGAGTATTGATCTAAAATTTTGGGCAGCATTTCCAATTTGTTTTCCCTACAGTGCATAACACAGTGCCAGATGCACAATAGATTGTCCATAAGTATTTGTCGAAAATGAAAAGGGGGAGGAGGAGAGAGGAAATAAAAAGGAGAAATATCTGAGGGAGAGAGGGAAACTGAGAGAGAATGAACCAACTACTCTATGCAAGAATCCCCAGAGACGAGTCAGCACCACCCCAAAAGGTTTTCAAAGAAGCACACTCCCTGGCTATTTTCGGGAACTACCAAATCCCATCTCTGGTGGCTTTGCCTTCCTGAGTATGCAGATTTGAGATCTGGCCATGCAGGGAGTTTCAGCCTTTCCCTTTTATTCTTAAATGTGTGGTGACCCAGGGACTGGGGCTAATGGGAGATGCCACGGACACAAAAGAATCTAGCTTCAATAGCTGCAAACTGAACATCTATGCTACCAGCCCCAAAGCTCCCCAGTCTAATTCCAGACAGTACCCAGGCTTGTGAATTTCAAAATAATAGGGACTGCCGTTCTCAACTGCAACACAATTTCCTCTCGATCATAAAACATGATGATTTCAGAAGATCACGCCCCAGAGCTAAAGCCAGGAAGGAAAAGGAGGACATGGGTGCCTGGGTGGCTCAGTGGGTTACAGCCTCTGCTTTCGGCTCAGGTCATGATCTCAGAGTCCTGGGATCGAGGCCCGCATCGGGCTCTCTGCTCAGCAGGGAGCCTGCTTCCTCCTCTCCCTGCCTCTCTGCCTACTTGTAATTTCTCTCTCTGTGTGTCAAATAAATAAATAAAATCTTAAAAAAAAAAAAAAGGAGGACATTCTACAATGTGGAAGCTGAGAATCTCCCACAGAGACATATTTTTATCCCCATATCAGCTTTTCTGTACTTTTGTGTGTGTGTGTGGGGGTGATAACATACCACAAAATAGCTGCTAGGCTCAGAAGGGAAGAAGTAGCAACTTCACCCAAGACACAAGAGAATTGTCATCCAATTGGCCTCAGGCCTTCCTGAGCTGTTAATCATTAAATCAAGGCTTCTACTTCCTGCTGTCTTTAGTAGGTTAAGTCCATAAGCCCCTGATAACTTTTCTCAGGTGCCAAAAGCATTTCTATACTCTGCCTCAATGTTATCTGCAAAAATCACAACCTGCTTTAGTAAAGAGGGTTGGTAGTGTTATTTCCATTTTATAGATGGGGAACTGAGAGGCTAACTGGGTGAATGACTGGCCCAAGGTCATGAGCGAATAAGTAGGACCAGAACCAGGGCCCAGAACCTTCAGGACACTGTTTCTGAAGCTCTGTGTTCCCTTCATAGCTCTCTCCCAAACACCCTTTCCTGCTTCCCCACGTTCACCACAGCACCCTGTGGTGAACCTCCCTGGTAGTTTTCAGTCGGTCTCTCAGTCTGCCTTACCCATATTTTATCCCCAGCTCATGAAACAGCAACTGACTCATAGAAAGCATTCAATAAATATTTGTTGAGCTAAACTGTACTAAACCTGAGACTGGCAACTCCAAATTCCTAACACTGGAATCCACTCCTGCCTAGAAATATAATTCTGCAAGAACTACATACTCATTGCCTAGGAAAATGATAATGAATATTAAAAGAAGACTAATCTCATATCCTAGAGATAATTGCAAGTTACATTTTGATTTCCTCCAGCTTTTCTTCCTGTGAATATAGGTAGTTTATAGATTGAAATTATAAGTAATTTAGCATGAATTGTAAAATTTTTCCTCAATATCATACGTTAGGGAGAAATCTCCATTTCTGATGATTCTTGGAAATTTTATTCCAATATTCTAATATTTTAATATTCAAACATATAAGTATCTGAATTTATTTAGCTTTTCTTACTATTGATCATTTAAATTGTTTCTGACTTTTTAATTATTATTAATAAGTGAAAGATGACCAATCATTGTGAGGAAATGTCTGAAGAAGGAGAGTGTGACCCATAGCATCCCACACAGCCGGGAGGATGGGCCAGGTGAAGACACTGACCACTGGCTGGGCAAATGTGGATTATTAATGACTCTGGAAAGAGAGTGTTTGGTGAAGTGGTTGATATGAAAGGCCTGGGTGGAGTGGACTAAGGAGAGAAAGGGAGGTGGGGAAGCCTAGATAACAAGTGAAGCCCACGCTTTCCAGAAGTTCACAGTGAGAGCAGAAGAAATGAGGTGGTAAGGAGCATTCAGCATGCGTTGAGGGAGGATTTGTAGCAGTGCTGTCCAACAGCACTTTCTGCAATGATGGGCATGTTCTGCATCTGTTATTGGGCACTTGACAGGTGGCTGATAGAACTGAAATACTGGATTTTAAATTTTATTTAATTTAAGTTTAAATAGCTATGTGTTATAATGACTACTGTTTTGGGGCAACATAGTTTGTAGTTATTCCTTTAAGGAGTGGTATGCTAATAGGAATCATTACAAACATTAACTCAAGTGGGTATCAGAGTAACTGCATTTTGGGTACCCTTTCTGCCACCACTACCCCATGTCCTTAAATATGTTGGTGTTGGACTCATAGCTTGTCTTTTATAATAAGAAAAAATATATCATTTATGATCAATTCTGTGGACCATTACAGTTCTATGTCCCTCAGCCTCTCCCTCTACAGCTGAAATTTCAAATGAAAAACTCAGTTCCCGTTTTCTAAGGAAAATGGAGATGAAGTCCTTGGTGGGTCTAGTTAAAATGGCAGTATGATAAGTTATTAAGAGCACAGACTTTGGATAGAGCGAGCCATAGAGGTTTAGCTCCCAGCCCTACAAAGCATTAGCTATGTACATGAACTTCTCAGGATCTCAGCTCCTACATCTGTGAAGTGGGGATAATAAAAGTCTAGGGTGTGGTGAGGATCAAATGAGATCATTTGGGCACAATGCCTACCTGGCATATGGTAGGCATTCAATAAATGTTACCTATTACCATTAATAGCAGACATTATAGAAGCCAGCACTGGAAGTACCATCACGCCCCAGTCTAGTGCTGGTTTGAGGAAGTTAATGGCTCTCTGCATTCCTTTATCATCTCAAAAGTGGATACAAGTCTTATATGACACCAGAATAGCTCAATTTCCTAAAAGTGGATACAAGTCTTATATGACACCAGAATAGCTCAATTTCCTAAAAATGGATACAAGGCTCAATGGAGAATAGCTCAATTTCAGGATTAGGAAAATATACAGCATGAAGTCCTTACTGGAAGTGGGACAGAGTGTTTGGAGGACTTCCCCCAAAAACATTACCTCCTACATGATTTGTTATTTTTCCCAGACACTTATCTACCAGTGCTGCCCACTTAACCTAAGAGACTTACTGATAATTCCTAGCCCAGCTGCCAGGCCAGCAGTCATCTGTTTATAACTTCAAATGAATGCCCTCAGACCCGCCTACTTTCTCCACATAATGCTGCAAGATAAGTCTCCCCTGGCTCCTGATAAATGCTTTGAAGAACATCTTGCCTGTTAACAAACAGCTTTTGATTGTGCCTGGGTTTGATCTTTATTTTGTCCTTATTCATCAGACCCCTTTAAATGGGTTCTTTCACACTCCTCAGATTAGCCTAAAGGAAACCCTATGAAACAATGGGTCCAATTCTCCCTGGGTGCAAGGAGTGGGTTGTCAAAAGACCACATAGGGCTTCCTGCAGGGCTGTGAGCAGAAAAAGGGGTTGGTGATGTTGCCAGCACTAGTGAAAAGTGAATTAGGTTAGCTTCAAAAGCAGGGAGACAGGGTGGAAAACAGAAACAGGGCACACAGCTGTCTGGCCCAGGAAGACAATCTCCACTCACTTCCAGAGAAAGCTTATTTCCTTCAGACACAGGCCGCTTCTTCCTGGGAAAGCCCAGGGTCATCACTAGTATCCGGAACACCAGAGCTGGTGGCAGAAGTGGAAACTAGCCAGTGTGGTTTGAAGGGCTGGAGAATACAGTGCCTACAAAACCTGGTGTGTTTCTGAACTATTCTGTTGGCACAGTTTTTCCTTTGGGGAAACCGGCATTCCCTGACCTAGAGGGCCTGAACTGTGGCCACCTCTCCCCCCTTAGCAGCTAGTGCACAGCCCAGTCTGGCCCCCTGGAATCCTATCCTTCTGGACACGGACTGGCCTAGTGACTGACCTAGTGAAGAACTCATGACACGTGCAGAATCATTCAGTTTTGTTGAGAGAGAAAGATAGAGAATATCTATCTCTTTCTCCTCCAAAGGTCAAGTAGCTGGGGTCTATCTTTGGGGACACATGGAAGGAGTTGGGAATGAAGAAAGACACAGCCCTAAAAACATAATTTGAGTTCCTGAATGCTGCCATGCCTGAATGCCTGAGGTTTTAACTATCCCTTTGGACTAGATAGCTATGGAAGCCAATAAGTGATCCTTTTTGCTTTTGTTAATTCGAATTAGTATTCTGACACTTGCAACTGAGAGGACAAAATGCTAACATAATAACATTCAGGTCTCCCTAAGGATTTGTAGACAGAGATGGATATGATAAAAGCAGTGTTTTAGGAATATTTGTTTGACAACCATTCTTAAATAGGCACCAGGTTAGGAGCCTGTTACCACAATCTAAGCATCAGTATTTTTTACCTCAAGCAGTAGAAATCAATTCTAGGTGGTTAGGTAGAAAGGGAATTTATGCAAAAGATATGGGAGACTCAGGCCCTACAACTTGGGCAAGCCAGTCTAATATGTAGATGATCTCAATCATAAGGACATTTTCTTCTTTGAAAATGGCCAAATCACTATTATCTCAATGAGTATTTTAAAAAATATGTGAACAAAACACTTTCTATAGACATGTAAGTCATATTGAATATTTATTCCAAATAAGCTACAAGGGACATATTATTTTACTCACACACCATAAACATCATTTACATAAGGCAAAATGAAATTGTTAAGAAGACTGGAGAATCACCCTTGAAACTAAACTTTAGAAATGATGCTCACCTCATTGCCAAACTGGTCTGATGTGATAATCACAGATGCTACCACAAAACATGAGGCATTTCGGTTTGCACTGCCATTTTTGTGCCACCTCTGAGCAATGTTTGAGCCTGGAACTCAAATTCAGACCAATCTCTACCACTGCCAGCCCCATTATAACTTCTAAACCAGGAGCTCATATGGCCTTGACTTCTGCCACTGCTTCTGCTTGGTGTCTTTCCCTCACTAGTCCCTGAGTCAAAGCCTGGTCCCAATATGACTCATTGGTGGACTTTTATGGACTGATCTGTATTCTACCCCCCCAAATTCATATGTTGAAGTCTAATACCCAATATGACTGTATCTGAATATAGGACTTTTAGAGAGGTAATTGAGGTTAAATGAGGTCCTAAGGGTGGGGCCCTAATCCAGTATGACTGTGTCCTCCCAAGGAGAGAGAGAGAAACCTGGGTGCATGCACACAGAGAAAAGACCATGTGAGAACACAGTGAGAAAGCAGCCATCTGCAAAGCAACAAGAAAGTTCTCAGGAGAAACCAAACCTGTCAATATCTTGACTGGGGACTTCCAGCCTCCAGAAGTTTAAGGAAATGAATTTCTGTTGGTTAAGACCCCCAGTTTATGGTATTTAGTTATGGCAGCCCTGGCAAATGAATACTGATTCATATGCCTTTTCCTTGACGCAAGAGAGCCTGGGAAGTGGCAGATAGGAAGTAGCACTAAAGATGAACTCAAGAGACCTCACGAATGAAGATGAAAGAGAATTTGGTGACTAATGAGAAGTGAGGATGAAGGTGATGAGTGAGTCAAAGAGGCCTCTCAGATTTAGAACTCAGTGGGTAGAAAAATGATACTGACCTAGTAGAGATAGAGAAGTCCTACAAAGAATTCTGGAAGAAGTTAAACTCTGAATGTTTTGAAAATTTAGAGGTATCCAAGTGGAAATTGGAAGTGGGCGTGGGAGGCGAGAAACACAACTTTATTCTAGTGTGTGGAGGTAAAAGCTGAGGCCGTTAGACTGGGAAGGAGATCTAAGATCTTCAGAAAATCTCAGCTAGAGATGGAGGGAGGGGAAATATCAGCTAGCCTAGTTAGGATGGTCTAATTATGCTCCAGTAACAAACACTCCTAAAATCTTAAAGGCAAGTAAAATTTATTTCTTGCCCTGATTCATGTCCACTGAATTAGCTGGTCACTTCACCCACCATAGTTCCTCAAGGACCCAGGCTGATAGAGGGTCCATCTGGACATATGCTTCAATGGCACCAACCACGTCACAGAGAGGTGAGTGTGGGTAAATCAGGCACAGATTTTTTTTTTAAAGATTTTATTTATTTACTTGACAGAGAGAATAAGACAGAGCACAAGCAGCAGGGTGGGCAGAGGGAGAGGGAGAAGCAGCATCCCCACTGAGCAGGGAGCCTGATACTGGGCTCCATCCCAGGACCTGATGATCATGACCTGAGCTGAAGGGCAGATGCTTAACAGACTGAGCCACCCAGGCGCCCCCAGGCACAGACTCTTAAAGCTTCTGCATGAAGTCACTTCCATTCCCTTTGTATTGGCCAAAATAAAACTATGTCCACATTCCACCTCAAGGCGATTGAGAAAGTATAATCCAATCACATACTGGAGAAGAATAGAAATGGAAATATTTGGTGAACAGCATTGATGACAACCATAGGAGATAAGATGAAGAACAGGAATCAGTAAAAGAGACAGGGGCAGATCGAATTTTAGAGATAGACCCTGAAATAGGGCAATGTAGGATCGAAATGGCCAATACAAAATATAAGGGGGACTACTTAGTGCTTTGCTTGCTAGAAAAGTAGTCATGGACATATGTGTGTGTGTATGTGTGTGTCTTATGTGATTTTGTTTTGTTTTGGTTTGTACTGTACAGCATCTGGCTTCCCTTCCTATTTAGGGGGAATTTCTTTTGTGAATAAACTTAGGAAAAGGGAGGGACTGAGGCAAGATCTTCCCTCTTGCCACCCTCAGGATTCAGGGTACAGGAAAGTGGTCTGAGCAGGCTCATGACCTTTAAATCTTGACTGAGAGGAGGTAGCTAGAATCTTCCAATGGCAGTGTACTTCCACGTCAGAACCCAGCAGCCTCAGTGATAATACTGGCCTGACCATTCTTGCTGAAACACCAGCTGCTCAGCCCTCAGTACTTCTGTATTTGCTACCCACTCCCAAATCCACACTTCTGACCTCTTTTTTGCTCTAGAAGTTCTGATACACTCCCAATAAACTAATTAAGATAGCTAGAATTGGTCTCAGATTCTCGGATCTGGGTGCATCCTCACTCGAGTCCATCCCAGGATGAGGCCTGTAGGTGCAGTTGGAATTTAGGCAGCTTTTCTCACTGCTAGCAGTGGCCCTGATGATGGTTTCATTGTCATTAGGACATAAGAAAATAGAATATAATGATTGTCAAAATCATTGTTTCTAAAGCAGCGAGATATGCAATGATAGGAGTAGAGGTGGAGGGAAAGTGACTTAGAATCTCCTGGAGAAGATTTTTGCCTCTCTATCCTTACATTGGGTTGGATTGAGAATGGAAATCTACATAATGGACTTCTGTCATTTTTCAATGTCTGAGTCCCCTTCCTCTCCTGGGGAAATTCCCCATTGTGTGTCTTGGTGGCAAGTAGGTCCTGCCTCCTACCACAAAGCTGAAAATGTCATGTGTCCACTATCTTGACTCTGTTAGCCATGGCACATGAACTCAGCTCAGTCCACTCGATGCTCCTACCCAGGGCAATAGGTCTGAGACAAGCGCCAGAGAGTGGGTTTAGAATTTAGCAGCATAAGGCCTCGAGGCAGTGCTGCTTTATTTCACCTGGCATAATGTCTCCAAGGTTAATCCACATTTTAACATGTGACAGGATTTCCTTCCTTTTAGAAGCTGAATAAATTCTTTTTTCAAGATTTTAGTCATTTATTTGAGAGAGAGTGAGAGAGACAGAGAGACTGCAAGCATGAGACAGGTGAGGATCAGAGGGAGAAGCAAACTCCCCACTGAGCAGGGAGCCTGATGCAGAACTGGATCCTGGGACTCCAGGATTGTGACCTGAGCCAAAGGCTTAACCCACTGAGCCACCCAGGCATCCAAGGCTGAATTATATTCTGCAAAGTATTTTGTTCACATTTTGTTTATTCATTCATCTGTCAGTGGACATTTGGATTACTTCCACCTCTTGGTTATTGTGAATAATGCTGCTATGAACATTGGTGTGCAAATATCTCCTCAAGACCCTGTTTTCAATTTGTTTGGATAAATACCCAGAAGTAGTATGGCTGGTTCACATAGTAGTTGTATGTTTAATTTTTTGAGAAAACTCCATCCTTCTTCCATATTGGTCACACCATCTTATCTATTATGCTTGAAACTCCTCAAAGCAGTTTTATAGTTATAGGTTTGTCCTTATGATGCTATAGGAAGTAGGTAGAACATGGATTATTCTCATCTCATAGATGGAAAACATTTCCTTTTAATGATAGCTGTTACCAAGGAGCATGTATTGTGCAAATAAATGGTATGGTGTGGAGGAAAAAAATGGAACCACTGTTGGAGATAACACTCTCTGTGACTCTGTCTTGTTGGTACATGTTTATTCATTTTTCACCCACATTCTCCTCTAAGGAAAAAAAAAATCTGCCTGAGAATGGAAACAAACCTAATGATTTTCAATAAGGGCATTTGGAAATGTAGGAACGATTTGGGGTTTGGTTGTCACAATGGCCGCCCCCCATCCCCATTCCTTGGCATTTGGTGAGCAGGGCCGGGGACACTGAAAGTTTTGCAGCATGGGACAGTCCTACACAAAGAAAAATGCTCCATTCCGAATTTCCAGTTGTATCTACTTCGAGAAACACAAGCTCAGGACAAGATCAGTGGTGATGTCAAGGAGGAGGCTTAGGGGCATTAGCTTTGAAAGTTCTCCAAGCCACTACCAGGAATTCTAAGTGACAACGGTGTGGTTGCTACACAAATGCAGCTTTAAGCCAAGTCCCCCAGCCACTCTTAACCAATCTCTGCCTCTAAGCCCTGCTATAAAGTCTAGAGATACCACTGAGCATGCTCAGAACTCAATACCCAGAAGTTCTGGAGAACCATTTTGACAGCCAAGATGTGATTTCACCTTAAACATCAAGAAAAATAAGATTTTTAAGGGAGAAGTTGAAAACCAGGACCACTTAACTTAAGCCTGTTTGCTGTTTGAACACAAGAGTCCCAGTTTCAAGTCCTCTCCTAGACGAGAGGGACCCCATCTTCTGCCTGCCTTGGCAGGGCACTTTTACAAAGAAAAGACCCCTTCCTTGAAGAAGTGAGTTTTACAAATAACCATAATTTTGAAGAGATAATAAAGCCCTCTTCTGAAATGTTTGTTCCTGGGCCTGGAGCTGGTTTTTGCCCCATATTTCCTTCCTCTAGTGCTCACTCTGCACACACCAAGAGTGACTGTGTGCTGTGCCTCTAACCTGAATATTGGTGGCTCTCGGCATCCCAGACCTTCTAATCTTGAACAGATCTAACTCAAAAGAGGGAAAAAAGGAAAGAGGAGCAAGGTGCTTTCATGCTCATTAGCATTTCCAATTTCCTCTTTCACCCTCCTCGTCCTCCCTCAAATCTGGCACAATGAACTAATTCTTTGTGATTGATCATGGCCTATAGATAACAGGCTGTATTTTCTTGCTTTCATATTCCCTTGTCTGTCACACAAAGCAATCTAAAACGCTGGCTCCAATGAAAGCGGGCATAAATCTTCAAAACTTAAATATCCATGTATGGAATGTTTGTAAAGTTACTTTTTCCTCCTTTTCAAAAAAGGAGGGAAAATCTGACTACTTCAGCCTTACCCTTTCAGAACGCAGTCAGAAAAAAATGTGAGTCATTTGGAAATGAGCACTCAGCCTGTTCCTATCGCTCTGGAAGCTACAAACACTTTCATTGCACGTACACGAATGATCAATTTCTAAGCACATCTTTGTTTTTCCTAAATAGCCGCATTATTTGTCTGATGTTGAAAATGGCATCTGTACTGTATGTAATTTCCATACTCACTTGGCACAATCAACTGCCTTTGATGACACTCAGGACTATTTCTTTTTTGTCTCCTCCTTCCCTCCAGCTGCAAGACCCAGATGTCAGGTTCAGGAATGCATTTTCTCTGGCAGAGATAGCTGCCTTCTCTCGGCAGTCCCTAAGTTGGTGGCTATTGTGGAACTGCCAGCAAAATAGCACGAGATCACACCAAAGACAGGATTCAGATGTTTTTGTGAAAGAGGAAAACAGAGTCCGAAATGAGGAGGAAAAACACATTTCTTACTCCTCTAATTATAATCCAGGCAAGTGGCAGGCCGCGCCTGAGCAAATTGAGCTTCTCCCCATTTATCTGCGGCTCATCCATTTCCCCTCTTGACAGTTTTGTATCTCCCCAGTCTGCATCTGAAATCAGCAGCTGGGTATGATGAAGGGTTTGCCTAAGTTAATCAAACCTGGGGTAGGGACAGGGTCAGGCCCTATGTAAAATATGTGAATAAAAAAAAGGAAAAACAGAAAGGAAGGAAGGGGAAGGGGAAGGGAGGGTGGGAGGCAGACAGCCTAACAGAATTGGGAAGGTGAAGCAAGGACAGAGGACAGAGGGCCACCCAGAACTACTGGGCCCCGGGGAGGCAATTTGTAACAGCATTCGTGTCACCTGGGTATTGGGACGACACAGTTCGCTTTCTTTTTTAAGCAACCTTTCTAAATATGGATGGAGATCAAGCTACAACCTGCCCTCTATTATCCCAGCCTGGCTTACACTGAGTCTAGCTTCAAAGACGTCTTGTATGAGACAGAAACTCAAAGAACCATAGCCCAAAGCACCACATACCAGTGGAGGCTGTATCAGACCAGGAGGTAAAGAGACTCTTAAGCCGTACGGGAGACTTGTGGTGTCTTATTATTATTATTATTATTTTTTCCTTTCTGAGCAGCTGCTCTGGGCTGAGCATTTGTGTGCAGGGCAGAGTTTGGAAGCTTCCCACGGTCCAGTCAGTCGACCAAGTGCCCACCAGCTGCCCCTTGCTTGCTGCCTTGGACACTCCCAACAGTTCAAAGCAGTCTGCTGAAACTTGGTCAGTAAGAGTCTGTCTCCCAGGCCCAAATTCAGGTTGTCCAGCACTTTTGGTAGTATAAAGCAGTGTTGCATCTTAATGGACTCTGGCTTCCGGAATTCACCTATGCGCAGTCTGTGCCATGCTGCGCCCAGCTCTGCCATTTCACTTCATGGCCCATGTAGACCCGGGTTATGTCTCTTTTTAAGGGAGGTCCACTCAACTGCAGGCTGATTCTTCTGCTTCCCTGCACAGGCTGGCTCCCTAGACCGTGCTAGCTCCTAGAGCTCAAAGCAATTCAAGTGCAGGGCAAATGTGAGCCTTTCTCCATCCTCCATCCCTGAATCTGGAGCATTCAGTGCTTGAGAATGTCAACCAACTGACATAAACCAACCCTGCAAATTCCTCTGGGAGCACACACCCAGCCACAGCTTTTCTATCCACCTCACCCTCACTGATTCAATTCTAGGGTGATTTGATTCAAAGGGACCCAAAGGGAAAGCCAGTTGTAAGGATTCTGAAGGTTGGTCATAGACTCCAGAGCATAGAAAATGGAGCACATCTATATTAACTCTGCAGAGAAAAGTGAATATGGTGTATTTGTTGAAAGAAGGTACATTCATATCGCAGGGGATAAATCAGTGCATAAGCTCTACAGTAAAGTCTTTTTAAAATACCACAAACTGTTTAAAGATTTCATTTATTCATTGGAGAGAGAGAGAGCAAGAGTGGGGAGGAGCAAGGGAGAGATGGGGGTGGGGTGGGGAGAGGGAGAAGCAGACTCCTCACTGAGCAGGGAACAGAACTTGGGGCTAAAATATCACAAATTTTGAGAATGACTGGATTTTTAAGGGAATTTTCAGAGAAAGTGTGACTTCACCCAAATTTGTATTAATACTGCCCCTCTGGATCATTGCTCTCAGGTCAGATGAAACACCACTGTCAAGGTCACATAAGGGCAGGATGACAATGTTCTTTCCAGCCAGTATGCTTCCCTAACCTCCTCATCACCTGTCTCCTCCCCAGCATCTGGCCCTCAGCTACACTCCCCCTGCCCAGGGCTTCAGCCAGACTGGTCTTCCCTCTGTCGCATTACTGACTTCTGCTGAGTTAACTTCGGAGACCTTGAACACTTCACTCTGCTCTGTGAGCACAAGAAGATCTTCAGTAACTTGGAGGCCTCAGATGTCTCCCCAACAGGTGAAATGCACCTCAGTCTTGTACTACAGCTCCTCATGTGAACTGTGTCTCTTACCCGTGGGTACCAACATACTCCAGAAGACTTTTCCAAGCTGATGCTTCTTATTCATGTGCTGTTTCCCAGTATGACCTGTCTTGTCTCCACTATGCATTTTGTCATAATCTTTTGCTTCCACACTGGTATCGAAGAGAGGCTGAAGACGCTTACGGAGCAATGCCTCTTGCTCTGGTTCCAGTGTAACATAGCTGGTGCCTGAGCTGTACCCAGCGTCCACATAACAGGCATCCTGGAGGCCTCAGACAGGACTGTCCTGCCTCAGCACATACATCAGTGGTGACTGGTGAGGTGAGCCTCCCTGCCTTGGGATGTCTGGTTGACAATACTTGAGGGGCTTCTTTAACTGGCGATTGAAGAAGGAACAAAATGAATGAGATGAAAAGGAAGATGAAGGACCTATGTATAGGTTGTTGAACAACCTCTTGTCTTATATAAGGTCTTTTTGTAAATGTAATGAATTAGAGAAAGTTCCATTTATGGTCCTCTTGTCAGAAAGACGGTGTGGGGATGCCTGGGTGCTCAGTCAGTTAAGCTTCTGCCTTTGGCTTAGATCATGCTCCCAGGGTCCTGGAATAGAGTCCCACATGGGGCTTCCTGCTCAGCGGGGAGCCTGCTTCTCTCTCTGCCTGCCACTATGCCTGCTTGTGCTCTTTCTCTCGACAAATAAATAAAATCGAAAGAAAGAAAGAAAGGAAGAAAGGAAGGAAGAGAAAGAAAGAAAGAAAGAAAGAAAGAAAGAAAGAAAGAAAGAAAGAAAGAAAGAAGGAGGGAGGGAGGAAGATGATGTGGGTACTGGAAAGAAGTGTTTTATTTGCTCCTTTGAGTTGAGTCAGACCCATAAGGAGCCTTCTCTAGAAGCAATAGATAACTGCCTAAACTGTCCTCCAAAGAGGCATTGCTTTGTAGACCGAACAGACATACAAACTGGGGACTGAACTGAGCCGTCTGATGGAAAAAGTGGAGGAGAAAGAGAAGGAGAAAGAAATTTAAGCAAACGAACTTGTCATCATATTTGCAGTTGTTTGCTCTATAGCACGCAACAGAAATTACTTTTTCTGTTTTCTCTATGAAACCTTCCATAGACTCTTTTTAAAAATCACAAAACACAAATATGATTAGATTTTTTAGGGTAGAAATGGTAAGGGCACCAGGTCTGCCTACCAAGGCTACAGTGCCAAGCCCAGGTAAATGAGGGCAACCCCGCATGCCCCACGCATGGGCCACAGAGAGGATCCAGTTTATCTGCTTCTTGCTTTTTACGCTAATCTTCCTGATGACTACAACAGGGCTTTTGGGGTCTCTGTGTTTTTTATTTCTAGTGATTATAATGCAAAAACTTTCTCGTTTTGCCAGCAAATTTTCTCTGCTATTGCTGCTGCTGCAGCTGGCAGCTTCTGAGAGTCAGCACATTTGTGTGTCCTACAGAATCCCAGAGTTGGCTCAGTTTTGGGGGCCTACTCTGGGCTGCTGTGTCCAGTTTCGACCATTTGCCCCTGCAGAGGGCTGTCAGATTTCCTGGTTCTCCAGTAACCTCCCACCCACAGGCACGGACACAGGGTCCTGACCTCACAGATCACACCTTGCTGCCCACCTCACTACATGCCATATGCTCTCCATTCATTCATTTTTAAAATGTTTATTGAGCACCTTCTTTGTGCCTGGCACTGTTTTAGTTCCTGCTTCTATGAGGCTTACAATCTAACGAAAGAAAAACACCATCAGCAAATAATCAGATAGGTAATGTGTGTTAGTCTCTCTTTGCCACTCCAGGTCTTCTCTTTGCTTCTTTTCCACTTCCTGCCAGGAAGCTGACCTCTATCTATTGGATCACATGGGCTTGCTTGACCTCTAGCTTCTGGTTGGGTTTGGCCAGTGGGGGGGTACCAGCAAGAGATAGGTCAAAACAAGAAGAAAAGGTATTTATTCTCCTGACTCTCCTTCTACCAGGTGGTCAATTGTTCCTCTACCAAAGGCCACTTCTGATGGAAGACCTCTCCACCATGGCTACAGCTCTCTTGGGGTTCTAGTATCAGCTTCCTTCCCTCATCCCTTCAGGGTCAACAAGCTTTCTTTAAAATAGCTTCCCACCATAGCTAAACTCTAGATGCCTAACCTTCCTTGGTTGGTTCTCTTAACTCTGACCACATCCTTGAAAACAGTTCTTTCATTAAATTACCCCAATGAATGTGTCATCTGTTTCCTACCAGGATGCTGTTCCATACAAATGTCAAATGATAAGCAAATGGAAGAGGGCTAATTAGAATAGAGTGGATGATAGTCAGGGAAGCCATGCCTGAAAAGATGATGTTTGAGCAGAAAAGAAGGAGGGAGTAAGGCATATGGATATCAGGGGAAGAGGACTCTTGGCAGAGGGAACAGCAAGTTTAAAGGCCTGAGGAAGGGTTTTTTAAGAGAGTTTAAAGGGCTTCAAAGAGGTCCAGGGTGCCTGGAGTGCAGTTAGGATTAAGGCAAGGATAAGAAATGAGATCAGAGAGGTGGGCCAAATTAGTTAGGGCATTTGTTATGGATGGAATGTTTGTGTCCCCCCCCAAATTTATATGTTGAAATTCTAATTCCTAGTGTGATGATATTAGGAGGTAGAGCCTTTGGTACGTGATAAGGGTAAGAACCCTCACAAGTGGGATCAGTGATCTTATAAAAGAGGTCCCCAAACTCCCTCATCCCATCTACCATGTGAGAAGCCAGCAGCCTGTAATGCAGGAGAGAGCCCTCACCAGAACCTGACCATGCAGACACACTGATCTTGGACTTCCAGCCTCCGGAATGGTAGAAATACATTTCTGTTGTTTGCAAGCCATCTAGTTTATGGTACTTTCTTATAGCTGCCCAAACAGACTAAGACAGCCTTTTAGACCAGGGTAAAGACTTTAGAATTTATTCTGAAAGAAATGAGAAGCCATTGGGAAGTTTGAGCAGAAAAATAACATGACCTGACTTTAGTTTTAAAAGGATCACTCTAATTGCTATGTAGAGATTACACTACAGAGGGGTAAAAATGAAAGCGGGGAAAATTATTAATGGGCAATTCTAATTGTCTAGGCAAGAAATGATAACAGCTTTAACTACAATATGAAGGTAGTGAGATGTCAGAATTTTGGTTTTGGAAATGTTGATCTGAGATGCTTATTCTATAACCAAGTGTAGATGACAAGCAGGCCATGGATTTTCAGCTCTGGAACTTGAAGGAAAGGTCCAGACTGGAGTTGGTTAAGGAATTATCAGTCTCAACGTGGTATTTAAAGTCATGAACCTGGGTGACATCATCTCATGACGGAGTGTCGGTGCAGATGAAGAGGCCCAAGGGCTGAGCACAGGGGCTTACCACCATCATTTAGAGTTCAGAGGATCTGAAAATTCAGATCAGCAAATTCAGAGAGTGACTCCCCCACTGACTAAATGAAGAAAGTGTTTCAAAAAAAGAGGGAGTAATCAACTGTGTTGACATCAGTTAGGGCTGAGCATTGACCACTGGATTTTGCAATGTAACACTCATTGGTGACCCGGAAGAAAGCTGTTTTGGTAGGGCGGTGTAGGTGAAACCTGGTTTAAATGGGTCCAAGAGAGGGAATAGGAGGAAAGCAAAATGAGTTGAGGTGAGATACAATTCTTTCAAATATTTTGCTATAATAAGAAGCAGAAAGTTGAGGAGGGGACATGAGGTCAAGGAAGGCATTGTTTTATTTTGATTTATAAGCTCATGGGAATGATCCAGTAGAGAGGGGGGAAAAAATGTAGGAAAGAGGAAAAAGACCAATCTTGCAGTTGAGAGGGGGTGGCCTTAAGAGCACCATCAGTTCATTCTGGGTTCAGAGAGGAAAGACAGGGAAGACGGACACGGTAGTTATCTTGGAGGAGGTTTGTGGAAGTTCTCTTCTGAATGCTTCTGTTTTCTCAGTAAGAAATAAGAAGCAAAATCATCATCTGGGAGTAAGGGAAGGGAAGGAGGTATTGATGGTTTAGGAGAGAGAAGGTATCAAATAGACATCTAAGAGAACAAGGAGTGTGCCAAACAGAAATGGATCACTCGGGGGCACTAAGTGTCCCCTTGAGGTTTGTGATCACAGTGACCAGTGAACTTTGACTGACCATACACCCTTCTGGTCTGACCAATGCTCATAGAAGGCTCTCTGTCCTGTTTTCAGTATGCCCTGACCCTTGGGAAGCACCCATTCATCTGTTCTCATCTCGTGGCATATTGAGTGGTCATTTTCCCAGCACCACGGCTTTGGAAAGGATGACTTTCAGGCAAGGTTCCACTAGGAAGACTGTTCCCCCTGAAAAGAACTATTGTTTAGAGTCTTTTCTATTCTTCCTTTTGCTCTCATTCAAACTGTCTTATCTGAAAGACAAGGATTAATGCCCTAACTCTGCTTTTACTTCCCTAGGCACTGTGCTTGGTGCTTCAAGAATACAAAGACAGGTAGGGATCCTGTCTGCACTCACTGAATATATAATCTGCTTGGGGAGCACAGATTTGTACACCAGCACCTAGGTACCATAGCTAAACCCAGTAGACTGTGAGCACTTCCACAGCTAGAGCTGCAGATACCTAGATAGGGGTACATGATTCAGATCAGATACTAGAGGGGATCAGAAATTCGAGAGACCAGGAAGGGCTGGACATCTGGGGAAGCATCTACTGCAGCAATGGGACTTAAGCACAGTCATTAGGCATGCAAATCATTTTGCGAGCTTTCCAGTGTGTACAGTGGAATACGTTAATGAGCTCAATTTCCCCCAGCACCGAAGCTCTGCTCTAAGCCTTTGAACTGACACACCCTGTCAAAATATGTGTAAATTGGGTACCCTAGGTCCAGACCTCCCATGGAGAATCTGAAGGGAAGAGAGAAGTACTTACAGTGTTGGTTGCTACCACCTCCCTCCCTCCCAGGCAGCTGGGTATAGGAGCCTTTGCCTGTGAGTCTCAGCTCATTTCCTTTTCAAGATGTTTTTACCCTCCATGTTTTTTTAACCAGAACTTACCCACATTTGGGGATGCAGAGACATCAATGAAGAAATACAGTCTCACCCTCCCAGGATGGCCTCCTTCCCATTCCTAGGAGTCTGGGATGTGCACACATCTCCATTCTGGATGGCTACATTTGGGGCAGGAATTAGGTTATTTTGCCTATTTAAATTAATAAGTAGGAAGAATGATGTTTTTCTCATAGTCATTGTGTGGTTGAGTGACAGATCTATGCCTTTGCTTACTGCAGAGGCTCCATGGGAAACACCATGTATTCCTGCTAAACTCTGATGGAAGGAGAAGTGCCACAAACCATTTAAATTTTAGATCGTACCTGTCACTCACTCCACCTTTCCTTTGCTTCAAAGTGATAAGAAATTCACCTAACACCTGTCATTTCAAAGATCCTAAACAAGGCTAGTTCATTTTGTGACCTTAAAGAGGTGGCAGAAACTGCATTATAGCAAGCAATAAAAATACTGGTACAGAGTGCCCTGGGGTAAGCATTAGAGATTACTGAGAATAACTTTAGGAATATCATAGGGAATAAAATGACTAGCTAAGAAAAATTCTTAACTTTGATGTAGTTTGAGCTTAAAGGGCCAGCTTTAGGAATATTTGAAATTGGCAACCTCAAAGACAAAAAGCAATAAAAAAAGACAAAAAAATAAATTTAAACAAATTTAGACTATAGAGGAACTCATTTCCTGACTAATGTCAAAAGTTGACTGTCCTCTGCTGCAATTGGACAAATAACACCCCCTTTGCCCAGCAGCACCCTTTCAAATTGGTGTTCCCAGGCTGACATCTGTTAATGGCTAGAGCTGGTTACAAATTTTTAGTAAAGAACAAGCAAGAATTTTGCTTTGGCAGCCCAGGGAGAGACTTTCTCATCTGGCAAGGCTATGTCAGAGTGGGAAAATAAGGGTGGTTTCTTAGAAAAGGAGAACCCTGTGCTGATCAAGAGAAGGGGGACACCACCAGCCTTGAGGCTAAGGGCTTGGCCAAAAGTGCTGCCCGCTCTGACCGAGCTAGGAGGCAGAACTAGAACAGAAGGGCTCTTTGGATAAGCTGGGAGTTCAGCTGGTGGGGGCTCTGCAGGAGGCTCTGCCTGGCCTGGGAACAGATCACGGACAGGACAAAATGGAGAAAATTACTTCTGAGCTAGACGGGTCCAGAGTGTTTTTCATCCACACATTCACTTGGCAACCCAGCTTTGTGGTGTTATTTCACATCATTTATAGTGCATGTCTCCTCAACTAGATGGTGATATTCTTGAGCATAAGTTTTTTGTGTTAAGCATTTAATCTCTATGCCAACCTATGAGATGAGTACTATTACTCGCTCTCTTTTGCATAGGAGGAAAGTGAGGCAGAGAGGGGCTCGGTAAGCAACTAACCCAGAATGACACAGGGAGTGGATCCTGACATTTTTGTTGAAGGAAAGAGTAAATCAATGAGGAGCAATGCATACACTTTCAGAATATCCTTTCAACCTTTCTTCCTCAAGCAAGTTTAAGATGTCATTTGGAATTCACAATTAAAGTATTGGTAGCAAACGATTTGAAGGAAGCAACACAAAGTGAGTGCACTGAGATAGCAAAATAGTCAAAGGGGAATCTTTAATTAGTTTATTTGACTGTAAAATGCAAAACAGGGAAACCTGTTATCTAAAGCAGGAGATAAAAGACAATACAGAGTCAAAGATAACTATTTCAGCAGTCATTTTTCTCCCTCGAAATCACAACTGTTTTTTGTATCTGCCAACTTGGTTGGCAGATTTATTGATTTATTGAGAGCCCACAAGGTCCTAGCAGGACATACAAGAGCCTGCAGAAGACATGGGCTATCTCCTTTAGGGCCTTACAGTTGAAAAAGGATTCACCATGAGAATTCAAAGGAAACCTGACCTGGTGAGTATGACAGGACAAGCTTTAAAGCACGTTTTCACACTCCCTAACACTTTCACCAGGGAGCACAGCCCCTGGTCACTCTGTACAACAAGAAGGAAACAGGGACACCAAAAAGTCTATATGCACTGAAAGGCTACTATTGCCTTTAATATTTATAACTAGGGTACAGTGATCACTCAGTCAACAAGCATGTGGGAGAATGCACTGGTCTCAATGCTAGCGTGAGATTTGTCAGTGTAGAGAGCTGGCCCTAGAGTCCACGCAACTCAAGAGACCTCTTTCCTCTTCACAAACCAACAAGCTCAAGTTGCATGTTGACTCAAGTTAGCATCAGATAGAGGGCCAGCAGGACTAACAAGTCATCCGACCAGCTCTTATCCAATCAGCAGATTGTCTCCTTGCTTGCCTTCCATCACCAAGGCAACACAAATAGGCCTGGAACTGGCTGCCAAAGCCCTTCCCCCCCGCTGCCGGCCCCCCAGCGCTCTGGCCCTGGGGTGACATATCCCTCATCTCACCCCTTGACTGCCTTTCTTGCCCCACAATCTACCCACAGCTGTCCATGCTGTTGATGCTCACACTGATCAAGGCTGCCTTTGAAGTTTCATTTTTAGTAGGTTTCTTATGTCTGCTGCGTCACTGGGGAGTGGGTGCAGACATCTTACCCTCAGAATGAAGCCTTGCAGAAAGTTGCTACGAAGTGGGCTAGCTGAGGTGAAAGGAAAAATAGGGTTAGTATTTACTGAAACTGGTCAGGCTGAAGTGGAAATCCCCAAAGAGAAAGATGCAAAACACTCTACTGTTTCTAGTAGGGATAGAGAAATTTGTGGAACCAAAGTAGGAGTGGGGGCAGGAATATGGCACAAAGTCAATTATAAGACAAGAGAAGATGAGCTGGGGGCTACTTCTTTATAGATAAAAGATGAAAGTCTTCAAACATGGTAGAGAAATAATCTAATAGTACTCAGATTTTAAAAATGTTGACATTATGCCTTTTTGCTTCAACTCCTTTGTTTTAAGAAATAAGATGTTACAGATCTAATTGAAGCCTCCTTTGTAAACCTTCTGATCTTATTTTCCCTCCCTCCCCAAAATGCAGATAATTTTCAAAAAAATGAGAGCTACTGAGTCATCACATTGGGATCATCTTTGTAGCTTTTCATTGATTTTGCTTCATGTTAAATAAACTAAAATTTTGTTAAACAACTACCAAGCTATTAAAAATGTGTATAAAATAAAGCAAATTCTATTTCTTATATACTCCACTGTGCTCAAATAAATCAGACCTGAATTGACATGACATTTCTGGTTTTTTCTTTTAGTTTTATATGTTTTTTAACATCTTAATTTTATTTTATTTTTTTCAGTGTTCCAAGATTCATGACATTTCTTAAAGAAAGTTACTCATTTTATGGTCTGAAAGAAATGGAGACTTAGCATATCTTCTCCTAAATATCCCCTGTTAGGCCCTGGAAAAGAATCTGTCCCTCTGGGCCCCATTTCTGAAATTCACCACTTTTAACATACATTTTTCACATGTGGCCTGTATCATTTCTATAGCTAGATAGCACATCTTCCTAAGAACGTATCTCCATGTGTATAATATAAACCAACAAGGACTGGCTGAGTACTTTATGCATATTAACTCAGTTAATCTTCACAATAGCCCAGTGAGTCAGATACAGGTACTATCTCCATTTATTCCCATTATCTCCATCATCCCCATTTTACAGATGAGAAAGCTCATCTGTAAAATGTACTCATCTTTGTGTACTTCTGTGTAGGAATAATGTGGCTCTCATGAGCTCTTGAATGCAGAGTAAACTGTAGCCCTTGTCCAATCTTACATTATTACACTATGTAATTACTGGGTCTTCAATAGCCTAAGGCTTCAATCCCTCCAGGCATTGTGTCAATGCCCACCCATTGTAGTTACTCCCTTGACTTTCTTCAAATACAGAATTTTCATTTCTTCATAGAGAACTCACTAGAAGAAAACATCTCATTGGACCCAAGTCATCCATTTTGCACATGGGAATATGTTAGCCATCCAACTTCTTGAGCCTAAGGAAGGTCTGGGCCTCCCAAGACAGCAAATGAGAGGCACTCGGCAACAGCAGGACACACACCACAAAGAGATGCAGTGGGAGTGGGAAAGATGGTGCCCCTTCAGCCACAGTGTCTTTCTACCCTCTTCCTTTCATTCTACTTCTGACATCCTTCCTTTCCCTGCTGCCTGGCCAAACTGTAACCACTCTTCAAGGCCCAGAGTAATCTTAAATCTCCAGTGAAGACATCCTGGACAACTGCAGGCCACACTATTTCCCCATCATGTTGCCTTTAATTTTGTGTAGTTGGTTCCCCCCACTCTGACTGCCCAGTGAATTCCAAAGGGCAGAAATAATATTTTATACATATGTAGACCTACCAGCAACCACTACAAAACTCACTGGGGTGCTGATTATTTCCTCTTTTAAGGACATGGAGGAGAGAGTGTGGAGAAGACTGGATAGAGACAAGGAGGTTATTATCTTGGTGATTCTACCCAATCCACCCTTAAGTGGCAAATGGTGTTGCGTGGGCATTGTACACCTACACAGAAATCTTCCAGCCATAGAAGGGACAATATTCCCTCCTTCTACTCCAAGCAAAAAGTAGTAACACATCTAAGGGATCTTTAAATGCCTTCCTACCCTGGTTTATAGGAGGCTCAACAGGATCTGTTATGAGATTGTTTCTTATAAGAGGAATTAGACACAAGATAAAGGTAGCAGAGTGGGGGGGTTTAAGAACATGAACTCTAGAACCAGATTGCCTGGGATCACATCCTAGCTCTACTATTTACAACCTTGAGTGAGTTAGTTAACCTCTCTATGCCCCTATTTCTTAATCTGGAAAGCCAAGGTGATAATAATAACACCTATCCCATAAGGCTTTATGAGTTTTAAATGTACTGATAGTCATAAAGCACTTGGAACAGTGTCTTGTACAAAACAGCATTGTGCGTATTGGATGCCATTTTTCATGTCCCTATTCTCTTCTAACGGTTTCTCTTCTACTAAAGTAGGGCTTCCATTCAGACTGCTTATCTTAAGGCTTTGAATACCATGGTTTGGGCCCAACAGGCCTCCTCACTGTATATAATTTTGTTTTGCAAAAGCAATGAACAGAAATGCCTTTCAGCCTGGCATAATGGAAGGAGTGTGGCAGACCCAAGTTCAAAGGCCAGTGTTACTTCCCAGCATTTCTGAACCTGTTTATTTATTTGTACAATGGAGTTAATAATACTTTCTTCATATACTTATAAAAATTAGAAATAATGCTGGATATAATAATCAACTGGCAAACAGTAGGGACTCAATTAATGATAGCAATTTTCATCATCGTCATTACCATGGATTGGGTTTCTCTCATGTTCCATAGAGTAACTTAACATACTGTTAAAACTTGTTTTTAAAAGATAGTTATTATATTCTTGAGTTTTTAAGATTTCCTAGAAGAGTTCACAGTTTCCATTATGAAAACTAACATGGGCTCTATAAACACATTATCATATAATCCTAATACTTGCTACCAGTTAACAGAGATGTATTAGAAAAACCTAAAAATAATTTTAAAACCACTTCATTGGGCGCCTGGGTGGCTCAGTGGGTTAAAGCCACTGCCTTCGGCTCAGGGCATGATCCCAGGGTCCTGGGATCGAGGCCCACATCGGGCTCTCTGCTCAGCAGGGAGCCTGCTTCCTTCTCTCTCCTCTCTCTCTGCCTGCCTCTCTGCCGACTTGTAATCTCTCTCTCTCTGTGTCAAATGAATAAATAAAAAAAATAAATAAATAAAAAATAAAAAAAAATAAAAAAATAAATAACATTAAAAAAAAAAACCACTTCATTGAGGTATGATTGACATATAAAAAACTCTATATATTTAATATGTACAACATGATGAGGTGAGGGATAATTATACACCTATGAAACCATTACCACCATCTATGCCATAAACATATCCATTACCTCCCAATGTCTCCTGACCCCTCTAAATATAATTTTTGCAACCTGTTTATATTTTAAATAAATCCCTAGTTTCCATTATATTATGTGCATCAAAACATGTATTTAAAACTATTTTCAAAAAAGAAAGTCTTGGCTTCAGTAGTATCCTAGAAATGGATATCATATTGTAGGTAGTGGCAGGCATCACTCTTTTAAAAGAGAAACCAAGTACCAAAAGAATAGAGTAAAAGCTTGTTCAAGATGTTAAGTTGCCTACAGAAAACACTGTCATGTTTTCACTGTGGTGAAAATAATTACTCAAAATCCTTTCGAAATTACAAGGAATTTGTTCCTTTGAAATCATTTTCAGAGTTTAAGAAGGATATTTTAGAAAAAAAGTCATGACCAGCCTTACTGTCATTCAGAAGACTCAGTACAGCCATGGCACATCAGACCTAAGGGAAACTATCCTGTCCTAATTTTAGGACATTTGCTCCCCTTTACAGAAAACTGACAAAAGTAGCTCAAGATCACTCATTCATCACCTCTCCCTTGACGGGGTCTCCCTCTCTGGGCTGGAGTTTTTATGTTTGCACCAACCTCACAAACTACCACATTTCTTCTTTGACTGTGAACTTAGGTAAATGTGAGAACTGATATGCATGCACCTGAAGGGAGAGAATTTACAACTCTGTGTCTGTGGGATCAGTAAAAAAAAAAAAAAAAATTATAATAATAAAAAAAAGGCAGCATGATGGAGAAATAGTCTTTTAAAGTATTTTTGTTTTATCAGTGACTTTGACGATTTTGTCCACATAAAAAAATTTATTCTCTGAGAACAATCTAGTCAAAACCATATTTTTTGGTGAGGCCTAAAAGGCATTGACCACTCTCACCAGGAGGCACACACTGAGTCTCAGCATCAGGTCAGGCAGGTTACAGGAATACCCAGAGCAGACTTGTTTTAGTCAACCTAGTCTACATGGTTACAATGTATGTTTATGGAAAGCCCCATTACTCACAGCGACTCAAACAGAGCAAAACCTTCACAGATGCCGGGGTACAAATTCTGTTCTCAAGCAAACTTACACCATCCCTGTTGATGCTAGTGAGTACTCTGCCTCCCAGAGGAAGCTAGCCCATACCCCATCTGAGCAGCTCAAAAATGGCTCTGAATAGGTGCATCCACAGTTGCTTTTCAGTTCCATCTTCTTGGACTTTGTAAAGAGCTATCAGACACCAGAATTGGAGACACAGTGCAAAAACAAAACTAGATCCCCCCCCCTATTGTCCTGATGTGACTTTCTTCACTGGATATTCCATCCTATATAGGGAAGCCACCCTCCTCCTTGGATTATTCAGGGAGGGGAGTTGTTGAGGTTAAAATTCTTTCATAGGATAGAGCAAGTGACTTGCTTAAATTCTTGTTACATTCCTGCTCACAGAGCATGCTAAGGCTTCTGGAAATAGGCAGGGGGAGTAGAGATCATCTTTCCAAGGCACCCCAGCTTCCTCTATTTTCCTCATGATTATTGTCTAAATATGTAAGTGTGAGTTATTTTGAAATCTTACTTTCCTACTTTTTTCCTCCTATTAATTAACTTTATTGTTATTTCAGTGCTCATTAGCACCTCTACTATACAACACAGGAAAGGAAATGAAACTCATCTATAATTAGACAACCCTGAGAAAACACTTAATTCAGTCATTACTGGAGGAAAAAGAACCATAGAACGAAGTGACTTTAGAGATCATCGCTTTGTAGTGATTAAGATGCTTCTAGCTGTGATGTGGGCTGCAAGGAAGGAAAAAACCTGACTTTGTTTAAGAGATAAAGATAATCATTATCTAATAAGAAATCTGTGGGTAAACAATTCAAAGTTTGGTGGTTCAGCAGGGTGGTAAGGGGCCTACCTAGCCTCTTTCGGTCCCTAGACCCCACAACCCTCAGACCATTGGCTTTTCATCCTCATGCTTGTTTACAGATGGAAGAAAGATGGTTGTCACAATTCTAGGCATCTCTTTCCCCCCACAACTGCTTTCAAGGCAGGAAGAAGAAGGCAAAGAACAGGCATTCTTCCCATGTCTTTGGCACTTTTTCTAGGAAAATAATGCTTCTCAGAAACCCTTCAGCCGACTGACTCTTGGGTTACATGGGCCAGACCTAGCTGCAAGGGAGGCCGAGCAAAGTCCTATTTCATTTTTCAGGCTCTAGTCTATCCTGAGAAGTAGGCAGAAAAGGGGTGTTGAAATGACTGCAGGGTCAGCCAACAAAGAGTAACTGCTACAAGCGAAACCAGTCTTAGTTGTCAGATAAGAAAACTGAGGTCAAGAGAATTTAAGAAACTTACATTTAACATTTGTTGGGCACCTAGCATATACTGAACCCACACACTAGCTGGTGACAAAGCCAAAGCTAAAAGCTGGGTCAACCTGACCTGCATGCATGTGTATGAGACCACCCCATAGTCTGTTCAATAGCATAAGAGAGCAGGGTAGGCACAGGGGAGAGAGGCAAATAAGTTTTCAGTTAGAAATTACAAAAAAAGAAATTATTAAAAAATATTATTTGATTCTTCTTAAATAATGTAGACATAAACACCTTTCTACTAGGTATTAGCATTGGTAAAAAGATGAATCAGGGAAGAAATTTTGAAACTGGTTATTATTAGGGGCGCCTGGGTGGCTCAGTGGGTTAAGCCTCTGCCTTCGGCTCAGGTCATGATCTCAGGGTCCTGGGATTGAGCCCCGCATCAGGCTCTCTGCTCGGCGAAGAGCCTGCTTCCCCCTCTCTCTCTGCCTGCCTCTCTGCCTACTTGTGATCTCTCTCCCTGTGTCAAATAAATAAATAAAATCTTTAAAAAAAAAAGAGGAATTAGAATCTGCTAAAANTCTCTGCCTACTTGTGATCTCTCTCCCTGTGTCAAATAAATAAATAAAATCTTTTAAAAAAAAAAGAGGAATTAGAATCTGCTAAAAAAAAAAGAAACTGGTTATTATTAGTAATATGATGGGATCTATGATCCCTGAATATTAATCACCACGGTCAACACTGATGCATCTTTAAGATTTGGGGTGGGGGGAGAGCAGATATAAATTTCTTCTGTATCAGGCATCCACAAGGAATTGAGAATCTACCACCTGGAAGACTAAACAATAAAAATATAAAAATGCTCAACTATTTTAGAACCTTTTTATCATCTCTGATTTCAAGAATGAAGAAACTGAAGCTGAATAAGTTTCAGTGACTTGTGTTAAGTCTCAAGGAGACTCAATGACACAGTGCAGATCAGTGATCAATGAAATTTTTATATGACATTAGGCAGTAGAGTTTAAGGCATACATTTAAGTAGAGTATATAATTTATTTTTCTGAAGCATGTCAGCTTTGTCTAATTTCCCAGACAACTCAGGCAGAGGCAGGGGCAATCACCTGAATCACCTTTGGAATTCATCCCAAAGTTGAGACTATTTCCTGAATGACCTAGATAACTATAGGTAAGGTCCTATGCACTATGATTCTACACATAACTTTACATGGAGACTTCTAAAGACAACTGTAAATGGTTTAATTGGTAGCTTACACATAGAAACGAGAGTTTCAAAATTATACTCTGGTCTGAATATAAGCAACTCCAAATTACCAACACAAGATTTGCCCAAAATAAATGGTCTCAATAAGCCTATCCATTAAGGACACTGACACAGGTCCCATGGACTATGAGTGTCCTTAGATACTCCAAGGGAGGGGTGGGGATGGTGTCACCAGGCTATGGGCCTGGGAACTAAAGAGGACCAAGTCCAGGCCAGACCAGAATGGGAACAGGAGCATATGGGTGGGTCTCTCCCTCTGCTCAGACCTCAGGCAGTTCCCAAGATATCTTGTGCGACTACAAGCAACTATAGTAGCAAAGGCATTGAATAGCTTTTTACTCTATGAAAAGTTTGCTGCTACCTTCAGCAGGGCTTGGAGGGAAGGGGGATTTTACTCTCTTCACCCTATTCCCTGACTACAACATTGTTCTGGTTTAACCAAGCTCATTCCTTTGAAGAAAGACAGAAGCCTCTTTGTTATGTGCAGGGGAAACCCACATTAGATTTAGCATGGAGGCCCATTTTTACTAATTATGTCACCGTGTAATTCTGTGCATATGAATAAGCCTCGGAAAAATACGAATTTGTAACTGTGTTTTTGCCCTATTGTATACACATTTTTTTGTTCCCTAATTCATATTATTTGCTCTAAAGAGAAACTGAATACTAGAGACACAGGAGCTCTAGAGATGATCTATTTAGACCCTTTAGTTTCTTGAGACCCTTTAGACCCTTAGTTCCTTTGACAGAACAGAAAAAGACACCCTAACAGTTCTAAGAAAGCAGCCAAGGCAGAAAGGTAATCCAGAGCTCCTAACTCCCAGTCTAACATTCTTGATTCTCTTATGGAAGAAATAAAGTGCTGCCTTCTCTCCTGTGGCTCAATTTACAATCTCCTATCATGGAAGACATGCCCTTTCCTGGAAACCACTACGCATCTTACTTTGAAGAAACAGTTTTATAAATAGCAATTGGCAAAGGTAAAATCATTTCATACTTCAGGTATGTTATGGTATCTTGTGGGTTTACTAAGAAATCTTATTACTATTGCTATAGAAAAAAAAATCACTTAGGGTTCCAAATAATCAACTTGCACATGTAACTTCAGAATAAAGATAGTTCATGATTAGCCTAAGACTACGAGCCCTATAGTATAGTTCTTGGAAAGTCTTGCCTCATCTCCACGGATTGGGTAGATCCATTGGGTATGGGTAGATTTCCCTCCCTGTTAAAAAAATATATCATAGGGGCTCCTGGGTGGCTCAGTTGTTAAGCATCTGCCTTCCGCTCAGGTCATGATCCCAGGGTCCTGGGATCAAGCCCCGCATTGGGCTCCCTGCTTGGAGGGAAGCCTGCTTCTCTCTCTCCCACTCCCCCTGCTTGTGTTCCCTCTCTTGCTGTGTCTCTCTATGTCAACTAAAGAAATAAAATCTTTAAAAAATATGTCATAAAGTTTCAAGGATAAAAGACTTTTCTACCCACTTCTCTTCCTGTCTACCAAAGGGGCACTGTCCTGTGATGCCTGAAATTGCAGCAACCTCAGACACAAGGTGATACAGAGGGACAAATGTTCCTGGAGTTTTCATGACATCAAGCTGCAACTAGAATTCTTGTCACATAAACAATAAATGCCCTTATGGTTAAGACGCTGCTGGTTGGGTTTTCAGTTCCTTGCAGCTGAAAGCATTTCTTACATGCACTCACTCAGCTGCCACAAGAAAGGGGTTTATTATAAGGATTCACATGGCTAACTGGGAGACAGACTCTCATAACGTTCTAATAACAGGGCCAGGCCTCGCAGAGCCTGAATTGAACACTAGTTCTAAATACAAGGCAGGAATCCTCACTTGAAATTTTAGAGATCTTCACTCAGGTGCTTGACTGTATGTATCTTTTCATTGCCTCATATCTTTTGCTTGCTCACAAATACAGTTTGCTTAGGGCATTTCAAGTCTGTCTTAATTTATTGGTCTTTTAGCTACAGCTCCCACTAGAAATCATTTATACATCTGCTGAAATCCTTCAGGAATAAAATACAACTTACCAAACACATCTTTTCTGCCAGGCCATACCACAAGGTACTGGCCAGTTTACAGATTACCTTTGGCACAAGTATTCTGTCTTGGATGAATCAACCATGTTTGGAGCAACAAGGTCACGTGGTATAAAACTGAGCCAGAGAAAGCTGCCCCTTCAACAAGACTTCATGGGACAGTGGGTTGCTCAGTCCCAGGGATACATAGGGTCTAGCACAGCAGCACTTGGGAGCAGAAAGGTGGAGATACCAATGCCCTCTGCTCTTATCCCTTATCTCTCTCCCTCTCCCACCAAACAGACTGTCTATTTGTTGTTATTGGAAACATTCCTGTCTCAGACAAATATAAGACAAGAAGTCCCCAAATAAGCTTTGGTTACTGCTACCAGGAAAGAAGACAGGAAGGAAGGAAGGAAGGAAGGAAGGAAGGAAGGAAGGAAGGAAGGAAGGAAGGGAGGGAGGGAGGAAGGAAGGAAGGAAGTCAGGAAGGGAGGGAGGGAGGAAGGAAGGAAGGGAGAAAGGAAGGAAGGCAGGAAGGGAGGAAGGAAGGAAGGGAGGGAGGGAGGGAGGAAGGAAGGAAGGAAGGAAAGAAGGAAGGAAGGAAGGAAGGCAGGAAGGGAGGGAGGGAAGGAGGGAGGGAGGAAGGGAGGAAGGAAGAATAGAAGGAGGATAGGAGGAAGAAAGAACATGGCAAGAGGGTATTGTCTTTGACAGGCACAGACAGGTGTTGATGACAAAGACTTGGCACATTAGCAAGAGAAGGAGACAGAAAGCAAAGCCATGGAGGAGTGAGGTCCAAGCCAGCTCCCAACTCAGCCCAGAACCAATGGGAAACAGAGGTGGTTTCATGCCAGACAGAGGTTTTAATGGGTGACATAAACCGGACTAATCCAACAGGCTCCCGTGGTACAATCCTGCCCCAGTAGAAAGCCTTCCATGGACTCGGCCACACTGTGAGTCCTATCTTTCTTCCCACAGGAGTGTCACCTCCTTTCCCTGATAGCAGCATTTATAATACATTTTTACTGTACATCTCATCAAATAGGCCTAAATAATTCTATTCCCAAAGGGCAAAAATACCCAACTTACCCCTGGGAATAAGACAAACAACAAGAAAAAAAACCCAGCCCAATGTATCTAAAAGCACAGAGTGAAACTATGAAAATGGGATTTTACTCCATGACTACCAGAGTTTTCTTGCAAGCATTTGCTTTGCAAAAAATCCTTGGCTTTCATTCCTCTCTTGATTTTTTTTAAAGCTGGTCTTTGAACACTACTCAGTAGGTAGTTGGCCCTTTTGATGTTTGGCACTGGTATAAAAAGGATGAGTTATTTAATTTTCTGCAAAGGCAACCAAGCCTTTTCTGTATGTAAAGAGGCAAGCCGTTCAGGCATATGTGACCATGCAGGAGTGAAAGCTTTTCTTCTTTGAAGGTTCAAAGTTAACATGTCAACTGATTCCAAGGAATTGTGCATCAGACCTTGAAATGTAGAAACTAAGCTAGGCAGCTTGAAGTGCTGGGTTAAAGCAATTATCAGGAAAATTAAGAGGAACTGAAGGACTGATTGCTTATAGTGGAAAACATTTTTTTTTCTTTTTTTGTCTCCAATTATCTAGGTTGGCTGTCTTCTTACCAAATAAAATATTGGCAATCCAAAGGAAAATCAAAAAGGAGCTTAAGCTGGCTATGTCCCTGAAAATAAGACAAATTAGAAATCTTGACTTGATTATGCAAACAGGTTAGAATACAGTCTAGTGGGAAAATTTCGTTTAGCCTGAATGCTCCAGACTGGTCACTTGTATGGAATTGGGTTGATGTGTTGTGATAGAAGTTTTAATTTGTGTATAAACAAGGCCTGAGGGAGAGTGAATGCCATTCAACAGATTTCTTGAATGCCTGTATGAGTTAGGCTGTATGCTAAGTGCCAGGAATACAGAAACAAAAAATCCAAGCATCTAACAAAACTATTTCATGAAATAAATCCAAAAATTATGAACTAGAAATAAATTAAAATAGATGTCCCTAGAGTTTATGGGTTTGGAGGATGATTAAGCACTTTGAGTTTCATGAACTTTGTAAAGCCTCCAGTCTACTTCAGTCCAATTTCCTTAGCATAGAACTAAAGATATTCTACAATTTGGCCTCAAATATTTTTCTTTTCTTATTCCCTACCAAATCTCTCCAGCCCCATACAATATACTTTAGGGTCAACTCAACAGTTTTCAAATGTCCTGGAACTCTGTGGTTCGGGTCAAGCTATCCCTTCAGCCTAGAATATCCTTCCCTCCTGCATTTCTCATATTGCCCATTCTCCCTGCCACTGTTCTTCCTGCTGTACCACATATGAATGTTGAAGCTCACTTTTTTTAGCCTAATTAATGCTAAAGCCTCCATGAAGAACAGCATTGATTACTCTTGGTCACAACTGCCATTATTCTTCTCAGCTCTTGTTACATTTTGTTTATGCCTCTTGTTTGCTGGATACTGTTTATACCTGGCATTATAGTGATAAACATATATACAGCCCCTAGTAGATTGTTGTGTTTCTGGAGAAAGTCGTAATCATTTTCATTTCCATAGTCCGGCTAGATCTACACAGAGTAGGTATTCAACATATGTTTGTTAATGTATGGAACTGAGTTGAAGGACAAACAAGATGCATAAATATATTCTCCTTAAATAAGCAAAGCCAACAAGGGAAATCAGGATAGTCTATAAAAATTCGCTTATGCTTTTTTTAGTACCTTTTGTTGTTTTCTATATCAGCACATTGCTTTTTCCATGGGCTTCCCCTCCAGACTTCTGTAATTCTTGATATTTCTCATTTTTAAAACTTATTTTTGTTCTGAACTACTCTTCCTTTGTGTCTCTATCTCTACAAGGAAGTCAGGCCACTTCAGGAAAGTATGGACCAGTATACATGGACAGAATTTTCTTATCAGAACATCCCCTTGCCCAGACATGTCAAGGAAGTGTATATTTTGAAAGAATACTCACAACACCATCAGAGGCGGTTTCTTTATTCCAGAGCATGTATGCCAGCTATACAAGGAGAGGCATGTGGACAGAAAACCTCAAACAGGGAGCTTCCAATTTGCAACCAAAACTAATTAGATCCCTGAGCTAATTCTAGCTTATTCTCCCAAAGACTAAAAGAGGAAAATGAGGACAAGGGAGAGGATTGTTTTATGTCAAGAACTATAAAAATTCAGGATAGAAGGAAGAGCAAGGAAAAAGAGAAACAGAGAAGGTGTCCCTTACATGAATCAAGTTGCTTCTGGCTTCATGGACTTTAGAGTCTTCAAGGAGAAAGGTGGTCAACATTATTAATGACAGCTCAGAGATCAAATCATTCACTTAAGCAATCGTTCAGTAAATATTTGTTGAGTATCTACTATGTGGCAGTACTGTTCATAGGACTGAGCAGGGCAGTCATGGCCTCTGCCCTCAAGGAGCTTTCAGTCCAGTGAGGGGACCAGTTATTAAATAAACAATTGTACAATTAATAGTGGGAGGTGTTACTATGGAAAAGTATGTGGTGCTATGAGAATGTATCATGGGGGTACATAAAAATCTAGTCTGTGGGGTCAAGGAACGCTACTCTGTGGAAATAATATTTGGGGCACCTGGGTGGCTCACTGGGTTAAAGCCTCTCTCTTCAGCTCAGGTCATGATCTCAGGGTCCTGGAATTGAGCCCCACATCAGGCTCTCTGCTCAGCAGGGAGCCTGCTTCCTCCTCTCTCTGCCTGCCTCTCTGCCTACTTGTAATCTCTCTCTCTCTGTCAAATAAATAAATAAAATCTTAAAAAAAAAGAAAGAATATTTAAGGGACCAGAAAGACAGTGGAAGTTTGCCATGTAAAAAAGTGAATTCATTTCAGTCAGAGAGGTGAACATAGACACATTCAGGCCTGGAAGTCAAAATAGGAAGGTAGACTTGAGGGACTAGAAAAATGGGGTATGGATTTATTATATACAGGTGGGGAACCATTTCTGACTGCCTTCCCTAGCCAGGCTTTCCCATGATGTGTTCTAATAGCACCCTGTCTCTATCCTCCAGGGTTCACAATGGTGTGTGAACAAGAGAGATTAATGTCAATCTCCATTACCAAACTGTAAGATCCACAAGGGTGAGAATCATTTTATGTTTCATTCACTATTGTAAGCCCAGTGCCTGCCACAGAACTTAGAACATCATATGTACTTCATAAATATTTGTGAAATGAGTGAAAGACCAAGTGAACAAATGATTGGTATGGGACTAAAAACATGCTGGGTTCCAGTTCAGGTTCTAGCATTAACTTTCTATTGATCTTGGATATTTCATTTAACCTCTTTGGGATCCACTTTTCTCCATGATCAACATTAAAATCAAAATCTCTAAACTCTTTTCCAATTCAAAACTCAAAAGTGTCCCACAGGTTCAGGTCTTTGTTCCTTTTTTTGTTTTCATATTTTCCACAGAGTAGTGTATGTTTTTCCCATTGCATATTATTTGCCTGCTCACAAACAAAACCCAGTACTCCAGGTGCTGCCATATAAAGATAGAACTTGCAAGTTTATCAGATTCTGGTCAATGAAAGCAAATCCCGAAGAGCTGGCCTTTCCTCTCCCCCAAATTATGTGGGTTATCAAAAGACAAACATCAAGGCTGATTACTTTACCAAGGGGTTCCCAGACAAGCAGCCCTCTGATTTGCTTTTACTACTTACATGCTAAGATAAAGCTAGTTAAAAAACAAAATTCTAAAAGCTCTTTTCTTTATATTTTTGGCTCTTCCAGTAAAACAGATTATCCAAAACTAATTAACTATCAGAGGGATACAATACTACAGCCTGCACTGAAACACATACACACACAGATGGATTTCCAGCAAGGTAGATTTTTTTCCTGAAAATCTTAGAATTAACATAATCTATTTCAATAGTTTATTAACATGTGGTCTTTAGAATGCCTGTCTTAACAATGAATGTGTATGAGATAAAATATTATCTATTATTGTATCTGAAAAATATCCCAACTAATAACCTAAAGTACTCCTAGTAACAAGAGTTAAAATAATTGATGTTGCCACTCTACTGCTTATGACAAAAGAAGAAAATACATGAAGTGTGAGGTTTTTTGCACTAACCCAGGTCATAATAATGTCAAAAACATAGACTTACAATATTTTAAATGCCCAATCAATTCTACCATTCTTTGAGCATATAAAGCTTTTTCAGCAGGCAACAAAATTATTTTAAAAGTTGGTTTAGAGTCCTCTGAAAGTTTGTTGCTATTTTTCTGAGTTCTTATACCAGTGAAATTCAAGACATAAATCTACAGCAGTTTGCACAAAGGACAACTAACATATAACTGTGTACCTGAAGGAGTACAAGTATATTCTGGAGAGCCTGTCCAGAAAGCAGAGGGGAGTATATCAGATCTAGTCTTCAAAACTGCTTTTTTTTCTTTTTAAAGAGTTTACTTTTTTAAAGATTTTATTTATTTATTTGACAGAGAGATAGCACAAGCAGGCAGAAGGGCAGGCAGAGGGAGTGGGAGAAACAGGCTCTCTGCCGAGCAGGGAGCCAGATGCAGGACTCGATCCCAGAACTCTGGGATCATGACCTGAACCGAAGGCAGGTTCTGACTGAGCCACCCAGGTGTCCCATCAAACCTGCTTCTTAATTATTCTGCCTCAACCACTCACTCTTTTTGTGTGAGTAAAGCCTGCCTCACTTAACTCAGGATGATCATATTATGAATATAGAAAGTAATGACTGTTTGCTTTTTGCAAAAAGCAAGACAAGCCTTGGGTGCACATTCTAGCAATACAATGTAAAATACAGTAAAAGAGAGTGCTCAGGTGGGACTTTACCAATTTTGTGAAAAGTGGTGATAAGCCAATCCTTAATAACAACGTGCCAAAAAGGATGTCTTAGCAAAAAAAAAAAAAAAAAAAAGGAAAGAAAGAAAGAAAAAGAAAAATTGGCATCCATCCTAGCAGAATTTATCTGTTTAGTCCACAGGCAGATTTGTGATAGCCAGAGCAATTTTCTTCTTGCCAAGAAAACTAGCTTGTTCGTCCAATTATTTTCCCATAGAAAATGACTTTTTTTTTTATCAAGACAGTTTACATATATTGATATTTCACATGTCACATATTTCTCTTTTGGATCATAATTACAGATATATTTTTAAAAAATAGTTTCATTGAGATATAATTCACATATGATTCACTCATTTAAAGTGTACAATTCAATTGCTTCAGCATATTCAAGGTTATGCACTCATATAAATGGAATCATATAATATGTGGTCTTTTGTGACTGGCTTCTTTCATATGTTTTTGAGGATCATCAACATTGCAGTAAATATCAGTATTTTATTTCTTTTAATTAAAGAATAACATTCCATTGTATGGATATAACACATATTATTTATACACTTATCTGTTGATGGCATGTGAGTTATTTTCACTTGGCAATATTATGAATAACGCTGCTACAAACATCTGAATACAAGTTCTTATGAGGATATATGTTTCATTTCTCTTGGATCTGTCTGTAGCTAGAAATGGAATTACTAGATTATCTGATAACTCTATGTTTAACAACCTGAGAAACTGCCAGATTGCTCACCAACGCAACTGCACCTTTTTACGTTCCCACCAAAAGTATATGAAGGCTCCAATTTCTCTATATCCTTGTCAAGACGTGTTTTATCTGTACTTTTGATTATAGCCATCCAAGTGAGTATGAAGTGGTACCTCATGGGCATTTTGATTTCCATTTCACCAATGACTGATTATGTTATACATTTTTTCATGTGCTTACTGACCATCTCTATCTCTTCTTTCAAGAAATATCTAATTAGATCCTTTGCCCACTTTTATTGCATTACTTGTCTTTTCATTATTGAGTTATAACATAGATATAGATATATATTTAAAAGAAACTAAGTATGCAAAAATGCAAACTAACAACTCAATAAATGCATATTGATCACCTTTTATGTGCAGTTTAGGGGGTTTGCTAAGTGTGCAGTAAGGGATAGATGCATCAAGATGCTTAAAATTAATAATAGTGGGAGTGAGACAAAACCACTAGTAGAGGAAAATCATATTAGAAAATCAGAACGGGGGACACCTGAGTGGCTCAATCGGTTAGGTGTCTATCTTTGGCTTAGGTCATGATCTCCGGGTCCTGGGACTGAGCCCTGCATCAGCTCCCTGCTCAGATGGGAGCCTGCTTCTCCCTCCCCCTTTGACCTTCCCGGCCACTTATGCTCTCTCTCCAACTCAAATAAATAAATAAAATCTTTAAAAAGAAAAGAAAATCAGAACTGGCCTCATGGAAAATTTGGTGTCTTTAATAAGTCTTTTAATGCAGGGAGAGTTTTGGAATACAGAGAGCTAGGGGAGGGTATTTCAAGCAAACAGAACAGCATGAGAGAGGGCAGAGGAGCACTGCTGTTTAAGGCATGATAGAGGAACAGTACAGAGTTGTTGAGCTAGAGAGTGGAATGAGTCAAAAGCTAGATGATGAGGCTTGGAGAGATTAGATGGGAATATATCTTGGAGGCTTAAATACCAGCTTGAGGGGTCTTTGTTCAAATCCTTAAATCAGTGGTTCCTAACCAGAAATAATTAGCTCCCAATGTAACAAATATTATAACTGTATTCCATATTGCAGAAACTTAAGTAGAGTCATGGAAGATACACATTAAAAATAATAAAGCTTCTAGAGATGAAAACTACAACATTTGAAAAAGAAAATATATATAACATTTACAGAATATTTTAATCTGCTGGTAGCAGAATACACATTCTTCTCAGGCTTACATGGAATATTCACCAAGATAGACTATTTTCTGGGTCATAAAACACACCTAGATAAATTTTTTAAATAGAAAACATGAAGTATGTTCTCAGACCATAATGGAATTAAACAAGATATCCTGAAATCCTGAAAAATCCTAAGTATTTGGAGATTAAACAAGAAATTTCTGAAGATTAATCATACTATATGTTTGTGATGTGTAGAACTGAAACTCTCACATACTGCTGATGGGAAAGTAAAATACTATAACCATCTTTGAAAATAGTTTATTTGAAGATGGCAGAGGAGGAGACAAAAATATCATCAGGTCCCAGGAGTTCAGCCAGATAGTTATCAAACCATTCTGAACACCTACAAATTCAACAGGAGATAGAAGAGAAGAAGAGCAGTAATTCTAGGAACAGAAAATCAACCACTTACCAGAAGGTAGAATGTGTGGAGAAGTGAATCCGAAGGGGCTGGCTCCCAGCAAGTGAGAGAGCAATGGAGCACAAAATCGGAACCTTTAGAAGTCGGCTCCGCTGAGGGACGTCACTCCAGAGGCTAAGCAGGGGGTTGAGCCCTTGCAGGGACAGTATGGTCACAGAAAGACTAGGGGTGTCTGAGGGCAGCAGAGCTCTCAGGTATCAGAGTGGGGAAGCCTGCTGCAGAGATGGAGCCAAGGAGTTGGGCTGTCAGCCAGGGTTACCTTAAACCTTGATCCAAGGGACTGTGAGGCCACTGCTCTTCGAGCAGGGACCCCACAAGTGGCAGATCTGGAGAGACCCCCTCCTTCCTCCTCTGGGAGGAGCAGCATGGGAGTGTGCTGCAGGAATCAGCTGGGTTTGGAGACTCCAAACAGGGCCGTGCACCAGAGATAGAAACACTCAGTCACAGGCTGGATGAGCTCGGAGTGCAGTTGGAGAACAGGGAGACAGGAGGGATTGACTTCTTTTCTCTGAGGACGCACGGAGGAGTGAGGCCCCGAGCTCTCAGATCCTCCAGGTTGGAGACTAGGAGGCCACCATTTTCATTCCCGTCCTCCAAAGCTGTACGGAAAGTGTTCAGGGAACAAAAGCTCTGAGAGCAAACCCGAGCAGATTACTTAGCCCGGCCCCTGGCAAGGGCAGTACAATTCCGCCTCGGGCAAAGACATTTGAGAATCACTGCAACAGGCCCCTACCCCAGAAGATCAGCAAGAACATTCAGCCAAGACTAAATTCACTGATCAATGAGAACTGTGGAACTCCAGAGCTAGGGAAAAGCAACACATAGAATTCATGGCTTTTTCCCCATGATTGTTTAGTCTTTCAAAGTTAAATTTTTTTAATTTTATTTTCTTATTCTTTTTTTAAATTTTCCTCTTTCCCATTTTAATGTTTTTTTTAATTATTTTATCTTATCAATACGTTTTTAAAAATCTTTTTAAATCTTCATTGTGATAGGCCTATTTTATCCCTTCATTGTATTTAACCTTATTTCTTGTATATATATAGGTTCTTTTTTTCTTTAAAATTTTGGGATACAATTTCTTCTAGTAGATCAAAATATACCCTAAATCTAGTACATGGCTTTGTTCTACTCTCCAGCCTGATCACATTCTTTCCTCTTTTTTTTCTTTTTTTCAACCAAATTCTTAGATTATCAATCCCTTTTTTAGATTCTTTTTTAATTTTCATCTTTACAGTCATACTCCATCCCTTCATCATGTTTACCCTTATGTTTGTGTGTGTGTGTATATGTATATGTATATATATATATATNACACACACACATATACATATATATGTTTTTTTCCTTTAAAATTTTGGGAGGTTTCTAACAGACCAAAATATACCAAAAAACAAATGTGTGGCTCTGTTCTAGTCACCAGTGTAATATATACATATTTTTTTCTTCCTGTTTCCCCCCTTTCTTCTTCCCCCAGTTTCAGGTCTCTTCTGATTTGCTTAGTGTATATTTTTCTGGGGTTGTTGCTACCCTTTTTGTATTTTGTTCTCACTCATCTGTTCTTATCTGCATTAAATGACAAGGTGGAAAAACTTGCCACAAAAAAAAGAACAAGGGGCAGTACCAATGGCTAGGGACCTAATCAATATGCACATTAGTAATATGTCAGAACTAGAGTTCAGAATGATGATTATCAAGGTGCTAGCTGGCCTCAAAAAAAGCATGGACAATATTAGAGGATCCCTTTCTGGAGAAATAGAATCCCTTTCTGGAGAAATAAAAGAACTAAAGTCTAACCAAGTTGAAATTTAAAAAGCTATTAATGAGATTCAATAAGAAATGGAGGCTCTTACTGCTAGGATAAATGAGGCAGAAGAGAGAATTAGTGATATAGAAGACCAAATGATGGAGAATAAAGAAGCTGGGCAAAAGAGAGACAAACAATTATTGGACCACGAGGAGAGAATTTGAGAGATAAGTGATACCATAAGACAAAAGAATATTAGAATAATTGGGATCCTAGAAGAAGAAGGGGGGCAGAAGGTATATTGGAGCAAATTATAGTACAGAATTTCCCTAATTTGGCAAAGGGAACAAATATCAAAATCCAGGAGGCACAGACAACCCCCCTCACAATCAATAAAAATAAGTCCACACCCTGTCATCTAATAGTAAAACTATAAGTCTTAGTAACAAAGAGAAAATCTTGAAAGCAGCTCAGGACAAGAGGTCTGTAACAAGCAATGGTAGAAATATTAGGTTGGCAGCAGGCCTATCCACGGAGACCTAGCAGGCTAAAAAGGACTGGCATAATATATTCAGAGCATTAAATGAGAAAAATATGCAGCCAAGAATACTATATCCAGCTAGGCTGTCATTGAAAATAGAAGGAAAGCTAAAAAACTTCTGGGACAAACAAAAATTAAAAGAATTTGTAAACACCAAACCAGCCCTATAGGAAATATTGCAAGGGGTCCTCTAAGCAAAGACAGAGCCTAAAAGTAACAGACCAGAAAGGAACAGAGACAATATACAGTAACAGTCACCTTACAGAAAATACAATGGGACTCAATTCATATCTTTCAATAGTTACCCTGAATGTAAATGGGCTAAATGCCCCAACCAAAAGACACAGAGTATCAAAATGGATAAAAAAAAAAACAAGACCCATCAATATGCTGTCTACAAGAAACTCATTTTAGACCCAAAGACAACTCCAGATTTAAAGTGAGGGGGTGGAAAACAATTTACCATGCTAACGGACATCAAAAGAAAGCTTTGGTGGCAATCCTTATATCAGATAAATTAGATTTTAAGCCAAAGACTATAATAAGAGATGAGGAAGGACACTATATCATACTTAAAGGGTCATTTCAACAGGAAGATCTAACAATTTTAAATATCTACGCCCCTCATATGGGAGCCGCCAATTATATAAACCAATTAATATCAAAAACAAAGAAACACATCAACAATAATACAATAAGAGTAGGGGACTTTAACACCCCCTTACTGAAATGGACAGACCACCTAAGCAAAAGATCAACAAGGAAATAAAGGCTTCACATGACACACTGGACCACTTGGACATCACAGAGATATTTAGAACATTACATCCCAAAACAACAGAATACACATTCTTCACTAATGCACATAGAACATTCTCCAGAATACATCACGTCCTGGGTCACAAATCAGGTTTCAACTGGTACCAAAGATTGGGATCATTCCCCACGTATTTTCAGACCACAGTGCTCTTAAGCCAGAACTCAATCACAAGAGGAAAGTTGGAAAGAACTCACATACATGGAGGCTAAAGAGCATCCTACTAAAGAATGAATGGGTCAACCAGGAAATTAAAGAAGAATTAAATAAATTCATGGAAACAGATGAGAATGAAAACAAACCTGTTCAAAATCATTGGGACGCAGCAAAGGCAGTCCTGAGAGGAAAGTATATAGCAATACAAGCCTTTCTCAAGAAACAAGAAAGGTCTCAAGTACACAACCTAACCCTATACCTAAATGATATGGAGAAAGAACAGCAAAGAAAGCCTAAACCCAGCAGGAGAAGAGAATAAAGATCAGAGCAGAAATCAATGAAATAGAAACTGAAAGAACAGTAAAACAAATCAACAAAACTAGGAGCTGGTTCTTTGAAAGAATTAATACGATTGATAAACCTCTGGCCAGACTTATACAAGAGAAAAGAGAAAGGACCCAAATTAATAAAATCATGAATGAAAGAGGAGAGATCACAACCAACACCAAAGAGATACAAATAATTATAAGAACATACTATGAGCAACTATACACCAGCAAATCTGACAATCTGGAAGAAATGGATGCATTCCTGGAGATGTATAGACTACCAAAACTGAACCAGGAAGAAATAGAAAACCTGAACAGAGCCATAACCAGTAAGGAGATTGAAGCATTCATCAAAAAACTCCCAAAAAACAAGAGCCCAGGGCCAGGTGGCTTCCCAGGGGAATTCTACCAAATATTTAAAGAAGAATTAATACCTATTTTCCTGAAACTGTTGTAAAAAATAGAAACGGAAGGAAAACTTTCAAACTCATTTTTTGAGGCCAGCATTACCTTGATCCCAAAACCAGACAAAGACCTCATCAAAAAGGAGAATTACAGACCAATATCTTTGATGAACACGGATGCAAGAATTCTCACCAAAATACTAGCCAATAGGATCCAACCATATATTAAAAGGATTATTCACCACGACCAAATGGGATTTGTTCCTGAACTGCAAGGTTGGTTCAACATCCACATATCAGTCAATGTGATACAATACATTAATAAAAGAAAGAACAAGAACCGGGCACCTGGGTGGCTCAGTGGGTTAAAGCCTCTGCTTTCGGCTCAGGTCATGATCTCAGCGTCCTGGGATCAAGGCCCGCATCAGGCTCTCTGTTCGGCAGGGAGCCTGCTTCCTCCTCTCCCTGTCTCTCTGCCTGCCTCTCTGCCTACTTGTAATCTCTCTCTCTGTGTCAAATAAATAAATAAAATCTTTAAAAAATAAAAAAAAATAAAAAATAAATAAAGAACAAGAACCAGATAACACTCTCAATAGATGCTGAAAAAAGCATTTGACAAAGTACAGCATCCTTTCTCAATCAAAACACTTCACGGTGTAGGCATAGAGCGTACATAACTCAATATCATCAAAGCCATCTATGAAAAACCCACAGAGAATATCATTCTCAATGGGGGAAAACTGAGAGCTTTCTCCCTAAGGTCAGGAACACAGCAGGGCTGTCCATTATCACCACTGCTATTCAACATAGTACTAGAAGTCCTAGCCTCAGCAATCAGACAACAAAAAGAAATAAAGGGGGCGCGTGGGTGGCTCAGTGGGTTAAAGCCTCTGCTTTCGGCTCAGGTCATGATCTCAGGGTCCTGGGATCGAGGCCCGCATCGGGCTCCCTGCTCAGCGGGGAGCCTGCTTCCCCCTCTCTCTGTCTGCCTGCCTCTCTGCCTCCTTGTGATTTCTCTCCCTCTGTGAAATAAATAAATAAATAAATAAATAAATAAATAAATAAATAAATAAATAAATAAAAGAAATAAAGGCCTCTGAATCAGCAAGGAAGTCAAACTCTCATTCTTTGCAGAGGATATGATACTCTATGTGGAAAACCCAAAAGACTCCACTCCAAAACTGCTAGAACTCATACAGGAATTCAATAAAGTGTCAGGATATAAAATCAATGGACAGAAATCACTTGCATTTCTATACACCAACAGCAAGACAGAAGAAAGAGAAATTAAGGAGTCGATCCCATTTTCAGATGCACCCAAAACCATAAGATACCTAGCAATAAACCTAACCAAAGAGGCAAAGAATCTGTACTCAGGAAACTATAAAGTACTCAGGAAAGAAATTGAGGAAGACACAAAGAAATGGGAAAATGTTCCATGCTCATGGGTTGGAAGAGCAAATATTGTGAAAATGTCTATGCTACCTAGAGCAATCTACACATTTAATGCAATCCCTATCAAAACACCAATTTTTTTCAAATAAATGGAACAAATAATCCTAAAATTTATATGGAACCAGAAAAGACCTCGAATAGCCAGAGGAATGTTGAAAAAGAAAACTAAAGTTGGCCCTATCACAATTCCAGACTTCAAGCTCTATTACAAAGCTATTATCATCAGGACAGTATGGTACTGGCACAAAAACAGACACATAGATCAATGGAACAGAATAGAGAGCCCAGAAATGGGCCCTCAACTCTATGGTCAACTAATCTTCGACAAAGCAGGAAAGAATGTCCACTGGAAAAAAGACAGTCTCTTCAACAAATGGTGCTGGGAAAATTGGACAGCCACACGCAGAAGAATGAATCTGGACCATTTCCTTACACCACACACAAAAATAAACTCCAAATGGATGAAAGACCTAATGTGAGACAGGAATCAATCCAAATCCTTGAGGAGAACACAGGCAGCAACCTCTTCTACCTCAGTTTCAGCAACTTCTTCCTAGGAACCTCACCAAAAGCAAGGGAAGCAAGGGCAAAAATGAACTATTGGGACTTCATTAAGATCAAAAGCTTTTGCACAGCAAAAGAAACAGTCAACAAAACCAAAGGATAACTGACAGAATGTGAGAAGATATTTGCAAATGACATATCAGATAAAGAACTTGTATCCAAAATCTATAAAAAACTCTATAAATAATCCAATCAAGAAATGGGCAGAAGACATGAAAAGACATTTTGGCAAAGATGACATCCAAATGGCCAACAGACACCTGAAAAAGTGCTGAACATCACTCAGCATCAGGGAAATACAAATCAAAACCACAGTGAGATACCACCTCACACCAGTCAGAATGGCTAAAATTAACCAGTCAGGAAACGACAGGTGTTGGCAAGGATGTGGAGAAAGAGGAACCCTCCTCCACTGTTGGTGGGAATGCAAGCTGATGTAGCCACTCTGGAAAACAGTATGAAAAAGTTGAAAATAGAGCTACCCTATGACCCAGCAATCACACTACTGGATATTTACCCTAAAGATACAAATGTGGTGATCCGAAGGGGCACATACATCTGAATAGTTATAGCAACAATGTCCACAATAGCCAAACTATGGAAAGAATCTAGTTGTCCATCAACAGATGAATGGATAAAGAAGTGGTGTGTATATATATACACACACACACACATATATATGTATACACACATATACATATAATGGAATACTATCCAGCCATCAAATGAAACAAAATCTTGCCATTCGCAACGACGTGGATGGAACTAGAGGGTATTATGCTAAGTGAAATAAGTCAATCAGACAAAGACAATCATCATATGATCTTTCTGATATAAGGAATTTGAGAGGCAGGGAAGGGGGTCACGGGGGATAGAGAGGGAAAAAATGAGGGAGGGAGACAAACCATAAGAGGCTCTTAATCTCATGAAACAAACTGAGGGTTACTGGGGGGTGGGAGGGTATGGATAGGGTGGCTGGGTTATGGACATTGGGGAGGGTATGTTCTATGGTGAGTGCTGTGAAATGTGTAAGCCTGATGATTCACAGACCTGTACCTCTGGGGCAAATAATACATTATATGTTAATTAAAAATAGTTTATTTGTTAAAAAGTTAGACATGGGGGGGGGTGTTTGGGTGGCTCAGTCAGTTAAGCTTCCAACTCTTGATTTTGACTCAGGTCATGGTCTTAGTTTTGTGAGATCAAGTCCTGCATGTGGCTTTGAGCTATGGCATGGAGCCTGCTTAAGAGTCTCTCTCTCCCTCTTCCTCTGTTCCCCCTCTCCCTGTCTCTTTCTCACCCACTCTAAAAAAAACAAAAAATAAAAAAAAGTTAGACATAGACCTACCCCATGATCCAGTCATTGCACTCCTACATATTTACCCAGGAGAAATGAAAGAATATAAAGACTTTTATATGAACATTCATAACAGCTTTATTTGTAATTGCTAAAAACTGGAAATGACCTAAATATCCTTCAACAGACGTATGGATCAACAATTGCAGTACAAATACAAACAAACAAAAAAACAATTCCAGTACGTGCATGCAATGGAATACTCCTCAGCAATAAAGAGGAATGAACTATTTCCATTAAGATTTTATTTATTAATTTGAGAGAAAGAGAAAGAGAGAGAGATCATGAGCATGGAGGGGGAGGAGAAGGAGACTCCCCACTGACAAGGGGCCCAGGACCCCCAGATCATGACCTGAGCTGAAGGCAGATGCTTAATTGTCTGAGCCACCCAGGCACCCCAAGAGGAATCAACTATTGATGAATGCTACAACCTGGGTGAATCTCAAAATTATCTCTGAGTAAAGAAAACCTGATAAGAGTACATATTGTATGGTTGCTTTATATAACATTCTAGAAACTGCAAACTAATCTATAGTGACTGAAAGCAAATGAGTAGTTACCTGGGGATGTTGGAAGGGATAGGTTGGGGGAGACAACTACACGAAATTTTGGGAGTGAATATGGAGTATGTTCATTATTTTGATTTGTAGCAGTGGTTACATGGGTGTACACATATGTCAAAATTTATCAAGTTGTATACTTAAATATGTGCAGTTTATTTTATATCAATTACACTTTAAGAAAGTTATTTTTAAAATGTATATAATGCAAAGATTCAGAAAAAAATTTAATTTATATAACATAAATATTTCTTTGCCCTCAACCAGATTAAGGCATTTTCCAATATAAGTGTCTTTTGCAGATTAGTTCAGTCAGCTATCACAGATCACTGAAATTCTAAAAGCATGAGTGATAAACTAACTTCTCACAGCCCATCTCATTTTGTTTTGTTCCATGAATTGTTCTTTCAGTAAATATGTGCTTGGTTCTGAGTGTAGCAGGATAAGAGTATGCATAGAGAAAAAATCCTCAAAATAAATGACGGTAGGTCTGGAACACTANAGAGTGAGTGGCATGCAAGGCATCATTATTCGGGTTGGAAAAATAAATAATTGGAAAGCCATGTATTCTTTATCAAGCAATTTATTGGTTTAGTGCAGTTCCAATCTACAGTCTTTTCTTCCTTCCTTCCTTCTTTCCTTCCTTTCCGTATTATTTTCTCTTCCTCCTTCTTGTCCTCCTCCACCTCCTTCTTCCTCTTCTTCTTCCTCCTCCTTCTCCTCCTCCTCCTCCTCCTCCTCCTCCTTCTCCTCCTTCTTCTTCTTCTTCTTTTTTTTAGATTTTATTTCTTAAGTAATTGCTATGCCCAACATGGGTCTCAAACTCACAGCCCAAAGACCAAGAGTCACATGCTCCACTGACTAAGCCAGCCAGGCGTCCCAGGAATATTGACTTCTTATACAAAGGATATCACACTCTATTTCTACAAGAAAGTATTTTTTATCTACACTTTAACTGAGAAGCTCCTTGCAAATGTCAGCTCTTAAAGACAGAGATCACCTCATTTATGAGTGCTTCCTATAGCATCTGGGAATTAAACATGGTATTTGATGAAAACAAGGATGTTCAAACCAACTCTTAATTTTGCTCCAAATATCTATTTAGTTATTTTGCAGTTGCTTAAGAAAAAAAAAACAACTGAGCAAATACTACTTATTCTCTTGGACACTATTCTGAATATCATGAGGTTCACTTTGTGTCACCATGTTTTAGATTCTAGGTACGTGGACCTTAATTTGTTTTTATGGCAGACGTAAGTACCATTGCAGACTTTCCTTGGACATCTGTTGATGAACTCTTTAGTTATGGGATTCTCAACCAAAGGGCAATTTACCTAGCACTTAACTTGCTTCAGACTATCACCTCTAGATATCATTAATGTAATCATGCTTTAAGCCTATTCTACTACACTGAGAAGGAAGAGAAGAAGAATAGTATATTTTATAAATAGTAAGTTAGGTGAAGATATTAAGTAAAGCAATGCTTCTAAACATTTCTAGTTTTGCAGATAACACAAATAACTTTTCTCCAATGAACAGCTTCTTCATTTCTCTCTCCCTTGAGTTGGATTTTCTTTCTTGGAACCTTTGATACAAATGTCCATTGAGAGGTACAATTAGAGTATTGTAGACTCTGCCCAGGACTTTAAACACTTTTCACTCTGAACACGGATTTAATGTTTTCAGAATCTCTCATATGGACCTTAGCAGGGTGCACTCAGTGTCATTATTTTTTTATTTCCATGTATAGGATCTTTCTCCCCAAGAAAATCTGTGAGTTAACTGAAAACAGAGACTACATCTGCCTCTTCGAGTCTTGATATTGAACATATCTAACTTTTAATATTGTTACTTTTTACAAATCTTCTTTGGATGTTAAATATTAAAAGGTCAGTAGGATTTTAGCAGATTACATCATCTTCCATCAACATGTATTGAATACTACCCTTGATGCCTAGTACTGTGCTACACCTGCAGGAAGTACGAGGATATGTCAATTCGGCACAGAAGTCGAATGAGAACAGATTGAAGAGGGCTTCCTGTGCAGGTGTCAAGGGAACTATTAAAGGTTTTTAACAGGGGGAGGACATGATGAAAGGCAGTTTTAGGAGGACTGGTCTGGCGGAATTATATAGGATGGATACATTCAAGGCAAACTAGAGACAAAGAGTGAGTAGTTAAGGACTGAAGTTGTTTGGCTGTGGAATTAAGGCAGAAAGGAGTGGATGTAGCTCAGGGAGAAAGACAGACAACGATGGGTAGAAGACTTGACAGGGGAACCACAGCATCAATAGGATGAGTCCTAAGTATTTTTCCCTATTATTTTTATTCTTTACTTATATATCTCCTTTCTTCCAAAATAAAATTTCAAGAAGTTTACAAAGCTTCATACTAGATAACATAAAATTTAAAATAAGTTTGTCACCAAATTGGAACAAAGGAACAATTACAGTTAGAAAATAAGATAAAGCCAAGAGTAAGGTTGTTATACAAAATGCATGCTGCAAGAAGTATACAGTCTGACACTTGACTCGTTGTGTAAATAAGATAAAACACAAACCAATTTCTCAGGATAAGCCCAGTAGTTTCTGATACCAAGAACAGACAGAAATTTCTCTCTAAGGGCTGCACACAGAAGGATATTGTGCTCTTTGGTGAACAATAACCATCCTCAATAATAATCTTAGAGTAAATCCATCCAGTCATGTCTGCAGTTGGTATTATAACACTGGAGGGCAGGGGGTAGGGGGAGTCAAATCGGTGAGAATAACAGAAACGAGAGGTTCTAAAGCAACAGGATCTGTTTTTAGCTGGTCTGGCTTCATTTGGAGATGGATTTTCTTTTAAATCTCAGGATGTTATGTCCCATTAAAATTCAATTCAGACTGGGATACTTAATTAAAAAACGTAGATTCCTGAAACTCCCCTAAGATGTAATGAATCAGAATCTTTGTGGAAGGGGCCTCAGAAAATTAGTTGTTTTTCTTTTGGTTTTTTTGTTTTGTTTTGTTTTTAAGTTTCCCAAGTAATTCTGATGCACACTGATGTTTGAGAAACTTTGACTAGAGCCAAGTTTTTTTGGTCTATGGGTAGACTCATCAGTGTGAAATGAATTCACTGAGGCATCATGAGCATTTGATTTTTTTTTTATCGAAAGAGCATATGAGCAGGGGTTGGGGGAGGGAAGAGGGAGAGGAGAGAGAATATTAAGTAGGCTCCATACCCAGTGCATGAGTCTGACGCGGGGCTCTCTCTCACAGCCCCAAGATCGTAACCTGAGCTGAAATCAAGAGTCGGAGGTTTAACGAACTGAGCCACCCAGGTGCCCCATGATGAGCCTTTTAAGAAATGAAATACAAAACAGAATAGACTAGAATATATCTAGAACAGACTAGAATATATATGTCCCAAATTGCAAAGATACAGAATTAGAATATTCCTTAATTGTGAATACATACATATTACTATATGAAATACATATAATTTAATATAATAAATGTATGTGTGTGCACATATATATAAAGCACAGTAACTATGATATATACATGATATCATGACATACATAAATATATACCTTACAGTCATGATGTATTTTTCCTATAAAAACTACTAGCTAGAGGAATTCTTCAGACAACCTTGCTTTTGGATTGTTCTCTCCACCCCATTCTCCTTAAGCTCTGAGCAGCAAGGAGTCTAAACTCATAACTGTGAGAACCCTATAGCCAGATAGGCGTCAGGTGTCTTAAACCGTCAGCCCTGCTGGGGCATGAGTGAGATCAGCGAGGAGCTGAGAAGTTAGACAAGAACTGGAAACTAAATGGAAGGCCAGAGATCTCAAAGAACTCCCTGAAAACAGGCCTGAGTCCCCTCAAGGCATAATTCGGGGTCCACCTAAAACACAGGTGGAATGAGCCGACCTGGGTTTATCTCTGTGTCTAAACAGCTCTTCTTCCGCCTGACTATTTTCCATCTCCCTTCCTTTTTTTTTTTAATTTAATTTTATTTTTTCAGTGATCCAAGATTCATTGTTTATATACCACACCCAGTGCTCCATGCAATACGTGTCCTCCTTAATACCCACCACCAGGCTTACACATCCCCCCTCCTCCCTCTCCTCCATAACCCACAGTTTGTTTCTCAGAGTCCACAGTCTCTCATGCTTCATCTCCCCTTCTAATTTACCCCAATTCACTTTTCCTTTCCTTCTCCTAGAGTCCTCCATTTTATTCCTTATGTTCCACAAGTAAGTGAAACCATATGATAATTGACTTTCTCTCCTTGACTTATTTCACTCAGCATAATCTCCTCCAGACCCGTCCATGTTGATACAAAAGTTGGGTATTCATCCTTTCTGATGGCTGCACAATATTCCATTATATATATGGATCACATCTTCTTTATCCATTTGTTTGTTGAAGGGCATCTTGGCTCTTTCCACAGTTTGGCAATTGTGGACATTGCTGCTATGAACATTGGGATACATATGGCCCTTCTTTTCATTACATTTGTATCTTTGAGGGTAAATACCCAGTAGTGCAATTGCAGGCTCTATTTTTAATTTTTTGAGGAATCTCCACACTGCTTTCCAAAGTGGATGCACCAACTTGCATTCCCACCAACAGTGAAAGAGGGTTCCCCTTTCTCCACATCCTCTCCAACACTTGTTGTTTCCTGTCCTGTTGATTTTGGCCATTCTAACTGGTGTAAGATGGTATCTCAACGTGGTTTTGATTTGAGTTTCCCTGATGGCTAGTGATGATGAACATTTTTTCATGTGTCTGTTGGCCATTTGTATGTCTTCTTTGGAGAAGTGTCTATTCATGTCCTCTGCCCATTTTTTGACATGATTATCTGGTTTTTGGGCATTGAGTTTGAGGAGTTCTTTATAGATATTGGATATCAGCCCTTTGTCTGTAGTGTCATTTGCGAATATCTTCTCCCATTCTGTAGGTTGCCTCTCTGTTTTGTTGTCTATCTCCCTTCCTAAGTGGAACCTCCTTTCCTACTTAGGAAAATCTGATCTTTGTGGAGACAGGGACTTAAAGTTGAGGCATTTGATCCCTGCCTTCTCCACCTAAGGAGTACCCATATTTCAAGGCCAAACTGAAGTTCCATCTTCTTGGTGAAAACTACCCAGACCTTCTCTGGTTCCCTTCTCTGAATCTCTACTTTTTTTTATTCATGATCACAACTTAACTTTTATGACTTCATGCATTCACTCAAAACAAACATTTATGAAGCCCCTTTTATATGTCAGGTTCTATGATGGAACAAAATCCTACAGCTTTGAATTCCCCCAGCACCCAGCCAAATGACTTGCATGTAGTACGTTCTCAACATTGCTCACTAATTGGCTATTGATATGCATTTTTGCTTCCTACTTTTGTTCCCCCCCCCTCCTTTCTTTCTTTTTCCAACTGAGGAATAACAGATGCGTAGAAAGAACTTAAAAGTATGGAACAAATTGAGCAGCGGGTAGCTGTGCTTATTTTCATACCTTCATGATATAAGGCTGCTCCTGTGTAGCTATAGCCTCCTCAAGTCATATTTCACCAATTAAAAACATTTATTAGGAAGGTATCTGAATACATTCCAAGCACCACTTGTCCTTAAAGACCAAGTCAATTGAATGCATAATGAACTCTCATTTGTTTCAGTTTGAACCACCTGAGATGCCTAAATGAATACATAATATACTCACATCTCCCTAGGAATATCCTAAACCAAAAGCTAAGAATGACTTGCTTCTTTCTTTGTTAAACAAGCTTTAGGAGTAAAAATATTGCCTTTATGCATTTTGAGCAATCAAAATATCTTCATGGAGTGAAAAAATTTTTACTAAATTTCTGTGGTTGAATACAGTGTGGGTTTCTGTGGTAAAACAGCTAGAAAGCAGGATCCATTAACCCTCTTACAATAAAGCTTTTGAAATACACAATAATACATGTTAATTGCAGAAAATTTGGAAAACACAGATAAGCGCAAATAAAAATTCTTTAACAAATCACCTGTAACCCTACCACCTATGAATAAGCACCCAGAATATATCGTTCCCCGGGGCCATGTGGCTGGCTCAGTCAGTAGAGTATGTGACCCTTGATCTTGGGATTATAAATTTGAGTCCCATGTTCAGTGTAGAGACTACTTAAAAATAAAGTCTTTTAAAAAAAAGAAAGAATATATCCTTCTAGGTCTAACTTACAAAGTCTTTAGCTTATCAGTCATTTGTGTGAAATCTTTATATTTATGAGCCTTATGGATAGTCATCTTTGTTGTCCAGCCTTGGACATAGTGGTAAAATCAGGTAGAAGAAAATAATGTGGACCGGCCCATCGTTGCAGAGAAAATTCATTACTCATCTTTCTTAATGCAGCTATTAAAATGGGGGAGAAAAACTGTTAGGAAAAGGTAACTTTATCACCAGGACAAGATATGCTATTATTGCCTTAATAACCAAATTACTCTGCCATATTACTTTCACTCAAAAATGTTATATGCTTAATAAGAAGTGCCAGGATGGGATGTGCTCGGCATTTTCACACTCATTTATTGCAATACCTCAGAGCATTATGGAATGTTCAGTTGAAATGTAATTTTCCAGCTAAGTAACAGCTCTGCAAAGAGTTAGGGAAACTCAAACCCTAGATTTTGTCCTAGAGATTTTAAAGTGTAATGTTATTATGACTATCTCACATGCCAAGGTAAACTCCACAGCGTTAAATTACACCCACGAGAATACAGTGAAACTACAATCACTCACTTACAACTGACTTACAACAAAACCCCACACCACAGACTTAAGCTGGTGCTTTAAAGGAGACATAACTAATGTCAGCATTGGAAAGATGAAAGCAACTTGATCACTGCATATTAATGTCAATATGTCAATGCATATCCAGCTATGATGACAATATAAAAAGGTCGGGATTGCTAAGCATGGCGTTAAGATCTAGACCAAATTAAATTTGATCAAAGGTCAAAGATTTGTAACTACCAATCTTAACTGCATTCTGTTAAGTTGGATTATAATTGTATCCACAATTTATTTCCAGGTTCTCCAAGACACCCTGGCTAATACTCTGGAATTTTTACCTACCATTTCAGGGATGGAGATATTTTAAGATTCTAAGCCTGTAATAGTATATTTGTAGATAATTATATGTTGTGGGATGTATAATATGATTCTCTGATCTTTTGATAACGCTGGAACTCGTTGAATGAGAGCCTGAGTGAAAGCAGTAATTCAAAATTTCCTTCCTTTGTGATTTTTTGGTCTAAATCTCAACATTACTTTTTCATTGTTTGGGCCTTATTGTATTAAAAGGCAGGGCAAGCCTGATAAGAGCAAAGGAAAGGCTTAACACAGTTTGGAGAAGGCAGCATGGATTTCCTCCAGAATCAGCACAGGGACCCGCCCTAGGGGCCTGGAACCATGGGAATTTCCTACTGAAGGATGTACCAGTCTGTAGCTTAATTTTTACCATAAGATTAATGGGCCCTGAGGTATGGAACATTCTCTGACTCTTAGTGAAATCAAATACCGAAAGTTAGAAGTTCAGGTGAATTTCTCTTTTTTATGGATACTAGTATATTTTCAAGGAGACCCACAGACTACACGAAGGGAGAAAAAAAATGTTGCTCCTGCATCTCCCATGAACTGTGAAGAATTGAAATTATATGCTTGAAGACACAAGCAACAGCACAAATCCTCAGAAGAAAAAAGAAACTTTAAAGCTACTTTTGAAAACTGATGAATATCACATATTATGCTCACAGGATATCCTATCCAAAAGGATTTACTTCTTTCAACCATCCTACAACTCACAGCTGTGACGGTCACATTCTTGAGGTGAAGTTATGCTCCATGTCCACTTAAGCCTGATCTGCCCGTGGAAGCTGCCAACCACAAATATGCAGCCACTGGAGCATCCTGCCTTCCCATCACAACCATGAACACTTGGGATACTGCTTGATTTATTAAAGTGGTAAGTGATTCTGCTAGAGCAGTGATTCTCAACGGGGGCTGATTTTGCCTCCAAGGGGAGATTCAGCAATGTCTGGAAACATTTTTTGATGGTCACTGCTGGATGTGGCTGCTGGAGGAGGGGGTGTTGCTACTGGCATCCAGTAGGTAGAGGCCAGAGATGCTGCTCAACATCCTACAAGGCCCAGAATGGCCCTCTACAGCAAAACAGTATCTTGCCCAAAATGTCAACAGCATTTAGGTTGAGATACTCTGAACTAGAGTTGGGGGTGGGTTTTTGTTTGTTTGCTTGTTTTTTCACAACTGCTCCATGCAATTGGGCACAGACGTGGCTGTGTAAGGATGAAATAGAAATGTATTTTTTTGCTCCCTAATTTCTCCACCCCTCAATACCCTTTTTTCTACCTTAATATAACTGGTCACCATTCTGCTTCCACCTACATCTATGACTTCTTACTGCAAGACACAAAGGGTTACTTTTAGCACAAAACAAATGTTTCTCCCTTTCAGGAGCCAAATGGTCAGTGCTAACTTTTCAAGGGTCTTCAACTATTTTGATGAATTGAGGTCCTTTAGCTGGTGAAGAAAAACAGCATAGATAATGGTCTCTGCAGCTGTTGGGAGGTTTGTGTGTTATGTATTTTTCTGTCTAGATTAGCTGCCCTGGTGACATTAACTCACGCACTTGACCAAGCAAAATGCCTCCTTCTTAAAATAGGACAGTCAAAGAAACCAGATCAACCTGGAAGGAAATGTGAAACCGTGGGAAAGAAGATAAGGCTGACAACCCAATCATCTCATTTTCAGAAGAATCAAAGACTTGCAATGCCAAGGCCACCTGCTGAAGTCCAGGAAAAGAAACAATGGAAGGAGATAGAAATACTGATGTGGAATCAATGATGGGCCAACCTAGAAATGAAAGTTGGGGGGCATGGGGAGACCACATTCTTTTCCCATAGCTAGCTCATAGTCATCCCCCCAAACAGAAGAATTGCCTGCTTTCTTTTTAAAGCACCGAAGGATAACCCACATCCTCCTTGCATTACACATCACAGAGCTGACAGCCCAACTCTAATCAAAAGGAAGATCACTCTATTTCCAGGAATGTTCGAGTCTGGAAGCAGAGTAGCCTAGATGACCTGATATACCCTTATCTGCTATTACCCTTTGACATAGAGCGCAATTGCATTCCAGGTATCTGTATTACAGAGAATATAGTGAGAGGAAAAAAGCCAAGCATTTACCAAAATCTATATATCCATATTTGGGGAGTGGACTTGAACTTACCATCAGGCAGAATGACATAAAGGAGGGTCCCTTGCTCAAAATAAATTTTCCACTATCAAAATGCCAGAAACTCCACCATTAAACATTCATTCCTCCTTGCTGCTTATACTCCAGCTACATAAGGAGATGTGGTTTTTCCCACTTCAGGATTTCATTTCCTGCTCTCATTCCCTTTAACATGATATCCATCACCCTCATCCCCACTCTTATCTTCCCTTTCTTCAAGGTTCTGCTCAGATGCCATTTTTAGGGATCTTCCCTTTTGACTTTACCCTCACCCATTTCTTTTTTTTTTTTTTAAGTTTTTATTTAAGTTGTCTCCATGCCCAGGGTGGGATTTGAACTCAGGACCATGAGATCAAGAGTTGCATGCTCTACCAACAGACCCAGCCAGGCACCGCCTTCTCCACTCCCTTTTCTATGCTTCTATAATAGGCAGTCATAGCAGCAGCAGCATACTTAAGGCATTTTCATATCTATTCACATTTTCAGTGGATCTCAAATGTTTAGTGAACAAAATATTCACTTGAGGAATTTGTTAAAAACACAGATTCCCTTTGCTTTGTACAGAGATTTTAAGTCAATGAATGTGGAACAGGCCCAGGAGAGTGCATTTGTAAATAAAACCTTCCCTAGCAATTCAGATGATGGTGCTCATCAACAATACTGGAGAACTCAGCCTTATCTGTACCCTGAGCCCCTTGACACTGGAGGCTAGAAGCCATCTCTAATTCATCTTTATACCCCACCCACCCCCAATCCAGGACCTATCCATGGCACAGGGAAAGTCCAGGCTTGAAAAAAAGTTATTGAATAAAGGAGTCCTGAAACATCTCTGGTTGAAAAACAAACATCAAATCAAGTCTTAGTGTGGAGTACTTGAGAGTATGAGGCCAGGAAAAGAAATCAGAAGAAAAGAGCGATGGAAAATCCCTGTCATCAAATTTCCAGTTGTTTCACATTTTGCCAAGAAACATTATTGCAAGTCTCTCCCTCACTCTCAGCATCAACTCTCATTACTGAGCTTTCCTTCTGCCACCATGCCTAGTGTTACACCAATCTACTACTTGTGGACTTTTATATCATCTTTATACTGCCTCCTACACCCATTGCAGTCAGAAAGGTGTGTATTTTGTTAAATGCCCTCCTGTATTTTCTCATCACCCGTTCTTAATTGGTAGTGGCCGGCCTGCGATAAAATGTTTTAGAACTCAATCTGAAAGAAGGCAAAAAGAGGGTCTCATAATATCATACCATTTTCAGGCACCTAAAAGAGTCTGTATTTGTACAACTAATAATATCAAGAAGGGATATAGATCCTGGTTCGTAAGGAAAAGTCTTGTATGTTCTTTACTTGGTATAGGTGTTACCCAGATTAGGAAAGAAAAAAGGAGTGTGTGTGCACATATGTGGGTGTGTGGTTAAAAATGAGCTTGCTGAGAATTTTCTAGTTTCCCATTAGAGCAAAATGGGTTTTATTCCTTGTTCTGATGTCCCTCATCCTGGTTCAGTGGGAGCTAAAAATGTTCTTCACCCAGCCCTCAGGGTTAAAAAGTTCCGATTTATTGGAATGTTTTTTTGTTTTCAGGCTGTTTGATGTTAATGGGTTGATTAACCATATAGCAATGTAGCAAAGAGTTTCATTTTGGGAGGTCTTAGTACCATATGTCAATAAATACTTAGAAAAACATTCCTTTATGTCTCCAGCACATGCATACGCGTGCACACATGCACACACAGAGACACACTACACTCTATCCAAACATTCTATCTAAAGCTTTCCACTTAAATATTTTTAATAAAATTTTGTTTTGGAATATTCTTAGATTTACAGAAAAGTTGCAAAGAAAGCACAGAGAGTTCTCATATACCCTTTATCAATTTTTCCTAATATTAACATCTTACATAACCTTGGTCCATTTGTCTAAACCAGGGGATGACAAACGGCAGCTGTTTGCTGGTCAAATCCTACCTACTGCCTATTTTCCTAGGGTCTGCAAGCAAAAAAGAGTATGTTTTTACATGGTTGGGGAAAAAATCTAAAGATTTCGTGATGTGTGAAAAGAATATGAAATTCAAAATTCAGTGTCCATAAATAAAATTTTATTGGAACACAGCCAGGCCATTCCTTTACATACTGTCTGTCAGAGCTTGATCACTGTTAGAGCATGGTTGAGTAGCTGCTGCAGAGACCATAAAGCCACAAATCCTTGAGTCTTTCCTTCTTGGTCTTTTACAGAAAAAGTTTGCTGACTACTTGTCTAAGCTAAGAAATTAACACTGTCGTGTTACTATGAACTACAGACTTTACATGACTAGTTTTCCCACGAACGTCTCACGGTGCCGTTTGCCCCGTAGCGCATTTAGCGAACCCTTCCGTGCGGTGAACCTCTATTCGCCCACCAGGTGCATGGCTGTCCTTTGGAAAACATTCCTGCCTAACAGATGAATTTCTGCCGGCCCCTTGAACAGGGTTTGCTTCTGTAGTTTACATGTTTTACACAATAGCCAAACAATTTAGTACATCTGGGGCAGGAAAGCCGTGCACTCGAAGATGGAGGAAGAGCTAGGTTTGTCCACAGTCCCCACGCCAGGCCAAGGCAGGGCTGCGACTCAAGCCCTCCGAAGAAAGGGCTTCCCAGGTCCCCCTCAGACCCGTGCGGAGTGAGGCCTTGCCCGGGGGGCGCGCAATCCCCGCTCCAGCTCCCAGTCCTTTGTCTCCTCTTCCCCGGCCGGGCCTGTGAACAGCGCGGCTCTCCCTTTCACCGGCCGCCGCGCCTTTCAGCGGGCTCCGCAGGCCCGGGCGGGCGGCGTCCGGTTGCCGGGCAACGGGCTGCACGGCAGCGCAGGCGGCCGCCGGGGCCGAGACACATCCGCACCAGCCCGTCTGCGCGGCGAGCCTGTGGCCTGATTTCTTCCCCTCCATTGTCGTAGCTCACACAAAAGGCTGCAGCTCCAGTGTGGTCACGGGGCCGCACTGAAAGACGCGCCAGGCCATTCTTGGGCCAGAGCCTTTGTAGGCTGGGCCGCTCCCCTCCCGGTGCCAGAACCCCGGGCCTGTCACACGCTGGCTGAAGCGCTCCGCAAGCGTGGGCGAGTTGTCCCCCTCCCTCCCTCGGCCACATCCACCCCCCTCCCGCCTTTGTTCCTTTCAGCTGGCGGCCAGGCCCCCGTTTGCCTTTTGGCCGATATGAGATCACTCTGGCGGCGGTCTGGGGCATTCCTCCCCACTCGCTTCCTTCTCTCTCAAGTGAAGCGCCGCATATAAAACCCCAGGCCCATTCGGTCATCTTTTCTTATCTCTTTCTCAATCGTCCTCCCCCCCCCGCCCCCATCCTTCTCTCTCAAGTTACTAAGGCTGCTGTTGCCATGGAACTCAAACAATTTAAGAGATGAAGGGAGCTTTTCTGTGGTGTCTGCCAAACTCCCGAAACTTCAGAGACTGAAGTCAGCTCAGAGTCCTTGGGATTTTCCAAAGCTCCCCTCCCTCCAGTCTGAAGACAGTTACATTTAATTCACCACCCTCTATACCCTGACCCAGTGGTCAGCACTGCGTTTGGATTCGGGGAGATGCAGCGGTGAATTCGGAAGAGAAATTTTACATCACGGTCAGGAGCAATTGTATGTAAAAGCTGGAAGGGGTCTCTCTCCAAAGGAAAAGCATGCCAATTTATGAGTCTATTTTTCAACCACATGCGCAGAGAGCGTTACATCAGCTCTTTGATACCAATTCTTACTTGCTGAGGGAGAAGTGTGTGAAGGCAACACTATGCTACCTGGCTTTTTTTAAAATTGTTACTAATGTGAAATGCCTGTTGTTCAGCAGAGTTCCCAGGTGTGGGCTCCACCCACAGCACCATCCACAGGCTAGGGGCAGAGGCTCAGGCACTAGTCCCATATCTCAGCACACTGGCTACTCCCCATGTGGGAATGGAGGTGGGCCTTGCACATGAACCCCCCTGCCACTCTGTATTTCTCTCTTCTGGCTCCCTTCCCCCATAATATTCTGTTAAAACCCAGGCACAGTGAAATAAAGTGGGCCACGAGAGGGATCCAAATATACAGTAATAACTTAGGTTTAATACACAACTTGTATTATGAGGATAGAAGGGGGAGAGTAAAAGCCTCTATGCCTTGAATCTATTTCAATTTTTTTCAGTTGACCAAGGTCAAACTCCAGTTAATCTAAATCAATCAAGCAGAGGTGTTGTGCAAATATTTGTCAACTGATGGGGCACAAGCACTGACCCATCAGAGCAGACACCTAGCAGTGAGCATGGACTCCGTGTGGGAATTCTGTGTGGGTGTGAGTGGAATCCTACTGCTGACACCCCTGGGATCACAGCTCTGTGCTAGGCAGCAGAATAGAGGCCAAAGAGAGGTCTAAAAAGCAACACGTTACCTTTTCCTCGAGGTATTTATTTGGGTTTTTTTTTACAGATTTATTTTTATTTGTTTTAGGGAGAGAGAGAGAAAGAAAGAGCAGTGGGGAGGGGCAGAGAGAGAGAGAGGGGGAGAGAGTCTCAAGCAGACTCTGCCCTGAGCACAGAGCCCTATGTGGGGCTCAATCTGACCACCTGATGATCATGACCTGAGCTAAAATTGAGAGCCCAACGCTTAATTGAGCCACCCAGGCGCCCCTTATTTGGTTTTTTAAAAGAACGAAACTAGCATACATGAAATGATACCAAGTGATAGGGGACAATAAGATTAACTATTCATAGCCTAGAATGTTCCTCAGTAATAGTAATAACTAAACTTTCACAACAACCCTATAAAATTGATTAGTACTATTATTATCCCCACTTTACATATGTGGAAACAAAGAATCATTAGGGACTTCTTCCTCCAGCTTTTGTATATATAAGATAGACAGAAAAAGAAGAAGGGAGACACTTATTAACTGCCTGCAGTGTTTCAGGTATGGTTCCAGGAAAGATATGTCATGCATACAGATGACCACACTTTAGAAACGTGGATTTAGTAGCTACATGTGAAGGACTAATAGGAGGGAGAAAAAGCTGCAATCGAGGACTCTGATTAGAAGTTTGGAAGAGTCTAGTTCAAAGACTACAGGAAAGAAACTAGGGTGATGGTAGTAAACTAACTCCAGTTAACTCAAAAATTCAGGGGAGCAAATACAGGATAAGTACGTTTTGAAGGAAAAGAGAAGATGGATGTCAGGGGGATGGGGAGTCTCTGGAAGAAGGGGCCCCAAGCCTCAACCATAGCGAGATGGCAATTGTGTAACAGGGCCTTCAAAACAAGCAGATGAAGAAAGAAAAGAAGTGATGTAAGAGGCACTTAGGAAAGAACCTTAGCCACTGATTTATGTGGTGGGGGATATGAGACAAAGGAGTACAAAGTGACAGAGATTTCAAATTTCAGAAATTTGTTATAATAAACTGCTCCCAAGCGGACTCCAAGAGTTAACTCAGCAACCCAAAGTGACTAACTCACTCCAAAGTAGCTTACTGCCAGATAATCTGAACCAATAAATACATATAAATATTAAGTTACTTTACATCATGTAAAACAGTGCTAGGCACGCAGCAGAAACTAACTGAATATTTATTGACTGCTTAAATAAATTGAGAACTGAGATATATGTAAATCCTAAAATTTCTTCGGATCCATGTGTTTTTAAGTTTCTGCCCTTCTGACTATCTGGAGGCACCCAAAGCACAGAGATGCAATAGAAAGGACCAGGGAGTTAGGCTCTGCCTCTAGTTCGGATGTGACACCTTGAAAGGTCATTTAGATCCTCTGCGCTTGGGTGTCCTTGCCTGTTAAATGCTGAGATCAGACCAAATAATCTAAAGATGAAAATCCAAATTTCACAAATACATAATCCACTTAAAGCTTTGGAAGAAAAATTAATGAGGCATTTTGCACTGAGCAGAGCTTGGCCATTTTCTCCAAACCTAATAGAAATCATCTCACTAAAGAGTAAAGAAGATAATCATGGCATTTCTAGACTTTTTTCCTATAAGAATCCTGGCAATTTTTACAAGTTCAAAGGGACTTTCCCACCAGTTTTGATTCCCATGATTTCACACTCATGGAAATTTCCTCAGAGAAGCAGTTTCTTTGGCAACTTCATGCTCATGATCATCTTAGTATCAATAGGAGCTCGGCAGACATGTCAGCAGGGGAATAGGCCTCTTCTGGGCAGTGGGAAAAAGGAGCTGTCTCCTTTTATTACCAAAAATAAATACAGAAGACACAAAAGATTTTTACTATACTTGTCACATATGGTGAAGTAAGTCAAAGATGAAACTAAAATCTCCTCCATAAAACAAAAGGCTTTGTGTGTGTTTCAAAGGCACTTTATGTTGCATAACATGGAATTAGCTCTAGCTCCAGCCCTTTGAGCTTCACGTACACTGTGTATAATAAATATATTGTCTAAAATGAAAGTTTATTGAATTCTTTCTTATATTCATCCTCCTTAGAAAATAGAACACCATTTAAAAAAAAGCTGAAAGGAAACATTTGGAGAGAGCTTGTCTATAAACAATGAAGTGCCTTAAACAGTGAACAGTTCCAGCAAGTTGTACCATTGGTCAAACTCATCATACTTTGGCTTAGTATTTGCTGTGTTTCTAAAATCTAGACTTAGCCTTGATTCATTCTGTCTGCTTAGTCCCATGCTCTGCAGAGTATGTTCCATGGATCGGCTGCAGCAGCAGCATCTGGGAGTAGAAGTGCAGAACTGTGAACACCACCCAGACCTACTATGACTCACTCTGCATTTTACTAATACCCCAGGTGATTTTTATGCACATTACCAATGGAGAAGCACTGCCCTAGTCTGTAGCTTCCATCCAGTAGACACAATGTTTGAAGTTTGAATGGCAGTTTTCCTTTCTGGGGAAAAAAACTGTCAAAAATGGGACTGGCCCCAATGAGTGACAGAGAATAACAAATTATAGCATACCATCATTAATATACGAAAGTGTCAGCAGAGACCAACTATCAGTGAGGGTAATTTTGGGACTCCTCTATCCATATTCTCTTGACACAGCCTTCATGTGACCAAACACGCACTTTTGAAAGATGACTGAGGTTAAGAGTGCAATCTGGCCACAGAAAGGAGAAAAGCTCACTGACCCATGCTGACTTCTGACCTTGACCTCATTAGCTAACCAAATGAGCTAACCAGCCATGGACATCAGAGAGCATTATATGTTGATTAAGCCAAAGCATAAGAAAAAACAGCAAAAGATCAGCTATTGAGATGTTGCTACCATGATCACCCAATGTTTTAACATAATATGAGAAGCACATATACAAAAGGAAATTCAGTTAATCTTGGGAAATATATAAATATACAAAGATTCTTTTCTTTCATAACTCTCTAGACTTTCCCTTCAAAGCACTTAAGACAAATTATAATTACAAATTTATTTTTTTATTTAGTTTTTTATAATAGTTCTATCACTAAATTCCCCAAGAGTAGAAACTTTCTTCCTTTGGTTCACCCAAGATCCCTGGCATCTACTAGAAGTTTCAAGAAACATTTGTTGAGTGACTAATTAAATGAATAGTGAATGTGAATCATTGTTCAAAACCAAGCCTACCAGGTGCCTGGGTGGCTCAGTGGGTTAAAGCCTCTGCCTTCTGCTCAGGTCATGATCTCAGGGTCCTAGGATCAAGGCCTGCATTGGGCTCCCTGCTCAGCAGGGAGCCTGCTTCCTCCTCTCTCTCTCTCTCTCTCTCTCTCTCTGCCTGCCTCTCTGCCTACTTGTGATCTCTCTCTCTGTCAAATAAATAAATAAAATCTTTTTTAAAAATTTAAAAAAAAAAACCAAGCCTACCTAAACTACCTTATAACATTCAATAATTACTGAATATTATGCTAAGGATTGGATATACAAATTTTCCCTGACTGTTAGAACCTTACATTTTAGTGGGAGAGACAGATTTATAATAACATTAATGGCCAATATTTCAGTCAGTCTTCCAAGCATGTCACACATATTACACATTGACCCCAACAACTCTAGGAAGATAACTCTATGGTTATCTCCATTCTGCAGATGTGGAAACTGAAACTTAGAGAGGCTAAGTAACTTGCCCAAGGTCACACATCCAGTACAAGGTACACCCGTAAGTGAACACAGGCAGTCTAGCTCTTAACTACATTCTTAATAAACCATTTGGAAACCTGACTTTTACTAAGGCATGAGAAGTTTTCAGAGAGGTATGTACAGAATCTATGGAAGCAGAGGAGGGCCAACTAGTTCCAAACCCAACCTGTGCTTTTCAGACAATCTCTTTCATGCTTTTCTGGTTATGAGAGCAAGCATTCAGTGCCTGTGAAGGATTTTCTAGGAAGGTCTGTGTGGCGGGTGCACGGTGCAACAGCGCAGTGCTCCCCTGAGGTTGGAATCAGCCCGGAGTCAGGCTCATCTCCCTTCAGCTTGCTCTTTTCAGCCTCAGTAGTGACAGAGATCTCAGTCCAATAAAAACACCTATTAACCTACACTGTGAACTTGGTGAAGGAATCTAGTGGTGGCTTCAGTGGTTTAATGAATTAGGAGGAAGTGGGAATGGGAGATCAATGACATCCAGATTCAGAACACAGCAGGACAGACACTCACCTACCCAGGGGCAATAAATACATGTAACTGTTTTCCCTCTTGATCACCTCTTCACCTTCATTCTCCCTTTCTCTCCACTCTGGGGAGGGACCTTCCTTCTCCAGTCTTGACACACAATTAGGGTCTTTCAAGTGGAATCACTTCCTTTAATTCCTGATAGGTTGTGAGTGTGACCTCAGGTTCCGTTTCATGTGTTTCAAGCTGAGATACCATCGCAACTCACATTTCCTTCCAGGGCTTCACAAATTACTCTGTTGTGTGAATTACATAAAAATATAACTCTCAGTTCCTCGAAGTAGTTCAACAGAACTTGGGATTTAGGGGAAATTATGTTCTTTGGCGCAATTTTTAAATAACTTGATTAGACCAGTTAAGTTCTAAAAGGGAAAATAGCATTCAATTCTTCTGTGAGGCAGCAATCTATAATTAGTTCCTTGGTCACTGACTCAATAAAACAGGGACCTTTTTCTAAGGGGTAAGTCATAAGAAATAAAAGAAACCCTCTACTATGTTAAACATTACTTGGGATAGTCTCGGTACTCTTTATCTCTTTCTACTTTTTGCCTCCCCTTTTGGATAACTGTACCTTTGCATGTTTTATTTGGTTTCTCTCTTCTTATTCCTCTTATACTTAAAAGGTACCTGAGTTTTTATTCAAGAGAAAATCTCTTCTAATAACAATTCCACTTACCCCACGGGGTTTGGTTGCATTCCCTCTTCCCTTTTTTCATACCAGTCCCTCCCAAATTCTTTCCTCTATTTCCCTTCATTTGCATTCTTTTCTTACCACCACAATTTGTCTTGTTTCTCCCCATCCTGTGTACCTGGATGGCAAAAAATCAATAGTACAGGGTGAGAGTATTTTTCTATGTGCCATTACATCTATCTCTATTCATTCTGCTCTATGAATATGTTGTCAGGGAATTTGGTCATTCCTTGGAAAACAGAACCATTGGCTTGCAACTCAGTATTAGCAATCTTCATGATCCCCACTGTTTTCAAAATATCGCATATCAATTTGTAGCCATATCAAATGGAATTGACGACCAGAGTGAAGGTCAGAGAGCTGTGAATTCAGCAGCCTTCCTTGCAGTGGCCTGGAATGAAGGGAGCCAATTAAGTTAGGGCACCCTGAGTGCAAATGGGCAGGGGACACGATGATAATAAATGTTCTTATTAGAGAACATTCTGTTTCTCTCATTTGCTCTGCATGGCCTATCAGCAGCACCTGAGAGCTTTAAACTCAACACGAATAACTAACAACTTATCTGTGATTTTCCAGCCATGTCTAGTGTCTTTGTACCTGAAATATTATTTTTTTAAAGATTTATTTATTTATTTATTTGAGAGAGAAAGAGAGAGAGAGAGAGAGAGGGAGAGATTACAAGTAGGCAGAAAAGCAGGCAGAGAGAGGAGGAAGCAGGCTCCCTGCTGAGCAGAGAGCCCGATGCAGGGCTCCATCCCAGGAGCCTGAGATCATGACCTGAGCCGAAGGCAGAGGCTTTAACCCCCTGAGCCACCCAGGCGCCCCTACCTGAAATATTATTGTTCTGCTCCTCATTTCAGACAAGAATTACTTGCAATGTGTCACTGCCTACAGCACAAAAATTGAATATGAAAACTTAATGAAATTTGGTAGGAATATAAATATAGCCATAAAATGTTTCATTATTAAACTTGTGCACATGGTATGACCCAGTGTAAATACTGGAATGATGTCTTCCTAAATTTAACTTTTAACTAATACTTCCTAATAAGAATAATCCTGTGTCCACTAACTTCAATAAAAATTTTAAAAGATTAAAAATAAATAATTAAATCTACTTAAGAAAAAAAAAAGAATTTGAAAAACTACCTTAAGTTTTCATTATCTTCCTAACCAACAGTGTTGTCACCACGGTCCAACTCTTCAGCCCACTGAAGGCATAAATAAGAACATCTGGCAATTTTACTTTCACTGTGAAATACCGACATCATTTACACCCAAAGAAAGTGTGGATGAAATAAGTACAGCTGAGTGATTGGACTGAGGTGGTGTGGCACTGATACATCAAGTTTTCTGCTAGTAATTTTTCTAAATCTATTACCTTATGGATATACAATATAATGGATATTTTCCTATGCATGCTGTAGCAAAGAGAAATCAAGTTGGAAGTTTGTTTCTTCCAAAGGTCTTCTGCACTGTCACTGTTCAAAACAGTTTCAACAAAATGCCCACATCTGATGAGTGATGTTGAAATGCTAAGTGATTTGTAATTCCTAATAATAACTTTCATTTTGTCAGTCTCTCTCTGCCCTTTAGCATCCTTCAAAGCTTTAATGATCCATATAATTAAGTTATAACTCAGAATGAGAACTTACTAGAAATATAATCTACAATACCAGAAATATAGATTTTCGGGTAAAATCAAAGCCATGTAATTTAAAAACAAATGGCTGAAATTGAAATTGGGGGAGCCTGGGCCCGAAACAAGAAGTGCTTCTGATAAAGAAGTGAGTTGAAGATGTGTGAGAGGACAGAGAACCACACCCCAGAGGCCAAGGTCAAGATTAATTCACTTTCTAACCAAGACAGATGAGAATCATTGCACAGAAGCCCACGGAGATGAGGGCCATGCATCAAGCCTTGATGCCTATGGATCTCAAATGCCACAAATGGCTGCTGAAAACTCATCAATTCCGTTTCAAAGGGGGCAGGCTTAATGAACAGGGTGCAGGGCTCAAGCAATAGTGTAGTTCAGACTTGGGGGACTTTCTGCCCAAAGAGTAAACAGTGTCAGATTCCTGCTACAAACAGAACTACAAGGGAAAAGAAAAAATAAAACTGGGTTTCATCATCACAAAGTGTGTTGCTGTTTTGTCATCGGGAAAGAAACAACAGCACAACTGCCCAACTGACACATTTGGAGGATGTCCTGCTGTCCTTGGAGAAAAGGGTTGTCCGATTGTGGCAAGTGTCTGTCTGAATTCACTGCTTTCATATTTTAGAAAAGGTGAAAAACGTAAAGATATGAAGTGAGCAGGAGCAGGGGTGTGTGGCAAGTGCACACACCCAACCTGACAGCTAAACATATACTGAAGATTCTTGCTGGTAGACAAAGCAAATTAGCCATGCCGTTCTAAGTGGTCGGAGGACAAAGGGAAGAGCTCGCTCTTTCCCCACCCCACCCTTCACACGGGGTGGGGAGAAAATGTCTTCTGGCTATTACAGCATAGGAAGCACTTTAGAAGTTGATTAGCCTGGTCAGGTCCATCCTAGCATAGCATTTTAGTAGAGCACATCCGTTAGAATTTCTAGACTGATGCCTCAATGTCTGCTCCCCAGACAATTTAACACACCTACCAGAGATCAGAATCTCTTGATATTACATGTTATCCACACATCAAAATGTTTGACCACATCATAACTCTAGCTCCATCTAGCATTTTCCACAATAGTTCAGCTCTGACCCATTATCTATAATGCCAAGAATTCATCTCATCTTGAAATGGTGAAGAAATGGCCAAAATACAAATTAGACAGAAACTGCCCTCTAAGTTTCTCCTTCTACCGCTTAGACACTTTTATTGTATCTTTCTTATATCCTTTTAATCACACTTTTTTTTATAATTGTAATACTTCATAGTTCTATTGCACTTTCAAAAATACGAGGGAGGTTTTCCTAGATGCCTTTGCCCAACGTGGAGAATCTATAGGGGGGGTAACAATTTACAAAGTACCAACTCAGTTTTGTTTGGTTCATGCTCTCTCTCATGATCTGTATTTAAGCCGCACGAGGTTACCTTAGACTCAAGCCTCATGTGAATTGTTGTTTTGCTTTGATGACAGTACTGCCCACACACATGGTCTTCCAAGATGAGTTATACACCGGACTACCGAAGAACTACTGAAAGCCGGGACACTAAAATCCCAGTCCTGTCTGTTGCCCAACGCTCTGGCATCCCCACATTGTTCGTGCCTTTTCTATACTTCTGAGATACTCTTTCGTCCCCTCGAATGTGAAGAGACATTCAAAAAGAAAGGCTGAGAAACAACAGAGAGGTGAGAATGTGCCTGAAAGACCTTGGAAAAGAAGAAAACTCTTTCTGTGAAGCAGAATACCAGTAAAGAGCTTGCGCTGTTAGGAATACCAACTGAAGAGGGTCCTAGGGAAAGGCGTTTTTAAAATTACTTTTTGCATTTATGCAATCACCATGCAATACTTAAAGTTAGTAGGGAAAAGACAAGTGAAAGGCAAATATGCCGTATGTTCCACATACTCGAATTAAAGATTCCCACTGTAACTTGTTTGTCCTACATTTTATACACAGGAATTTAGGACAATATAACTCCTTCCTTTAAAAACAAGCAGTTTTCCCTTCTGGCCACCACACTATAATACAATTGTAACTCTGGCGTGCGGGATGGGCCCCACGGAGCCTGCAGCCTCCCCTTCCTCACTGCTCTGGGAGCTTCCTCCACGCACTGTGTGTGCTCTAAGGGTTTGCTTTGACTTTGCCTGTTTATAGAACTGAGGGAGGAAGAAACAAAGCAATTGTGAAGCTTGTTAAGAGGCAGTTCATATGCTATTAAAGGTGACCTTGCCACTTCCAGTTCTATTTATTCCACTTCCTTCCAAACCGGAGTAAATCCTTCCTTTCAGGGCAAGAGCACCGCTCTGTGGATGCAGTCTGTGGGAACGGAGAAAAGTTCAAGCCCTCAGAGGTTATTCATTACCCAAGTCTGGAAATATAGTATTTCCCATTTGCTCACATGTTAGGTCTGTAAATCACTGCTACTTGGCAGAGGGAGCAGACTTTTGTCTGGTGAAAAGCAGTTTTTGTTGTTGTTTACTGATAAAAATAATCTATTCTGGTGAGACTAATTTTTGTCACACTAGAGAGCTTTATAAGAAAAAAACTAATAATCCCCCCTAAAAAAAATTATAAATGCAGACACATGCACACACACAGATTTATACATACATATATAGACTCCATTCTATTTGGACTAGCATGTATATATTAGCATATGTATGTGTGTGTGTATATATATATATATATATATATATATATATGCATATATATGTTTCTTTTTTTTTTTTTTAAGTAAGAACTTCTTTTGTGAACTTGGCCACAGCACAACCTACAAATACTAATCACCCAAGTACCTAACCCTGTCAGAGAGGTCACTACAGTTTATAGTCTAGTATTAGCAGGCCACAGTGTTTTGTGTTGTGGTTTGTTGCATTCTTCAGGAAATAAAGGCATTTCCTGAAGGCCCACAAAAGCCAGCAGGTGTATTGCTCAGTATAATAGGACATGTAGGTTATACCAGGTAGGGACAGAAAATGCCTTAGCAAGACTTAAGCTTGACTATTTTGAATAGCAGTTCAGCTGCGCAGCTTATTAACTTCCTCACTGATAGCATCAAGGCATTTTCACCATTAACATGAATGGCATTTATGCTGTCTATTGAATCTGGGAATGTATAAATCAATGTGCATCATTAAAACTCTTTCAAAGTCTTTTCTTCCCACTGAAAACATTTCATTTTTATTTTGCCTCTCAATTATCTGGTAATCTCATCTCTTCATTTTGTTGACAAATGTGCTATTTTTAAGACCTACTGATTAAAGCAGATGTCATTGGGATGGTCAGAGAACTGATAACTGATCAGAAGTGCTTACTTTCCTTTGCAAAGGTCTTCATCAGTTTTCCCTCTTGTTTAAAATTCTTATCTGCTGTTCTTCCAATAATTGCGGGAGAGGGAAATGTGGGGGATGATTACGGTTTTGGTTTATCATCCTGGTCTCTCTGCTCAGACCACTCCTCCTCAGTCCTGGTCTTCACTGTTCTCATCTTCATGCCTCAGATGGAAGGTTTCAGGCTCTGTGCCACATAAAAGGGAGGCACCAAAAAGCATCTGTGGCACTTGTCAAGTTCATCCCATGTCTGTGGAGAACATTAGAATTCGGCTTCAAGTGCACTTCTGCATTATTCGCCCACTCATTCACTCATTCAACAACCAAACTCAACATGCTTTATAACTATGAGGAGATATAAATCTGAAAAAGATTGGCCCCTGTCTTCAATTGTCTTAATTTCTCAAAATCTAATAGAGAAATTAAATGTATATATTCAGGTCATTCGAATACAGTACAGAGGGTGAGAAGGGCCATAGAAGATAACCAAATTGCTATGAGGGTTCAAGAAGTGCATAAACCCTCCTGTCTGGGTGATGTAGGAGAACATTATCCCATCATGTCAGGTTGCTTACAAAACCAGGTCTTGAAGACGTAAGACCTCAGAGATTAAGGAAAGGCATTCAGACACTGGGAAAGCCATGAGCAATGGCAAGGAGGCAGGAAAAATGTAGAGAATCAGTTCAGGGCACAAAGAGTGAGTGGTCCTCTTTGGAGGATTAAAGAATATCTGCACAGGGGGTGATGAAGGGAAGGGGACTGACCTTGGGTAGAAGCTACTGGCTTACCTAAAACACTCAGGAAGATTTATTACAGACCACGGTTTCTAGGTTTGCAGGTGAGTGGACCACTGCTGTTCCTTTCCTAGCCTAATACCTTTTCTATTTTTTTTTTTTAAGATTTTATTTATTTATTTCACAGAGGGAGAGAGATCACAAGGAGGCAGAGAGGCAGGCAGAGAGAAGGGGGGGAAGCAGGCTCCCCGCTGAGCAGGGAGCCCGATGCGGGCCTCGATCCCAGGACCCTGAGATCATGACCTGAGCCGAAAGCAGAGGCTTTAACCCACTGAGCCACCCAGGCGCCCCCTTTTCTATTTTTTAACCTACTGTTGGGCATTTATTTCTTTACTGACTCTTCTCAATAACAACAAAGCACTGAGGAATATTTTTATACATGAGTATTTGCACAGACCCATACTATTTCCTTAGAATATATTCTTAGAAGAATTGACGAGCCGTAAAAGATGAATTGTCCTCCAGCTATGGCGCTCCAAGGCAGAACCAAGAGCACTCTACCAGCAAAAGGAGGGGGCCCCAACATTTAGTAGTCATCTGAAATCTTTATCAATTTAACAAACCCAAAACAGTTACTATATTGCTATTCTAATTTTCATTTCTTTGATTACTAATGAGTTAAACATTTTTATTAAATATTAGTGGCCATATAGCAATATATTAAATCGGATGTTGTTAGTGAGAAGTGAACTAAAAAGAATGCATCAGATTCATTTTCATTTTGCCTCCTGAAATGAGATTGTAAAACTATTGATCTTGAAACTATATTGCCAGGAAAATAAGGGAGAATGTCCTGATTTTCCCATTGATTGCATCCACCCTCATCTTCTGTCTTCGTTTGACTGGGAACAGCTGGCCTTTGAAAATTGGCCATGCAGTAATGCATTGCACAAGGAGCCCAGTTCTATGCCTTATCTTAGGCTCTTTGAACCTTGACCTCTTTTTCTTCCAGCTCTTTGAAGCCTCATTAAAATTTATTCTTCTCTGAAGGCATGTATCATATTTTGTTTCAAATAGGTACTTATCTTTCCCTTCTACTAGGTTATAAGTTTCCTTGGGAGCCAGTTATTTTGTCATATTCATGTTATCTCCCACGATGCCTAAAATTCTGCCTCCGGTGTTTTTAAATGGAAATAAATGTAACGGTTTAAAAAGTATTTATTTCCTTTTCTTGAAAACAACTATCTTTTTGTTGTCCATGGGATCTCTTATTCTTGGGAAAAGTCTCCCACATGAAAAGAAAATCTAAAAAGAAGTAACCAAATTAAATAGAGCAATGAATTAAATAATGTCATTAATACATAACTAAGATCTGAAGAGGATATATTTTCTCATTTCTAGAAACTCTCCCCTTTATGGGCCAACTGGCACCGAATCACTAAATTATTTTGTATTCCAGTGGATGTAAATAGGTACATGTTTTTAAAGATCCTTATCTCTTGATTTCCAAATAAATTCAATTTTTTATATATTTATGGACTGTTTATTTGAAACTCCAGAATGAAGTGGTTTCTAAACATAATTCATGTTTTCTTTCTCCACTGAAAAGCTTCGCCTCTGTTGAGCACAGGGTTTGTGAAATGGAACCTTAATAACATACTTAGCAAAGGAATAGTTGCCAGCTGACTAGCTATTGATTTAATGTTCTATCATTTCCATGGTTCAATCACGCCTACCATGGTGAATCAGTTGGAGCATCTTCAATGAACCAATAAATGAGCAATTTCCCCCACCAAAGGGATATGTTTCCTGTGTGGCAAAGGCATACATAACTTATCACAAACAATGTCGGGCTCTAGTACAGCATTGATTTACCTTGGATCATCTAGCCTTCTATTTTCAGTAATGGTTTATTCTTCTAATTGGCACTCACCACACACCAGCTTATTGTTTAAATGTTTGGGTATGTGATCTATCTCTGTTTGAGGTCAGGGACCATTTCTTAGACACTTTGTCATTTTCTATAGCATATATTGAGTGGTCAATAAATATTTGTCAAGTGAGAATCATATGTGAACACAGAACAGGACCAGAATTTGCTATATGCCTGTGGTTCTCAATTCTGGATGCCCCTTAGAATAACCTGGGAATCTTTTTCAAAAATACCCAGGCCCCGTCCCAGAGCTGCAGACTTATTTGGCTCTAAGGTAGGGTCTGAACATCCTGCCCAGACCCCGTGTTTAAAAGGCTTCACAGGTAATTCTAATGGACAGCGAGGGCTGAGAGTCACAGCTATGAGCCATTATGATATAAGAAGACAGGCAGACAGATCAGCAAATGGCCTAAGTAGTACCATTTTGCCTTCCCTTAGAGCAATGGTTCTCAAAGCAAGACCTTCAGATCAGCGTCACCAGCAGCACCTAGCAAGTTGTCAGAAACGCAAATTCTCAGCCCCTCCCCAAACGTAGAGAATCAGAAACTCCCAGCCCTTCAAATGAATCTGATGCATGCTGAAGTTTGGGAACCACCACAGTAAAGAAATATGTTGAACTCAAAATGACGATGCTGTGAATGTCTTAGAGAAAATGATTTCAAGTATATTCAACTCAAAACATATTTCAGGTTATGCTTCATGAAACAACTCTTTGGTCCATAGTTTTTCTTAGGCTTATCCCTTGGGCACCTAAAAGAAAGTAAATTTCAGCATATATAAAAAATACTGTTAAGACCAGACACTAGAGAAGAGTGCAGTCGATATTCCCGGCACAGAAATACAGGGCCTGGAGGAGGGAGCAGCTGCCTCTTGTGAGCTCCTGTCCCATTGCTCTATGCTTCGTGACATTACCCTTATGCTTACTGCTTGGGCAAGAGGTCTGTTACTCAACTTTGTTTCCCACTTGTTGTAAAATCAAAGGCAGCAGGAACTCCAAACCACGGGCCCAACTTTCTAACCAGGTTTGCAGAACTTCTTAAGAAGCCAGGGCCAGAACCAGGTGTCCCTTTGCTCCCCAACATGGGGAGCATGTGAAGGTAGAACAAGAACACCCTCATCCTGGCTTCCAAAATGTGCTTCCTCAAGCTCTGCAGTGGATCTGACTCAGCCTTGGAGGGTGAGGGGCAAGAGAGGTAGTGGCGGTTGGTGGCGGCAAGGGGGAAGTGACAAAGGGAAACTTGGGGGTTGGTGGCAAGAGCAGAAGTGGTGACTGGCAGCACATGATGTGGTGAGGGATGATGCCGTGACTGTCACACCCCACCATGACAGGCGCCTTGTCTGCCACACCTTTATCCAGGATCCATCAAAGGAACAGGTAGATTGGGGCTGCTGGTTTAAAAGTGATTAAAGCCAGGTTGGTAATGTGGACCTGTGAGCAGATTTGTCCGAGGGCAATCTGCGCTGCTTGCACTGAAATGACCAGGGCACTTGCTAAAGCTGCAGCTTTCTGGACCCCACCCTAAACCGACTGAGTCAGCATTTCTGAGAGCGGGAGGCACAGAAATCTGCACATTAAACAAATTGCTCAGGTCCTTAAGATCTGACTTTCACAAGACCGCCCCAACCTTGATTTGAAGTCTGAAGTTATATAATGTTCAACTATGTCAGTAATGGCAGGAGATACAGAAATAAGTCTTAAGATACCGTCCCTCCCAAAGAGGAATTAACCACAACAATAGTAGTAATAGTAGTAGCAGCAGCAATGATAGATAAACGAATACATATTAAATTGTAACAAGGTAGAATGAAGTAGGAGAGGTAACGAGAGAGGCCTGTGAGCATTCAAATGAAAAAGATTAAAACTCATGGTTCAGGAAAGGCATTGGGATGGAGGTGGCATTTCAGAGGTTTTTTTAAATAGCTTTTCCTTCCTAAAGCAGGAATACATGTATAACAGTGGGCTCTGTTACTTGTAGACATCTGAAACCATTCTTGCAGGAATGGGCCAGAGGGGGATTCCAGGTAGGGGGAGCAGCACAGGCAGGGCTGTGTACTGATCAGTGTCTCTGCCACCTCTGGAGTTTGCTCTTAGTAAGAATCCTCAAGGGCCCTGCAGTTAGGAAGCTGGGTTGCCTTTCAAGCTAGCAGATGCTAAATTACATTTGTGGTATCCAGTGATTTTTTTTTTTTGTAATTTTGTCTGGTTCCAATACATATATAAAATTGAAGTATCAAATAATTAGACAAATAATGATAAAACATAGTGCTGCTTTAAGGGAAAGCGTATAGACGTCTGCAGTTCGCTTTGAACTACAGTCCAAAAACTAAGGTAGAAGGACCGACGGATGGCTAGATAAAGAGATATGTGATCAATAAGCTCAGTGAAATGGTAGTAACAGAATCTAGGTAACGGTGTTCCCTGCGAAAATTCTTTCAACTTTGCTGTGTATTTGAAATTTTTCCTACTAAAACTGGAGGGGAGGGGTCTGCTTCCATAGGTCATATGACCTTGAGCCAATGTCTGCTGAACTTGTCTTGGCCTCACTGTGCTCGGCTACCAAGGGCGTCGAACTAGTCAATCTCCAAGTTCCCTTCTGGTTCCCAAATTCTCTCATTCCCTCTTCCTTTCTGCCAGGGAACCCAAGGGTTACTACCAAACAGAGGCAGTCACCTAACCTACCATGACTTAGCTCAGCTAATAAAGGTAGTTAATCTTCCTCATAGCATGGCAGGGATGACCTAACTCGGACCCGGACAGAGTTACATTGCCATCTGTGGTTCTAGAGCAGGTGCCATGCAAGTCAGACCTTGAAATTTGTTTTGAAACCGACCACCTGTTACTGTGATTGTGTGGCTGTTTTCCTGGCTTATGGGATTTGACTTCAGCTGTTGTTCTCAGGCGAGCGTTTATTTCCTCTAGGAATGACCCAGTCCACTTGCCCTAAACTTAGCATTCGTGTGGAGGGATCTTCCGGAGACTGATTCAACTATGCAGCCCTGAATAGTCAGCCAAAAAGATCTGAAGTCACCCACAGACTTCAGTAACAGATTTTTTAAGAGGGAGAAGTAAGAATCCTCTTTCAAGTGTTCTGTTACAGATAATCATCTCTTTGAATTTTGCTTCAGGGAGGAGCGAAAGGATCAGATTTATAGTTGCTCTTGGGTTGGTTTTCCTTCTGCTAACACACGGCATTGTGCTGAGTCAGCACTTCCCTGGCATTGGTTGTTTCGCTGAACTCGCGCCTGTAAAATTTTATTGCAAGTTAAAACTTGTCAGACAAAGATTCAGTTTTTCTCTGATAGTCTGAAGGGAATGATACAATTTTGGTACTAGAATGGACTTTAGTGATTCACAGCCCTTCATTTTAGAACTGAGGCAAGGGAAGCTCAGTGACATTATTATAGAGACTTGCTCAAGGTCATAAACTTTGTTAAGGAACTGAGCAAGAAATCTATTTGTATTGTATAATGTACTTGTATAAAGGGTAAAATAACAAAAAGAAGCTTAAAAAGCTGTGGTTATAAATCTTACATTAATTTTCTTAAAAAAAAGTTATGATCTTTTCGTTCCCTATTGATGCCTAACAAACCACCAAAAAACTGAATGGCTTCAGAGAACAATTTATTATTATTTGTCATGGTTCTGTGAGAGAGAATAATATCTGGCTTCTCTGGGCAGTTCACACCTGGGACATTTCAGGCAAGTCAATCAGATGGTGGGACAATCAGATGGTGGCTGGGGCTGCACATCTGAGAAGGCTTTTTTATTCACCTGTCCGGTACCTGAGCTGGGATGGTTGGCAAAGCCGGGGGCTGGTCAAAGGTCTCTCTCTCCTTGTGGACAAGGTGGACTCCTCACGGCATGCTGGTCTCAGGTAGTCAGATCTCTTACATGGCAGCCGGCTTTCCCCAGAACAAGCATTTCAGTGGACAACCTGAGGCTTCTTATGACCCAACTCCTGCTACCCCCTGTTGCCTAAACAGAATAGGCCTGGGTACATGGGAAGAGAACTATGAAAGGGCATGAATACCATGGGGCAGGGCTCATTAGGGACCATCTTTGGAGACTACCTACTACACATGATATCACCACTACTCTTTAAAGATAATATGTTTTAATATTTTGAAAACAGAGTACAAAGTCATTGTAAAACTTATGGCTTATGCTAGGGTAACACTAGGGGCCATGAAGGATGGATGGAAGGACATGGCATTCGGAGTTAGAAAAGCCTGAATTAAATCCCAAGCACTATCACTTACGAACTGTGAGACCTCAAGTGGGCAATTTAATCACTTTGAGTCTAAGTTTCAACATGCATATAATTAGAATAATATTTACCTCAAAGTATTATAGGTAAAAATCAGATAGATAATGGGTGTTAAGCTCTTCACGCCTAAGAGTTGTTCAATACATTTCAGTTCCTCTTACCCCCAGCCATCTCTGGAATCCAGAAATCTACCCATGTATTCACTGAATGCATGTTTGAGTGTGTCTGATGGACCCCGTTCTATGTTAGGAAGTGGGGATTCAAACATTAATAAGACATGTTCCTTTCTTGTAAGGAGCTCATGCTCTGTTGAGGGAGAAGAAAAGCATAAATACACATGCAACCTCGTGAGCAAGGTACTCTAACAAAGGCAGACTAAATGTTAGATTGGTAGCACAAAGGAGGGAATGGTCCATGCTATAGAGAAGTCGGCAGGGAAGGCTTGACAGAGAGGAGAGTACTGAGCAGTGTCATGAAAAGCAGGCAGGAGTTTGCCATACCCAGGAGGTGGGGAAAGAAAACTCAGTGGAGCCGCAGGAGCACATGCAAAGGCACAGAAGCACAAATCCTCATTAAGTAGCGAACACAGCTCAGCAGCGCTGAAGAAAGGAACAGTGGGACATGAAGTCAGATAGAAAGCATAACCACGGGGGCCGAAGCAAGGGACGAGGAAGGCCTGAGGTAGCCCTGTAGTGGAGACGAAGAGGAAGAGAGGGATTAGAGAAAAGACCTAAGGGTAAAATGAAAGGAATGGCTGGCTATCCAGAGGGAGGAAGGAAGGAATCCAGAGACCATGCCTAGATTTCTGGCCAGGATGATGCCGTGAATGGTATAGTTAGCAGCTTATAGAGTGTCGCCAGGAGAAAGAATGCGTGGGGTAGTACACTTAAGATACCTGCAGGACTTCCAGAAAAGAGTTGTTCCACATACAGCTGAATTTATGAGTCTGCAGTTTGCGGGAGTTGCTTGGGCAGGAGAGAGAGACTGGGAGTTACCCGACAATTTAGAGAAGTCCTTATAAAAGTTAATCTTTTCCAGGCTAGCCAGGTAAATAAATGATGTCTGAGGCTGTAATGATTGCTTAAACAGCCATAGCTTTTAGCTTGACTTTTTTTTTTCTAAAATTTTCATCTTAACTAGAAGACATGAGCAAAGGAAAATAAGTACAGCAGTGGGTAAAGGACTATGGGAGTGCACTAAACAGGTGAAGCATCTTACAACAATTCTCACAGTAGGAAAAAAATTTTTTTTAATTCATGCATAGTTAATTAGCAATACCTACCAAATCTTAAGTGATGGTCCCTTTAGTTAATTCCATAATAATCACAACAAACTCGTATTACCAAAACAGCCCCTTGTCATGAAGATTGTTTCTGCCTCACATGTAAGAGTATAAAATAGAGTCAGGGTCTAATGAAAGTGATGGAATTACTGAGACTTTGCTTTAATTATTTTCACTGAAGGTCAGTATCATTTGTGCTTACTCTTCTCAAGACCCCGAAAGAGCAGAGCATTAGCCACAAGGGGTTATGAGTTCTAATTCTCTTTCCTCTATTCTCTAGCATGATTGGTTCTCAAACTTTTGGGAGCTTCCGAATCTCCTAGAAAGCTTATTTGTTTTTTGAATCCAGATTTGGGAGCCCCATCCTCACTCATTCTCATTCAGTAGGTCTGGGATAGAGCCCAGGTATCCACAATTTTAGTAAGTATCCCAGGTGATTCTGATAAAACTATATGCCCATAGGCAAACTGAATCATTTCTTAGGGCTCAGTTTCCTCATCTGTAAAATGAGAGTGACACCTGCCTTGCCTACTTTTTAGGGTTTTTGAAGTCCAGAACTACAGTGATATATGGGAAAGGCCTTTGAACACTATGGGTTCTCTACACAGGTAAGATGTCAATATTGTCTGGGGCAAGGTATCAATCACCTAAAGGCTTTGTTAAGACACATGTTGCTGGACTTAAAAATGTCAGGTAATTGTTAAATTTCTGAATCAGAGTTTGTGAGTCAGTATGTCTAGGGTAGTGCCCAAGAATTTGCCTTTCTACCAAGTTCCCAGTGGATGCTAATGCTGCTGGTCTGGAGACTAGGCTTTGTGAACCACTTATGTGGGACTCAAGAGCATTGGTCTCAGGCCAATTCACTGAAAGCTGTTGAGTTGGTTCTGAAGGTTCCTCAGGTACCATATAATTCTCTGGGCATAGGTTTTCACTGATTGTGATCCCCAAACCTTTGTTTGTTGATCCAATAAATATTTTCTGAGCACCTTCAATGTACCAGGCATTGCATTTGGCACTGAAAATGCAACCCTCAATAAAACAGACCCAAAAATGAATTAATAAAATGATACAACATAACAAGTTCCATAAAAAATATGGAACAGAGTAATGGGATAGATGGTGACTGGGCTGGGGGTGGTTCTTCATATAGAGTGGTCAGGGAAGTCTCCTCTAAGGAAGTAACATCTAAACTGACACACTGGGGTGCCTCGTGGCTCAGTCATTAAGTGTCTGCCTTTGGCTCAGGTCATGATCCCAGGGTCCTGGGATCGAGACCCACATCAGGCTCCCTGCTCAGTGGGAAGCCAGCTTCTTCCCCTCCCATTCCCCCTGCTTGTGTTCTCTCTCTTGTATTCTCTCTCTCTCTCTGTCAAATAAATAAAATAAAATCTTAAAATATAATAAGTTGACACCCTAATGACATAAAGGAGTTTACCATACTAAGAGGGGACAAGAGCAACCCAGGCAGAAGGAATGGGGAATGCAAAAGCTCGAATCCTGTGATTAATGAATGAGCAGTAGAGTGTTATGGGATAAGACCAGAGAAGTGGGCAGGGCCAGAGAATGTAGGATCCTGCAAGCCTTGGTGGTGTAGATTATGAGTCAGGTCTGTAGTAGGGAATAGACCAAGATTTAATGTGCATGCAAATCACCAAGGATTCGCTTAAAGGCAGTTCCCAGTAGGCATAGGGCAGAGATTGACAGTCTGAATTTCTACTAAGCTAGATGCTGCTGCTGCTGCTGGGAACCAGACCACACCTTGAGCAGCAAGAGCACAGAAGAAAATGTCAGGAAGTAAATAGGTTCTGTCATCCCCTAATAATGGAAAAGTGGTATTTTCCCTGAAGGGAATGGTGAAAGATGGGGACTGGGGGAAAATCATGATGTTGGGGAATTACAGACACTAAAATTATTATTCAGGGGGAACTATGGTATTCCTTCTAGGATACAGGTAGAGACAAAAACATTGTCACCAAAATAAAGAATCTAAATAAAAAAGAATTCTCTTGGTAGTTTATTTAAAAGCAGTTGGAATAGATTTCCAGAGTGAGTTTGTCTGCTCACGGTTTAGTACTGCTGCTTCCTCCTTGGCTCCACCAGCCCTGCTTTCCGCAGGCTTGCAAAAGTAATGACTGTTTCCACAACCTATTTAACCTGCTATGGCTCCCTGTGCCCACAAACCGGAGCTCAAAGCTGCCTGCCCCTCCCTCTCTTACACATTCTTTCCAGCCCTGCTAACCAATCCTGCTGGCCCTTCTCTTTCCGTCCCCCAGGTAACAGCCCTGGCCTTGGTTGGAAAGAGAGGAGAAACAGAGGACTAACAAGGGCAGGGAGAAGGGCCGGGAGAAGGGGGTAGAAGCCTGTAACCTCTGCAACGCAGCCTTGAAAATACAGCCTGAATCTGCCTCCCCTCTTCCCTGCCCCTCCCCTCTCTGGAGGCAAGGGGTGGGAACGGAGTAGTTTTATGTTATAGGCCATATGGCTTTTTCTTTTAAGGAATAATCTTCCTAGAATGCATCCAGAAGTACAGCAGTCCAAAAAAACCTTACAATCGGATGCCTCCTTGCATAAACTTTTATGCCACAAGCTAGATCCCTTTTGTTATCGTCAGCACGTGTTTCCCCCAAATTTCCTGTTTTTTAGATGATTTGTGAATTGGAAATTTTGTCCATGGAAGGAAAGCCACATTATTGAAACTGTAAACAATAGAATGACTATGGCTTTAATCCTTTGAATAAGACTTTGTTTCCCATTGACTGAAAACTTCCTAAAGGAAGGAAAGCTAGGAACATTCAGGAAGGATTTGTATTTTATTTTACAGCAGCTTTGTGAAGGGGGAAAATCATATGAAAACCTTAGATTCCCTTTCCTGGTTGATGGACATCAGAACACACAGCCATGCTGGGCTCTGGCTGCAGACGGTGGCTCCCCACCCACCAAAGACTTCCTGACCCCAGTGCCAGCTTTGTTTTGTTATTGTCACACTGACACCAACAGACGTTTATCCTGTGCCAGAGTTTCGTATATTCCTGGGACCGACTAGGAACAGGTGCACCCACCGTTTACGTCTGTTTATTTACATGGATCAAAAATGTTTCCCAAAGATAGTCCATACATCTTATATTGTATATGCCATAATTCACAAATTATTTGTCCATTAAAGGGATGTAAGCATAACAATTGCAAAATTAGTCATCACCCATTGAACTTTTAAATTACTTTAAATCCCCTCCTCGAGAACTATATTTTCATTTGGTTGATAAATCAACAGTCATTTTCTTTAAAAATAAAGCAGAATTAATTAGGCAATTCATCCTTACAATTTGGGGGAGAAGATCTGTGGAAAAGAGAAGCTGGCCTTAAATCGCAAAATGCTGATGTGGCCACCCCTGCTTTGTGCGAATTCTGTGCCGGAGGCATAAGTTATGGAGCCCAGTGCACGAGCTGTTAGGCCCCATTGCAGAAGCCAAAAGGGCCTCCTGGACACCTGCCCCTTCAGAGATTTGGAGTGATATCATCTTCATTTATTAATCCCCATTAAATGAAGAATACCACACGCCCCTCCCCCCACAACCCATGACCATCAGCCCTTAGGGCTTTGCCTAAGGTATGTGTCTGGGGACATAATTTAGATATTCATCATCCTGAGAATTATATTTCAGGTAGCAAATCCTAATTATAGGTCTCCTCCATAAGTGACTTCCCAGAGACAGAAGGTCCAGCTGAGGTTAGGCTTTGGTCTTTGTGAGCTGTAATTAGAGAAGGCAACACCTCTTCATCCACAGAGTCCTGTCTTTCTGGCATCTACCTGTGCCAATGGGAACAGCCAGCCTCCCACTCTGTTAGAGACAACTGGGGAAGAGACTGGGCCTTGGCTGAAAGACAGGCCCTATTCCCAGTGTTTTCCAAAATTGTGCCTGCTTTGTCTGAAGTCAGGGAAGGCCTCCAAGTTACTTTCAGTGGAAGAAGATTTAAAAGGCTGTTTCCGTATTAGAGGTTTTTAGTCTTTGGTCCAAACATGGACCCTTTTGAGAGTCTGTTGATAATTATGAATCATCTCTCCCCCCCAAAAAAAGCACATTCGTGTAGACACACAAAATGTTGCATACCATTTCAAGGGGTCATGGACTCCTGGAGACCAGAAAACCTCAGATTAAGAACATGTGATCAAGACTTAGGTAACTTTTAAAACTAGAGAAGTCAGTTTTGTACCACACACCTTCAGAGCATTTAGGGGATGAAAGGAAAAGGGAAGGGACTAAAATATAGTACTTCTAAAACAGACTGTGGCAGCTGCCTTTTTCCTGAGCAGCCATTATACAGGAGAGCCTGAAACACCTGCTTACACACTAAGACCGAATGGTATCTAGTGGTTATAGAGATGTCCAATACACACTGTCTAGGTAATCATAGGTACCCTGATGGTTGCTTGGTATATATGAGGCCAAGAACTCTGCCCATAGCACTTATTTATTCCTCCCAACAGCCACACGAGGTACATATCACCAACCCGTTCTACAGCTAAGGGACATTGAGGCAGAAAGAAGAAAGCGACTTTCCCAAAATCACACAGCGATTAAGCAGCAAAAATGGGGCTCTGACCCTAATACTGTCTGTCTCCAGAGGCCCTGCTCTGAATACAGCATGAGAATGAAGACCTACTGAATTTTGTAGTTAGCTTTTTTACTTCCGTTAGAGTTTTTGAGGCGGTTATCAGGGAGGATAGGAAGCAGAAGGACTTTAAGACTACGGGAGGCAAACCCCACGCCCTTGCAGTGATGGCTCTAGCAAGGCTGCCAAGAAGAGACTCGAAGGCAGCAGGCCAGCTGCTCGGGGGCATTGGGAGCCCGTCTTAAGGCGGGACTGCGGAGGCTTCCCTCCGCTCTTAAGTCTGACTGGTGTGGCTTTGGCTGCCCCGCCCCCCGCCCGTCATTAGAAGCGGCAGTCGGCAGTCGTTCCTTCCTCCAGTCTGACAGGTGCCCAGAGGCTTTGTGCAGTGCTCCCGCCTGGCGCTTGTTACCTGGAGGATGATTAAAGAGCTCTGCCCCGACCCGCACTGCTCCTCGGCTCCCTCCTCTAGGTCGCTGCCTGCCTGTCGCTCTGCTGCCCTCTGCAGAGGAGGCCGAGTGGGGACGAGCAACCTGGGGTTCTATCCTACCCTCAACTGTGACTGTAAAAACAGTCAAGCATTTGGACTTTTCTAACGTTAGGCTTTTCTAAATATAAGTGGGAGCATAGGCCACAATCCAGAATCTAGTATATATGAATGAAGCAATCAAAGCCTTAAAGGACTTTCTTAACCAAAGAGGATCAAGTAACATAAGTCAAAGAAGCTTCACTTACCTCAGTCACTTGAGGATTAACCTTAGGAAATTGAGGCCTTTTTTTATGAGAGGCAGTACCTCATAGTGGCCAGGTGTGCAGTCTGGAACCTAAGGCTTGGGTTCTGATGGTGATTCCACCACTTGCTGTTGGACTTCATACGAGTTGGTTCATCTCTCTGTGCCTTGGTTTTCTTATCTCTAAAATGGAAATAATAATCTAGCTCAAAAATTGTTCTAATTAGATATATTAATATCAATTAGATATATTAATAAGTATAGTTAAAACAGTGCCTGGCACATCATAAGCATTCAAAAAGTGTTCATCAGGGCACCTGGGTGGCTCAGTGTGTTAAAGCCTCTGCCTTCAGCTCAGGTCATGATCTCAGGGTCCTGGGATTGAGGCCCTCATCGGGCTGCCTGCTCAGTGGGGAGCCTGCTTCCTCCTCTCTCTCTCTGCCTGCCTCTCTGCCTACTTGTAATCTCTCTCTGTGTGTCAAATAAGTAAATAAAATCTTTTTTAAAAAAAAGTGTCCATCAATATTATGGCTATCATTTGGCCCTTTTCACTGAAGCACAGAGCTAAAAGGAGATTGTGAAGACCCAGAAATTAAGTTATATCTACTTCCTTGCAGAGGTCTGAGGGTGGTGCGGTAAGCTGGTAAACTTGGCACAAGGCCTCAAAAACAAGACTAGTGGAGGGGCACCTGGAGGGCACAGTCAGTTAAGGGTCTAACTCTTGGTTTTGGCTCAGGTCGTGATCTCAGGGTCATCAGATTCAGCCCCATGTCAGGCTCTGTGCTCAGCATGGAGTCTGCTGGAGATTCTCTCTCCCTCTCCTTCTGCCCCTCCCACTAGCACATTCTCTTTCTCTCTCTCTTAAATACATGAATGAATAAATCTTTAAAAAAGAAAGAAAGAAAGAAAGAAAGAAAGAAAGTGGAGAAATTAGTGGAGTCCCAGTGGCCCAGGTAGGCATTGCTGCATTATAAAATATTTCAAAATATAGTGGCTTGAAACAAAAGCAATTTCTTATTTCATATGTTTCTATAGGTTGCTCAGGCAGTTCTAGTTTGTAGAGTGTTGGCTAGGGTTCTGAGTTGTCTGGAACAACCAAAATGGCCTGATTCACAACCCAGCTGGTAATTCAGCTGAGACTGTTGGCCAAGGTCTTTGGTTTTCCTTGATGAGATCTATTCACATGGTTTCTAAAGCTCCCTCCCATTATGGCAGCCAGTTCCAAAAAAGAACATTCCAAGACATTAAGGCAGAAGGTATAGATTTCTGATGCGTCCTATTGGTCAAAACAGGTCATTGACCAGTCTAGATTCAAAAGGAGAGACAATAGGGGCACCTCGTTGGTTCAGTTGGTTATGTCTGACTCTCAATTTCAGTTCAGGTCTTCATCTCAGAGTCATGAGTTCAAGCCTGACACTGGGCTCTACACTGGACGTAGAGTCTACTTTGAAACAAAAAAACAAAAACAAACAAATAAACAAAACAAAGGGAGTGACAATAAACTCTACTTCTTGATCAGGGATTAGCTAGCACATTGCAAAAGAACATACGGGATGGGAGATATTGTTGTAGCCATCTCTAGAAACATGATCTACCACAACCCAGGGAATAGTATGAAAGTAGATTTTCTTAACAGTGTTTGGATTGAGTGACTCAATGAGGAAGATCTATCTGAGCCTGGATCACCAACTTACCTACTAAAATAAAGAAGTAAATGGAATTAAATGTTTCAATTTAGCATAACTTGTTTATGCATGACTTACATGGTGTTATTCTTCAGAATACAGAGAACAGTTCCTTTGGCTTAAAGTCATGTTCAGAAGCATAAGTGAGAATAGATAAAGGGCATTAGGTTGGAGAAAATAATTTTCAATAAAGAGCATTTTTTAAAAGATTGTATTTATTTATTTGACAGAGAATGAGAGCGAGAAGAGAGAGCATTAGAGGGGAGAGGGTCAGAGGGAGAAGCAGACTCCCTGCTGAGCAGGCAGCCCAATGCAGGACTCGATCTCAGGACTCCAGGATCATGACCTGAGCTGGAGGCAGTTGCTTAACCAACTGAGCCACCCAGGTGCCCAGTAAAGAGCAATTTTAAAGTAAAAGCATTTTCTTAAAGAAATGGTAGGTGGTAAAAGCCACATTCTCCCTGAATAGGGACGTAGGCGAACTTCTGTGAAAAACTGAAAGGTATTATGTTGAAGTGAACAAAGTAGAAGACAACAAAGAACATCTGAAAAATAAATAGGAAAAGTCAGACAAGAGGTCCAAAGAGTCATGTGATTGCCATCATTCTTTAAAAAGTGTGGTATACTTTACACTTACTTTGTATTTTACATTTCAGTTTGTTAGGTGGAGGAGGTCTAAAAGTCTTTATAGAATTTCTAGATATGGCGATAGGAATGCACAGGATTACAAAAATAAGATTGGAGGTAATCTAGCCAAATGAATTATTATTTACCCTGACTCTCCAGTGCCCCATGATTGTAGAAAGCCTGGTCTTTTAGATAAGTTAGAGATGGCTAACGTTAGAAATGCAATAGCAGAAATATTTTGGTAGATACTTCGATGTTGGGGAGAAAAGAAAGCAATAAAAAAGGACACCAAGGTTTGGAGCCTGGATAATAAATGAATGGTTATGTTTCCTTCCTTTAAGAAGCTAAGTAGAGGGGAAATTGCATTGTGTATTGCAGGGGAAAACAAGTTTGTGACTAAAAGAATATTTTAAAGCAAAGAAGCAGCCAGCCTGTAGTTTTCTGAACATGCTGATATCCCTGGCTTACTTCTATTTGGGAGAGGGGCCCCACTCATTCTCCTTTTATGAGACTGTAACTTTTTATTATTCATTTTACTGTTTGTCATTTATTGAGTTGTTTCTACCCAGTGTGTTTACAGCTCACATAAAATACCGAAGACAATCAAATATACAGAAACAAGGCTGGGAAATGCAACTCCCCCAGTGAAAATGGCAATAGTATCTAGTAGCAGCTGCACGGTGTAGAACAATTGGAATCACCTCAGCTAGAAAGCAAATGAAAAACAAAGGAAATGAGTATACAGACGCCTCGATCGAAAACTTGTTTTTTAATAGGAGGTGGTTCTAAATGGGCCATCGGGAAAAGAGGGTAAGTTGTCTAGATGAGAAACTAGACCATCCATCAAGAATGGAATGCAGAGAAGAAAAAGGTAAAGTTCTCATGGGAACAGGATATAAAATTGATGACAATGGGGCCTTCATAGAAAATGAAGAGCAACATAACAATGTGTGCTGTGTATTATTTGCATAAACTCCAAAGAACTTGGCACTGTCTGCATTTTCCACATCACAATCATAAACCAGGAAGTAAGAAAAAAAAGGGGGGGTTAAGTAGCCAAAGTAGGGGCTGGAGTATTCAACTTTATTGAAGAGAGTCCCCAGAACCTCACTCTACAAATAATTCCAATACACTCGGCTACTATCTCTTTTTCCAAACCCAGCCATTTAAAATTAGATTCCGACCCAACATCTACATGTTGTCTGCTATGATCATAGTTCACACTTGTTAAGCATTAACTATACACCAATGACTATTCTGAATTCTATATGGATCAACTCATTTATCACCAGAGCAACCTAACGGATAAGGACTAGGATTATCCTCATTTACAGATGAGGAGATTGGAACAAAAGGAGGTTTGTAAAAGTACCCAAAATCACACAGCTGCTAAGTGGTAGAGTTGGGATATGAACCCAAGCTTGTCGCGTTGTCCATCCTTTAACAACTAGGCCAGCCTTTCTCAAACTTAAGTGTGTATTAAAGTAATCTAAAGGGCTTTTTTCTTTCTTTTTTTAAAAGTAGGCTCCACACCCAACACAGGGCTTGAATTCACAACCCTGAGATCAAGAGTCCCATCTTCCACCAACTTAGCCAGCCAGGTACCCCTAAAGGACTTTTCAAACACAGGATGCTAGTTCCACCCTCACAGTTTCTGATTCAATATGTCTGGGGTGGGGCCAGAGACTTTATATTTCTAACAAGTTTCCTGATAATGCTGGTTTGCTAGAGCTGCCATAACAAAGTACCACAGACTGGGTGGCTTAAATAACAGAAATTTATTTTCTCACGGTCTGGAATCTCAAAGTCTGAAATCATGGTGTAGCAGACCAGTCATAACGGACTAGGGCTCATGCTATATACCTCATTTTAATTTAATTACATCCTATGAACCCTATCCCCGTATGCAATCACATTCTGATGTACCTGAAGTAAGGACTTCGACATATGAATGGAGGAGAAGCAGGGAACATGATTCAGCCTGTAACACCAGGTGATTTGATGTTAATGCTGTTGGTCCAGGGACCACAGTTGTAGAACTACTGAACCAGGCAATACTACGTGACATGGCCTGTCCTGGGTGGTTTTACGTATGTTTTCTCACTTCAATTATTATATCATTTAATCCTCACATGAGAAAAATAGCATTAGTTTTATTGCCTCAAGAAAATTGAGAATCAGAGATGTTAAATAACTTTCCTCAAATCATACAGCTGCTGTAGCAGACTCTGTTGGTTGTACTATTACTACTATCACCAGTTTCTACTCACAACGCTTCTGGTAGTAAATGTATGGATTTTCCACACCAAAAAAATTCTCTAATTCCCTACAGACAACAACCGGGTGTCCTGCAATCTAATTCAATTCTGGAGTTGGCAGAGACCCCAAAACTTAAGGGCTCAGTCCCACAAGACTGCCCTACTTCAGACACCAGTTGAAAGTAGTGGGTGCTCAGCTTGCCCACACTTCTGTCTGACTAGGCTACAAGTCAGAAGTTGCCAGGACCCCTTCCTCAGTTTTGATAATTTGCTATAATGGATCACAGAACTCAGGAAAGCATTTTACTTACTATTACCATTTTATTATAAAGGATATTATAAAGAATACAATTGAATAGCTAGGTGAAGAGGTACATAGGGCAAGGTTCCAAGCACAGGAATTTCTGTTCCTAAGAAATCTGGAATGCACGACCCTCTTGGCACATGGATGTGTTCACCAACCCAGGAGCTGTCCTGACCCTTTCCTTTAGGTATTTTATGGAGGTTCCATTATGTAGGTATGACTGACTAAATCACTGGCCATTGGTGATTAACTCAAATCCTAGCCTTTCCTCCCCAGAGGTTAGAGATGGGAGACCGGCTGAAAATTGCAAGCCTCTAATCACATGGTTGCTTCTTCTGGCAAACAAACCTCCATCCTAGAGCTATCTAGGGGCTTTCAGCCACCAATTATCTCATTAACATAAATTCAGGTGTGGTTAAAAGAATAACAAAATGCATTCCTATCACCTCTATCACTCAGAAAATCCCAAGGGTTTAGAAGTCCTGTTCCAGGGACCAGAGATGAATACCAAATATATATCTCTTATTATATCACAATACCTCAGTAGTGTACTCGGCATCCTCTCCCCTTCCTCCTTTCTAAGAGAATCTGATTTTATATAGGTATCCACCTCTCTCCCATGCATTCATGTGCTTCTATGGGGGCAACAGACCCAGTGCATACCAGTAACTTATTCAGACACAGGTATGTGATAGAATTCTGGCCAATCAGATGTGAAGGAAAGCCTCACGAAAGGACTTTGAGGAAAGGTTTCTATGCCTAAGAGACAGGAACAAGAAAGAAGAAGGTCTCTTTCCTTCCCTGATGTTGTCATGACTGGATAAGATGCCTGAATTAGCTGCAATCCTCTTGCTAGCTGAAACCTGCAGAGCTGAGGGGAAAAAAAAAAACTTCTCAGTCCTTGATGACGTTGCTAGAGGGCTGTATAGAACAAATTTCAACTCCCTTTCTCTAAACTCCATAGTACATGAACGATTTGTTCCTTTACTATTGAAACAGTCTGAGTCAGGGTTTCTCTTCCTTGCAGCCAAAGGCAGCCTATCTGATTCAGCTGGTAAATAGAAGTGTTAAGATTTGACTTACATGCATGTAGGAGAGAACAACTAAAAGAAGAGCAAGGCTGGAGCCAGAATAAATTTGCAATACAGGAACTCAAAAAGCTTGGCAGATGCTTTCACAAAAGTACAGATACTGTATGATTCCACTTATATGAGATATCTAGAGTAGTCAAAATGAAAACAGAGAGTAGAATGATGGTTGCCAAGGGCTGGGTGAAGGGGACATGGAGAGTTGTTTGATGAGCAAAGAGTTTCAGTTTTGCAAGATGAAAAAGATCTACTTATCTGTTATGCAACAATGTGATAAACATCACTAAACAATATACTTTAAAAAGGTTAAGAGGGTAAATTTTATATTATATGGATTTTTTATGCAATTAAAAAATAGCTTGGCAAACTGGAGTCATTTATGCTCACACTTCAGAGGCCCTGAAGACATTATGACATAGAACACTGTCCTTGTTCCTCCCATCTTAAAGCTTCTGCCCTGGCTGTTCCCCTGCCTGGAATGCTCTTCCCCCACATCTGTATATTGCCACATCTCTCACAGCTTTCAAATCTTCAACAGTCACTTTGTCAACAAAACCTACTCTGACCACCATATTGAATATTCCAACCTACCTGCGCTCCTGTCCCCCATCACCCTTCATTCCCCTTACCTTGCTCTATTTTTTCTTTCTTATTATCACTTTCTAACACATTATACAATTTATTTTTTTGTTTATTATTTGTTGTCTGCTTCCTCCCTCAAAAAGAAAAGATCCACAAGAGCTAGGAACTTTGGGGCCCCTGGGTGGCTCAGTTGCTTAAGCAGCTGCCTTCGACTCAGGTCATGGTCCCAGGGTCCTGGGATGAAGCCTTGCTTTGGAATCCCTGGTAAGCAGGAAGTCTGCTTCTCCCTCTCCCTCTGCCTGCCACTCCCCCTGCCTGTGCTCTCTCTCTCTGTCAAAAAATAAGTAAAATATTTAAACAAAACCAGCAGCAACAACAAAAAAGAGCTAGGATCTTTATCTACTTTGTTCCCTAATGAATCCCAAATTCCTAGACTCATGCCTAGTACATTGTTGACACTCAATAAATATTTGTTGAATGAATGAATGAGCATTGGTGTTCATCACAGTAATTACAAGTTATCTGCTAAAAATTTTGTATAGATTGACATTATATAATAAAACAGGAAAAGTGACTTCTGTGCTAAGATGGCAGATTGAGTTTTTTTCCTGTCCCTAATTCTACTACAACCAACCTACTATAATCCAAGACTACAACCAAGAGGATGTGAGAACAGAATAGGAGACAATAGCCCCAAAATGTGGAAAACTAGAGAGCAGACAGACTAATGGTAACCAACTTTGCAGATGTGAAAAGTTGAATCCTAAAGTAGCACTGAGAATCAACCTAATTTATACCATATACCTCAAAAGACTCAAAACAAGCAGCACCAAGTACCTCTGAAAATGGAAGTGGAGACTGGGAGTTATAAAAAGGAATATTTGGGGATAGCTACCTGAGAAGTCTGATCCCTGCATCCCTCCCTTCTCCACTGTCTTGGCAAGAGTCCTCACCTACCCTGTCATGGCGTAGTCCCTGGAGAGGGTAAAAGAGTGAATTCTTGGACTTTAGGAACTGGGTACTGTACCAAAAATAGGGGGATTCAACAACTAAAGACATGCTGAATGCTGAATAGTGTCCCAGGACACTGGCAGACTTTTACTCTTCAAGCAGGAGATTAGAAGACTTTTTCTTCAACAATCTGACCAGCCAATGGGGAAATATCTAAAGATCCTAACATCTGGGGTTGCCTATCAAATGGCCCAATGAGATCACTGTACAGTAAAATTCAAAATGGACAACCCCATCTAAGTGCTCAGAGCTTCTAATTACATTTTTAGTCCCCATTTTTAAAATAAACAGACAACCAAGGATTCACACACACATTCTAATATCTTTATTTTATAATATTTTATAATCTTTATCTAAAGTCTTTATTTATTTAAAATTAAATAAATATTCACCAGACTGCTGGGGTAGGTCTCTAACATGGAAGATAGAGGCTAGAAATGAACAAACAAAAAACAACTTGTAAGGAATGGGCTATGTAGTGCGCATACTTTAAAAATTACCNGGGTAGGTCTCTAACATGGAAGATAGAGGCTAGAAATGAACAAACAAAAAACAACTTGTAAGGAATGGGCTATGTAGTGCACATACTTTAAAAATTACCCCCCCCAAAATCACCTTATTACTATGCTCAGAAAGATAAGACACCTTCACGTAAAAAAATCAGGATGTTATTCTTTTAAAAGTTTATTCAGAGAACAAAAAAGTGCTTTGGGAAATAATAACCAGGATGGCAGAAATGAGAATCTCAACTGAAATATTAGAAGATAAAGTAGAAGAAATCTCCTAAAAGCAGTTCAAAAAGGCAAGGAGATGCAACATGGAGAAAAATGATAAAAAAAAATCAGAAGACCAACTCAGAAAGGCTAATATTTGAATAATAAGAATTCAAGAAAGAGAGCAGAAACAAAATGAAAAGAAGAGAATCATCAGAGAAAGTTTTTAAGAAAATGCCCTAGCACTAAGTTACATGAGTTTCCAGATTGAAAGGCCTGCTGAGGGTCCAGCACAAGAGTAAATTTAGACCCACAGGATGACACACATTGTGAAATTCCAGAGCATTAGGAGCAAAGAGAAGGATGAGTGGGAACCTACTAGTAAACTTCTACTTGCAAACTTCTTTTTCCCAGTGGAAAAAGAATCACATACAAAGGATTAGGAATCATAATGGTGCTTTAAACCTCTTAACAGCAACACCTAAAATGGGTCTGTGGGGGCCTACCCATAGTCATTTTCCTGATCCCTAAATGTATAGTTTGGAATGGACAAAATTGGTAATTGGTAGAACCCCATATTGGTTCCTGTTAAGACAGGAACATAGAAGACAAGCAAGACCAAGGTCAAGCCCTGACTGACTGATAGGTAAAGATATAACAAATCACTTTTAGATTTAGACAGGTTGTTACTTAAATAGTGAAAAGAAGAATAACCCAAAAGATGCCAGTTCCCCGTGATCCTTGTCCTACACGCTAAAATGGATGACACTGAAACAAAAGGGACCAAATGACTGCAATATGAGTTATGGACACCCTGTTGCTGTGGAGCCACTTCTAGACTCCATTAATGCAGTTCATGTTGTGTGGCTCCACTGGTGGGAAGGGCATGGCAGAGTCCCATACCTCACTAGACAGCATTCTAGGAGAGATAGAGAAGCAAGTGGGAGATGGCCTCGCAGCCCCTTCTGTTCTAGGATGATCACATGGCAATTTTCCAAGACTCAAATTAGCTGCAGTTCCAGCCACCCCTTACTTATATGGTTTATTTGGATACCTGCAAGTTTACATGCTGGAGTTGTTCCCTTATAGTCCCTTAGCCTGTGTAATAGGGCTGTCATATTGCAGAAAGTTAACAAGAAACCTCTAAATTTGCTTCCTCAGTCCTCAACTATGAGACTAAATAATAAACAGTATCATATCTCCAGGGAAAATGGCAGGGATTAGTGTAACCCTTAGAGACCTCATAGTTGACCATCCCCATCATATTTCTATTTTCACCAATCTGGCTCCTGCATAAAGCAGACAGATCCAGGAAGTTGATGGTAGACTACTGCAAATTCAAGAAAGTAGTTGCAGCTCGGATATCTTTACTAGAGTATTCACAAGACCTCAGGCATATTGTATATGGTCACTAATCTGGCAAATTCTTTTCCATCACCATTAAGAAAGCCAGAAGAAAGAATTTATATTTACAGTCTTCCCCCAGGGCTATGTTCTAAACAAGATTAATTTATTGAGACAAGGGGATCAAAGCAAGGAAAAAGTATATGTAGAGGCCTCATAAGCAATGGAAAGATTAAAAAATAAGACATGTACTTTAGCAAAGGGACAATAATGTGTATTCAGATTTCTAACCACCAGTTCACGTATTAGGACTACAGTTAACTGAGAGAATAAAAGCACCAACCAGCCATGGTCTGGAGGAGGCTCACTTCCATGAAATTCATGATTCCTTACCAAATAAGTTCTTATAATCCCTAGAAATAATACTAAATATCAAATAACTTCCAGGACTATTTAATCTTTCCTGATCTCCTCAAATCACCAATCTCTCTTTTCTCCCACCTCTACAATTGCACCCACCATTCACAACTTAGCCTCTTCTTAGAGAAAACAGAACTCATCAAGTGGGAGTTCTTTCCTTTTCCTGAAACCAAGCATCTAGCTTCCTCTCCTTCAGTTGTGATAGAGGAACTGCCATAATTTTGCTTGTCCCATCTCCTGGGTTTTGATTCTTATCGCTCCCTTATATTTTTTTTTAAAGATTTTATGTATTTATGTATATATTGTTTTTTATTTGACAGAGAGAGAAAGAGAGAGCACAAGCAGGGGGAGCAGGAGAGGGACAGGGAGAAGCAGGCTCTCCACTGAGCAGGGAGCCCAATATAGGGCTGGATCCCAGGACCTTGAGATCATGACCTGAGCAGAAGGCAGATGCTTAACAACTAAGTCGCCCAGATGCCCCTTATTTCTCCCTTATAAAGAGAATTGTATACTGTCTCTTAATCCTTCTTTGTCTAGCACATTTTTCTTTTTCATGAATCCTTCCCATTAGTTTTTCAATGCACTTATGTCTCTCTTTCTTAAAAACAAAAGTTTCAGGGCACCTGGGTAGTACAGTCAGTTGAGCATCTGACTCTTGGTTTCAGCTCAGGTCATGATCTCAGGGTTATGAGATCGAACTGTGCATTGGGCTTCATGCTCAGCTTGGTATCTGCTTGAGATTCTCTCTCCCTCTCCCTCTGCCCCTCCTGCTCATTATCTCTTTTAAAAACAAATAAATCTTTAAAAAAAAGTTTCACTTAACTTATTCCCCATTAGCTATCACCTATATTTTTCCTTCCCTTCACATACAATTTTCTCATTATCTCTGAAAGACAAGAAAGGCAGTGAGAAACATTGGTTAAGAACATGGCTTCTGGCACCACACCCCCTGAGTTAAGATATATCATTTAATGACTCTGTAACCATAGGCAAGTTACTTCACCTCTTTTTGCCTCAATTTCCCCATATGTAAAAATATTGTAATATTAAATCTCTGATAATATTGGTATAACAATTAAGTGAGTTACAGAGGCAAGGGGAAAATGGCCAAGTAGGAAGTACTGAGCTCACCTCCTCCCATGGACACACAAAGGATACAACTAAATACAGAGCAACTGAAAATGACCTGAAGACTAACATAACAGCTCTTCCACAGTTGAAAATACAAAGGAAAAAAACACCTCCAGAAGGTAGGAGGGAGAGAAATGCAGTCTGGTCATGAACAAACCCCAAAAATAATTTTATGGCATGTGTAGAGAAGCAGGAATCTGTAAGAACTTTACCCAGGAACAGAAGCATTGGTGCATACCATTTATCTTCCCCTCCTTTACCTTTGCTGGCCTAACAGTGGTAGGTGCCATTTCTGACACTCTCCATCCACCTTGCCAGGACCACTCAACCTACCCTGATGTTCCTCTGCAGAACTGCCCCACTCAGTCCACATGTTCCAGCAGGCACCACTTCCCCAAAGTGGCTGCCACCCTGCCACACCCAACAAATAGGCTTGACCAGGACCTGTGCTCACCAAAATGAGTTCCACCCAGGGTAAAGGAGGAAGGCCAGCCCCATCCACCAGCACATCTACAATAGTTATAGCCCAGCCACAGTAAGTGCACAGAGCCCACACAGAGAATACCCTTGGCATACCTGGTTCTGGTGATCAGGATGGATTATGCTTCTGGGCCCCATAAGACACCTTCTTTATATGGCCACTACTTTCAAGACATGGAGACATAGCTGACCTTCCTAACACAGAGAAACAACATGCCAAATGAAAGAACAAGAAAAAAACCTGAGAAAGAGAACTAAATGAGAGGTTCCTGGCTGGCTCAGTCAGAAGAGCATGTGACTCTTGATCTCAAGGTCATGAGTTTGAGCCCCACATGGGGTGTAGAGATTAGTTAAAATAAAACTTTAAAAAAAAAAGGATCTAGGGTGCCTGGGTGGCTCAGTGGGTTAAAGCCTCTGCCTTTGGCTCAGGTCATGATCTCAGGGTCCTAGGATTGAGGCCCACATCAGGCTCCCTGCTCAGTGGAGAGCCTGCTTCCTCCTCTCTTTCTGCCTGCCTCTCTGCCTACTTGTGATCTGATCTCTCTCTCTGTGTCAAATAAATAAATAAAATCTTTAAAAAAAAAGATCTAAATGAAACTAAGACAAGCAATCTACCTGATAAAGAGGTCAAAGTAATGGTCATAAGCATGCTCAACAAAGTTGGGAGAACAGTGGATGACTTCAATGAGAACATCAACAAAGATATAAAAAAGAACCAATCAGATCTAGAAAATACAATAACTGAAATGAAAAATACACTAGAGGGAATCAACAGCAGATTAGAAATGCAGCAGAACAGATCAGGAATCTGGAAGATGGGGTAATGAAAATCACCCAAGCTGAACAGCAAAAAAGAATTTTTAAAAATGAAAATTTTTAAGGCACCTCTGGAAAAACATCAAGCATACTAACATTAACATTATAGGAGTCCCACAAAAAGAACAGAAAGAGAAAGGGACAGAAAACTTATTTGTAGAAATAATAGCTGAAAACTTCCCTAGCCTGTGGAAGAAAACAGACATCCAAAGCCAGAAAGCATAGAAAGTCCCAGACAAGATGAACTGAAAGAGGCCACATCAAGACACATAAAAACTAAAATGTTAAAAATTAAAGATAAAGACAGAATCTTAAAAGCAGCGAGAGAGAAACAACTAGTTACCTATAAGAGAAACCCCATATGACTATCAGCTAATTTTTCTGGAGAAATTTTGCAGGCCAGAAGAGAGGGGCATGTGTTCTAAGTGCTGAAAGGAAAAAACCAACAACCAAGAATACTCTACCTGATAAAGTTATCATTCAGAATTAAAGGAGAGACAAAAATTTCCAAAGGAGTTCATCACTACTAAACCAGACCTAGAAGAAATGTCAAAGGGACTTATTTATGTGGAAAAGAAAAAATCATAACTGGAAGTAGAAAAAATTATGAAAGAAAAATTTCACCGATAAAAGCAAACTTATAGTAAAGGTAATAGATCAATCATTCATACGACTATTATGAAGGTTAAAAAGACAAAAGTAGTAAACATCGACTACGTCTACAGTAATTAGTTAAGGGATACACAAAATGAAAATATATAAAATATAGCATTAAAAAACATAAAATGTGGAAGGGGGTGTAAAAATTTAGTGCCTTTAGAATGTGTTTGAACTTAAGCGACCATCAACTTAAAATAGACTGCTATGTACATAGGGTGTTATACATGAACCACATGGTAACCACAAACCAAAATTCTATAACATGTACACAAAAAGTAAAAAGAAAGTAATCCAAGCATAAAAATTTTTAAAATTCATTAATTCACCAGGGAAGAGAGCAAGATAAGAAGAAAGGAACAGAGAAGAACTACAAAAACAACCAGATAGTTAACAAAATAACAATAAGTACACACCTAACAATAATAACTTTGAAGGTAAATGGACTAAATACTCCAATCAAAACAAAAAGGGTGACTAAATGGGTAAAGAACAAGACCCATAGATAGGCTGCCTATAAAAGACTCTTTTCAGATCTCAAAGTCACATACAGACCAAAAGTGAAGGGATGGAAAAAGTTACTCAGTGAAAATGGAAGTAAAGAAAAAACTGGGGTAGCAATACTTTTATCAGACAAAATATACTTTATTGTTTTTAAAGATTTTTAGATTTATTTGACAGAGAGCGCACAAGGAGGGGGAGCAGCAGGCAAAAGGACAGGTGGAAGCAGGCTCCCTGCCAAGCAGAGAGCCTGATGTGGGGGCTCAATCCCAGGAACCTGGGATCGTGCATATCCAATATCGAACCCACTGGTGAATCCTGTGACCTCCATCTTAAATAGGTACCCAGGATAGAACTAACCCTTCCTTCCAAGGTCACCTGTCTGGTCCACACTGGAGCCCATCTCTTGGCTGAGTTCCTGGAAAAGCTTCATCATTGACCACACTTGCCCAACCTCAACCCTGTGTCATCTGTTCTCAACACTGTAGCCAGGATGGCCCAGTGAAACAGGGTCCCATGGGGTCACAGCACTGCAATGGCTCTCTATCACCCTACTGTCACCACCCTGAGGTCATGTCCTAAACTGTCCCCTGTGGCCACATTGCCTTTATGCTTCTCCTGGACATACCTGGTATGCTATTGCCCCCAGAGACTTTGCATATGCTTTCCCTTCCATTTAGAAGACTCTTCTAAAGGTACCTTCTTTAGAACTTGACTCAAGCATCACCTTCCTAGTGAAGTCTCACCTGGCCCCTATGTGAATAGAAAGCAACACCATCACCTCCCCTTCAGCATCTAGCCCTGTCTCCTGCTTTTTATTTCCAGAGAAGTTATCATAGTCACCAGTCCATCTCAGCAAGGGAGAAACAGAGGCCTACACAGAGGATTTCATCCCTTACTCCCTCCGATTTCCTAGTCCAGAGCCCTGGGGAAAAAGGTGACCAGAGCCCTTGCACAGCCATGATGCCCAGGACAATGGGTCCCCCTGTTGCACCCTGAAGACAATCAGGAAAATGAGCCAGAGGAGGAATCCACTTGCACATGAAACCTGAAACCAGACACCTTCCTCAATTACAGGTGAACACACATACTTCCTCCCCTTTCCTGATGTGCTTATCTGAGAATGCTGAGCAGAGAAGCATCCCAGGGTCCAAATCTCCCTCTGGCCAAGGTCTTGGCAAACAGAAATCTCTCCTCCCTGCACCAGCCACCTGTGGTTGACATCAGGCATCCTCCTGTGCTGGGGCAGAATGGTGCACCTGTCCCTCTTTCCTGGGGTGTCATCACAAACCAGGCTTTGCTACACAGTTTTCAGGAACAAACCTGCAGCAGCAGCAGCAGCAGGCCATCCAGGTTCAGGCTCAGACTCGCACGTGAGGCCCCATGGGGAACTAGAGCTTCAAGGAGACTGGTGTCCCATGTGGCCTTGAAACTTAATGGGAGGAGCTGAGATTTCAGTTCCAAATGAAAACTGGCCCCTTCCACACAGCACAGGGAAGTGGAGGATTTCTCAGGGGTGTGGCTCTGGAAAAGTGCCTCTGCTGGCTGAATTCACAGACACCAGGCAGAGGACACCTGTGGTGCCTCATCCAAGGAAGCAAGGGATACACTGGGCAAGAATCAGTAATGCTGCCTGTGGGCTGCTTCCCACCAAGTCCCCTCCTGAGACGAGGGCTTGAGAACCAAACAGGAAGCAACTTCCGTATCACGTCTGCAGCAGGAGGGCTGGCCAGGGAGCAGAGCCCTGTCCCTGGAGCAAGCTGGCCTGCCCATCAAGAGCGATGCCCCACCGCCATGGCCTCACAATCTCCCAGCTATCTGACTACCCTGCCAGGCTCACATCTGCTGACACAGTGACTCCTAAGACCCAGAGACTGCTTTCCACCCCAGCTCACCTACCCACAGAGAAGCTGGAATTCACTGGGTTTGTCTACACTGGCCCACCCAGGTGTCCCTTCCTGATCATTCCTCAAGTGCCCTAGAGTTTCAAGCCACTTTCAACCTGCCCTTCAAAAGGCAAAAGCGGGTCCATTTAGGCAGACCAACTGAGTGATTCTGTGTACAGGAAACTCGGACAACACCCTCCCTGAACACCAACGCTTCCAAGTCCAAGCTGCAAACCTTCACTCGCTGGGCACCAAGCACCACGTCAGCATGAACACGGCTCTTTCAAATCCCTTGTCTCCCATTCCTTAAAATCAGAAACAAAGCTCCAGTCACCAGTCTATCTTCCGTTCAGAGAAGTAAGGAAAAGGATAGGATAAAACACTATGTGTGGACAGCACACTTCTATCCAAATAGAATTCCTTATTCTTTGTCATATGGGCAGCCCTACATTACCCATACTAATGAGAGATACAACAAGTTCAGTCCTCATACATATATTTGACCTTATGTTTTTCCTTTTGATATTTGTATCTCAAAGTCAATATCTAGATTTCTTTCTTAAAATAACAAGAATAATAATGACATGGTCACGTAAAGGTCTGGATCTCCATAACCAGACAACATGGCTCTGGCTCAGATAAGGATGAAGACACAACCTCTTCCCAGGAAGCAAAGCCCACAGCCTCAGGGATTCTGACATGCCTCACGGGTGATGAGTTCCTTTGCTCCACGGAGTTGTCCAAGTGCAAAGGATACAAGCACCCTCCAGGGTTCATTCTGTTTTCTTCATAAATTCCCCAGTTCAAGTCACAAATGATTCAGAGCCCAGGATGGGCCGCCAGGTGAACAGCACCCGCTGCCCCCCCCTTCCCCACTGCCAGGGAAGGCTAACAAGGAAATCTGTCACATTGGGAGCACAATGAGGCAATCTCTGGGCTCCTAAAGAACCTACACTCCTCCTGTTACAGCTCTGAGACTGTGCTTTACTTTAAAAAAAATAATTTTTTTAAAGATTTTATTTATTTGAGAGACACAGCAAGAGGGGGAACACAAGCAGGGGAAGTGGGAGAGGGGGAAGCAGGCTTCCCACTGAGCATGGAGATAAATGCATGGCTCAATCCCAGGACCCTGAGATCATGACCTGAGCTGAAGGCAGATGCTGAACAAGTGAGCCACCCAGGTGCCCCGAAAAAATAATTTCTAATATCAGAAAGTGGTTCATGGAAGAGAAAAACATGAACCCCAGAAAGGATTCTTTGACTATTTCAAAAGCCTGTTTTCCCATTGTTTAATTAAAACAGGAAAAAAACCACACAGATTGCCCCTTCCACTAGCATGTCTGATTCACTTCAGTGATTGAAAGAAGAGCAGGAAATAAAAGAGGAACAGATGTTCTGGTGACCCGTCATTTCCACCATCTAACTTTTGAAACTTCACCCACACACAAAGAATGAAGCACAAACCAACATCTCGGCCTGGCAATGCAGAGAAGTCTGAATTGGAGGGACATGGACAGACGATGAGGTTGTGTGTGTTGGGTGAGGCTGGTGGCACAGAAGAAGGTGCTCTGCCAGCTCTCCACCTGTGCCTCACCTGTCCTCAGCCAGGAACCTGCTCACAGCCCTGACCTGTCACAACTGTCACATGGGGGACACACAGCCACCCCTGGAGCCAGGCCTGCCCACAGCCTCCTGCAGAATGCACTCTGCTCTCCTCTGGGACCCCTGTCAGCTCGACCCAGACCTGGAACTCCTCTGTCTGCTGCAAGGCTTCAGGATCTGCCTCCCCCCTTTCCAAAATTACACTGGCCCAAGGCTTTCATGACAAAGGCAGAAGGCTACCTCATGAATGATTAACACCTACTTTCCTCTTCTGCCATATTTCGCTCCACGTACCTTCCTACCTGGGCAAACTGTAAGTAACATATCAATGGAACATGACTATGCTCTGAGATCTGAATCTTTCATTGCAGCCTTCTGAGGACTCCTTATGCAATGAGAAATTAGTGTATCCTACCACAGTGCACTTGAAAACTATCAGCTACAGAATAGGAGAGTGAAAACCACTGCATTTTTACTTCACTCTTCATGAAGAAGAACATGGTCTTTCTCTTTTCTTCATTGACTTAAATTCCAGTTAGTTTCCACGCAATGTGAATTCCTTTGCTTCCTGGGTAGGATTTAGTGATTCCTCACCTGCATAGAATAGCAGTGCTCATCACAAGTGCCCTCACTAATAGTCATCACTCATTTAACCCTTCCCCTCCATGCACCTGCCCTCCAGCAACCTCAGTTTGAGAATCCAAAGACTCTCCTTCTGACTTCACCGCAAATGGAACTACAGAGAAAATATGCCATGTCCAAATATCTAGATGATACATTTAGTGAAACTAGAAAGTCAAGCTTAACTTTTAAATGGTAAAAAGCTCCTTGGAATCATTTTGAATTTTCCCTCTGCCCTCATTGTAACTCTTTGGATGAAAAGACTAATCCATTATGAAACATTACATCTGACAAATGACAAGACATCCATCCAAGTCTCTATCTGACTGCAAAAAAACACCTAACTCTAGATGCTAGCCACTCCACCACAACCTAGGCCCAATGAAATAAACACTGTTAGATGAAGGAACAAATTACGTGTTAAAAACATACACAGGGTAAATCTCGTCTTCCCTTTCTAATCAAAGTGATTGCCTAGGAAAGAGATGTTCTAAATACCTTCATAAGCAATAAATGAACAGAGAAAATGGGATCCCCTACCATGTTCTACCTGCAGGGAAACTAAGGAACTCTTTCACCCACTCTAGATCGTAGACCACTGCTTCAGTTTTACTTTTTGGCTCCACTAGAAACAAAAGAAAAGCCCAGGAGGTTTGGGGTTAAAGACAAGTTTTACCTCCAGTCATGACATGGATGTGACATTGCACCCAATGTACCTGCTGCTTTCTCTGAACGCCAACATCCTGTGACAAGCTGCACGACTGACTTAGACACTGATATCAAAACTTCAGGTCTTGTGGAGCCAGAGTGGAAAAGTGTTGTCAGGTGGGGATAAGAAGGCACCTCTGACCTAGGGCCTGCACACCTGCTTCAGTTCTTGGGAGAAGGGGAGACACATGCTTGTTTCTTAAGTAGTAATTAGCTTCATTCAAAGTAGACCAATGCTATTGTTCTTTTTGGAGAAGCAAAGTTACTCTTCCAAAAAATGTTCAACTCATTGGTTCCAAATGCAACATGAGTTGGGTCTGGTTTCCTCCAGGCTCCAGACGCCCACCTGGAGGCCTCTCCTGCCCCATCCTGACAGTCCATTACCACCAAGCCCGGGGACATGGGACACAATGCTAAGTTGGTGGATGGCTCTAGGGGTTGTTACCACCACTCTCAAGCCTGGGGAAACAGAGACTATACAGCTCCCCACTGCCTCCTATAGAAACAAGCTGCAATGTGTCACCTTTCAGGGTCTCTCACCCAGCACCTCACCACTGCCCTCAGTGCTGACAGGCTGCACTGACTCATCTTCTAGCATCTTTCACACTGCAGCTCGCCACTGCCTCCAGTGGTGGCAAGCAGCATCGCCATGCCTTCAAGTGACTCTCACTGCAGCTCACCACTTCCTCTTGGCGTGAACCTGCACTGCCAGGCCTTCCAGCATCTTACAATGCAGCTCACAACTGCCTCCACTGGTCTCAAGCTGGACTGGAACATCTTCCACCGACACTCAGACTGCAACTCTGCACTGCCTTCAGTGGCGGAAATCCGCACTGCCTCTCCTTCCCATGCCTTTCAGTGTATTTGTCCACTGCAGCCATTGTATGTTCCTAGAATTGCTGCTCTTCTTCTCTTTGATCTCCCATTGAGTTTGTAGGTGTTCAGAATGGTTTGATAACTAGCTGAACTCCTGGGACCTGATGATAATAGGTCTCCTACTCCTCTGTGGTCTTGCTTCTCCCCCAGGATAGCCTTTTTGAGAGGCACTGCTGTCAGTCCCCTGATAGAACACTTCCATGGATCCTCTGTGAGGTGAGGAGGATGCCCTGCCCTGGTCAGGGGTGCAGGTCCCCAATCAGGAGAGCCACGTCTCCCTTTTCAGCCTGGCCTGCCCTTCCTTCAGTCCTCCTCAGGGAAGTTCTCCCCACTTCCTGAGCTGACAGCTCTGACCTTAAAAACAAATATTGTTTTCTGTTTCTCCATGCCTTAGTTCATCCATGGCATGTCTTTTGAACATTTCAGTGGGTTTTTAGGAGTCCTGGAGGGCTGTCTGCTCAAAGAGGGGATGACCTCAGAAGAGCAGTCTTCTCTGCCACCTCCCTCAGCATGTCCCTGAGCCCTGGAGCTAGCTGTCCCACCATGTGATGAGGGGCCCAAGCCAGCCTATTCTGAGCCCAGGCTATGTCAGCTGTGTAGACTGATGAGTACCAGGAATGGTGGGCAGCTGGCATGCGGCAGGTGCAGGCAGTTTCTCTTTTTCATTCCTTCCCCCCTCTGCCTCCTAAAGGTAGCTCAGAGCAGCCTCCACACCCCACATCTCGAGATCCCTTGACCTGTGCCTCCTGCAGTCAGCTTGTGAGCTTGGTGGTTTCCCAGTGCTTCTGTCTCCCATACCTGCACCCATGGCAGTTCCTGGATCAAGGGAGGAATCTGGCCCTTGTCTGTACTTGGTCCTCTTCCTATCCCACACTGAGCCCACCCACCTTTGTGTTTACCATGGATGTGCTTGGAAACAAGTTCATCCATAGGGAACCTATTAGCCAAATGGATCCAGGTACAACCACTGAATTAGTCATCTAGGATAGAAAACAAACCTGCTCTGAAACCTGTCCCACTTTCTGTGACCATCTCATACTAAAACAGAAGCAATAATAGCTTTCTGGATTATGAAGTGGCACCTATCTCTACTTACACTCTCTTGAATTCACAGATGCAGATCCTGGACAGAAAGGGACCATGGCTCCTGTGGGCTAGGATTAACAGGTAAAATATAAGAATTCAGTGAAATTTGAATTCGAGGCATAGAGTGAATAATTATTGCCAAGTAGGGCATATGAACATTGTGTACCAAAGCTTTTTCAAATAAGTTACTGAAAGAAAAATCTTTTTTATTGTTTGTTTTAATTCCAGTCGAGTTAACATAAGGTGTTATATTAGTTTCAGGTCTACAATAGCATGACTCAGTAATTTTATATATTACTCAGTGCTTATCAAGAAAAGTGTGCTTCATCTATTTCTCTCATCCCTCCACCTCCCCTTTGGTAACCATCAATTTGTTCTCTATTGTTAAAAATCTGTGTTTTGGTTTGTCTCTTTTTTCTCCTGTATTTATATGTGTTTGTTTCTTCAATTCTACATAAGAATGACATCATATGGTATTGTCTTTTTCTGACTGATTGATTTCACTTAGGACAGTACTGTCTAGATCACTCACCCATGTGGCTGCAAATGGCAAGATTTCATTCTTTTTATGGATGAGTAATATTCTACTGTGTGTGTGTGTATGTGTGTGTGTGTGTTGTGTGTGTGTGTGTACACATCTATCATCTCATTTATCACTTTATCAATAGACACCTGGGTTGCTTCCATATTGTAATCTTGTAAATAATGCTGCAAAAACATAGGGGTGCATGTATCCTTTGGAATTATTGTTTTCATATTCTTTGGGTAAGTACCTGGTAGTGTGATTGCTGGATCCTAGGATAACTCTATTTTTAACGTCTTGAGGAACCTCCATACTGTTTTCCAGAGTGGCTGCCCCAGGTTTCTTTTCCACCAACAGTGTAGGAGAGTTCTCCTTTTTTCATATCCTCCCAACACCTGTAGTTCCTTGTGCTGTTGATGGGAGCCATTCTGACAGTATGTGGTAATATCTCATTACACTTTTTAAAAAAGGTTTTTATTTATTTATTTGACACAGAGAGTTCACAAGTAGGCAGAGAGGCAGGCAGGGAGAGAGGAGGAAGCAGGCTCCCTGCTCAGCAGAGAGCCCGATGTGGGGCTCGATCCCGGGACCCTGAGATCATGACTTGAGCCAAAGGCAGAGGCTTCAACCCACTGAGCCACCCAGGTGCCCCTCTCATTATACTTTTGATGTGCGTTTTCCTGAGGTTGGGTGATAGTGAACATCTTTTCATGGGACTGTTGGCCATCTGTATTTCTTCTTTGGAGAAATGTCTGTTCATGTCTTCTGATTATTTTTTAACTGGATTATTTTTTTGGGGGGTGTTGAGTTGTATCCATTCTATATATTTTGGACACTATCTCTTTATCGCATAGGATATTTCTAAATATCTTCTCCCTTTTAGTAGGTTGTCTTATTATTATTAGTTGTTCATAGTTCTTCTGCTGTGTGGAAACTTTATTTTGATATAGTCCCAGTAGTTTATTTTTGCTTTTATTTCCTTAGCCTCAGGAGACGGTCTAGAAAAATGTTGTTTTGGTCCATGTCAAGAAGTTACTGTCTCTGCCCTCTTGTGGGATTTTTATGGTTTCAGGTCTTCCGTTGAGGTCTTGAAACTGTTTTGAGTTTATTTGTCTGTATGGCGTAAGGAAGCAGAGTAATTTCATTCTTTTGTGTATAGTTGTCCAATTTATCCAACAGTTTGTTATAGAAACTATCCTTTTCATTTTCTATATTCTTGCCTGCTTTGTGGAAGATTAATTGGCCATACAATTGTGGGTCTATATCTGAACTTCTATCCTTCTATCTTCTATCCTTCCCTATCTATCCTTCTATCCTGTTCCCTTAGTCGCTGTGTGTTTTTCTGTGCCACTACCATAGTGTTAGGATGGCTACAGCTTTGTAGTATAACTTGAAATCTGGAATTGTGACTCCTCCAGCTTTGTTTTTCTTCTCAAAAACACCTTGGCTGTTCAGTATCTTTGGTGGTTCTATACAAATTTTTAGGAGTGTTTGCTTGAGTTCTTATTGTTTAACTTACATTCAAGAAGCCAACTTAGAGTACATCATTAGTTTCAGATGTAGTGTTCAATAATAGATCAGTTGTGTATAACACCCAGTGCTCATTGCATCATGAGCCCTCCTGAATGCCCATCACCCAGTTACCCTATCCCCCATCCATCCATCCCTCCAGTACCCCTCAGTTTGTTTCTGTAATGAGGAGTCTCTCATGGTTTCTCCCTCTCTGATGACTTCCCATTCAGTTTCCCTTCCTTCCCCTCTGATCCTCTGTGGTGTTTCTTCTATTTCACATATGAGTGAAACCATGTGCTGATTGTCTTTCTCTGATAGACATACTTCACTCTGCATAATACCTTACAGTTCCATCCAGGTGGATGTGATGGTAAGTCTTCATCCTCTCTGATGGCTCAATAATGTTCCATTGTAGATATGAACCACATCTTCTTTATCCATTCATCTGTCCATGGAAAACTGGGCTCTTTCCATAGTTTTGCTAGAGCAGATATTGCTGCAATGAACATTGGGGGGCAGGTACCACTACTTTACACTCAATCTGTGTCATTGGGGTAAATACCTAATAGTGAAATTCCTGGGTTGTAGGGTAGTTCTATTTTTAAGTTCTTGAAGAAACTCGATGACATTTGGCAGAGTGGCTATACAAGCTTGCATTCCCACCAGCAGTGTAAAAGTGTTCCCCTTTCGCCACATCCTAGCCAACATTTGTTGTTCCCTGCCTTGATAATTTTAGCCATGCCAACTGTTGTAAGGTGGTATCTCATTGTGGTTTTGATTTGTATTTCCCTGATGGCTATTGATATGGAGCACTTTTTCATGCGTCTCTTGGTCGTTTGTATGTCCTTTTCGTAGAAAGGTGTGTTCATGTTTTCATCTATGTCTTAAGCTAGGATGGGGTAGTCCCAGGAGCATGGAAGGTGTGATCTGCTTAGGTGTGGAGACCTTCACAGACATCTGAATTGAGGGCTAAGGAGAGTATCAGGTTCAGGCTTTGCATTCAGTATGGTATGAAAGAATAAATAAGCAGGGATTGGTTCAAGATTTCATTCAGATTTCTCCTGCTCTAAATCCTTTCTGGAGTTCCAAAAGGCATGATTTCTGAGTTTGTTGTAGGGTAAGCCCTCTGCTTCACTCAGGTGTCCCCATTCCCTGGGGATTTGGAGCCAGGCCTCTGGGAGTGGCCTTTTAAAAAGCCAACCTGGGGTTAAGGTTGGGGCCTAGGATCATGGCAGGTTCAATCTGCCAGCTGTGTGGCAAGACTCCCAGAGGCCTGAGTTGAGGGTGTGGGTCAGGATGAGTGTCAGGCTCCAGGTTTGTGTCCAGCAGGCCACTAATGTGGGGGTGGTATCAGGTGAGTATGCAGATTTCTGCTCTGAATCATTTCTGGAGTTCCAAACACCATGGTTTCCTTCTGGGTGGCAGGCAGAGTCCTCTGTAATTGCTTGGGTGCCCCAGTCCCTGGGGCTTTGGCACCAGGTCTGTGGGGACAGACCCCTCTGAACCCAACCTAGGGTCAGGGTTTGGGTCAGGGTTAGGGTCAGGGTTTAGGGTCATGGGTTAGGGTCAGGGGTTAGGGTTAAGGCTTAGGGGTAGGGGAAGGTTTAGGGGTTTGCTAGGGTTAATTTATTTGCCTTTTAATACAAGATGTCCATGCTTAAATAAGATATTTTCTTAGAGTATTTTACAGTGAGTAAAGGTTAGCCTGTAACCCAAATAGTTACAGAGAAGAACCAAATGTTCCAAAGTAACACTTAAGACAATATTTCTTGACCTTTATGTTTTATGGTCAAAATAATTAAAAATTGAGTTGTTCTGCCACTCTTCTCACAGATGGATTTACTGGCCCTGTTTTTCTGGCTAAAAACTGGCCCTGGTCTTGGCTAAAAAGCATCTTCTCCATGGGTTTCCTTAATGGGCCTCTCTGAATAGGATGGCTCTCTTAGCCCTTAGCCTGCGTTCCTTCCTATCATTGATCCTTTGATTATATCCCACCCTCTTTGCAAGCTCCCAGGTGGGACTAGAGCTATACGTTTGTACTAAGTAGATACTCCATAAGTATTTATTAACTGAACAAGTATGACTTTCTTTTTAATCAAAAATATCCATGTTTTTTTATCAGCAAATTTTTACCATTTCAGAATATATTTGGAGAGATCTATTGCTCTATGAATATACATCTGTCAAGACTGTGGCTTTATTATGTCCTGTGTCATGCTTCCCTGAGCTTGCTGGAGTACTCATGAGCCATGTATGAAGCTCAGCTTCAAACCTTAGGGGTGAGTTCTGTGAAGGTGCTAGGGGGCATTTGGGGGGCTTGTCCTGCTGGACACCACCATGTCATCTGGGGCCAGATGTGATTTGCACACCCCCTCTTTCCCTAGCCTTTTCCATCTTCCTCTACCTTCTGTCGGCATGTGGGTTTCCCACCAACCCTATCTTTGCAGACAAACTCTGAGAAGGCCTACAGCTTGGGACTCTATTGACATCACAAAGTCACATTGTAACCAGTGTCAGAGGTTCTGTGCCACTGACATGACCTTTGTTCCCAGAATATGCCACATGACGAGTCCCATGAGAGTCTGGGAGTCTAGGAAAGATAAAAAAATTGGTGATTGTGGCTCTAGCTAAAGTCACTATGAGGGACCATCCTGGAGGCCATCTCACATCTCAGTCTGGCTCTTTCACTGATTTCCAATATGACCTAGGAGAGTCATTTTACTGGAGCTTCAGGCTCATAATTTTGAAAATTAGGAAATGTTTTTAGATTAATTTATTCATTCAAGACTATGGAATGGACTCCTATCTCAGGAGTTCTGACTCCCATCCCCCCACTCCTATTGAGTTCCCTCATTGGACACAATGGCTGTTCCATGGAAATTCCCTAGGGCAGCAACAGACTAGAAAGTGTCTTCAGGGTATACCCCCATGCCATCTAATTTGGCTGAGGGGCCATGAGCAATTCTGAACCCAAACGAAGGTTTTGGCTGTGCTGTCTTACTTGCACAAAAACAGAAGTGCCTGGATCAGGCCTTCACTGCAACAGCTGAGCTGGCTTAGTGAGGGCCTTGCCCAGGATGCTAGCCCCATGACACTGTGAGGGTACTCGGAGTCCACAGTTAAGTCATGCAATGCATCAGGGTAGATGATGCTAGGTCTAGTTTCACAGCAAACATGACAAAAAACGTTTAAATGACAGAATAGCATGTAGTTAAACGTACTCTGTACTATGGCAGTGATGGGAAAAGTGAACGATGGGGTCAGAAAGAGGAATGGGAGTTTCAAGAAGCAGGCTGGAGTAGTCGGGGAATAGGGCATGTCTCGTGGAAGAAGGAACCAGGAGACTTGTCATGGGTTACAGAAGTGCAGCATCAGGGTGTGCACTCTGCCTGACCCACAACCCCCAGGGGCACTGGGGCCATCTAGCTCCAGAGGACCTACAGACTGCAAATTGGCCTGAGCAGAGCTTCCGTGGTATGTTTTCTTTGTTCCTGGGTGTGGCTCTTTCTCTGCTTTTGGAGGCTGTTGATTCTCCTTTTGTTTTCCTCTGAGCTGCACTATTTTGTGTGGATTCAGTATTGCTAGTTGACACAAATTCTTCCTGAAAAGAAGTGGAATAGAAGTCATCCTTGTCGCCTAAGTAGACCTGAATATCTCCAGTAGTAATAGCCTTTTCCCAGGCCCCTGGGCCTCCATCTGCTTGCCAACTCCGAGATTTTTGAAAACATATTCTATTTTTAACAGGTTGAAAGAATTCATTTGGTTTTTAAAAAATTTGACAAAGTCACACTTTTCATAATCTATAAAATGATCTGTAAGCATTGAATAAACAAGGTTTGACACGATGAAGGAAGACAGCTTTGTAGTGGGGTTTGCGCCAATGTTTACTCACTGTGGCCCCCGTGTGGCCACTCTCCGGATAGCACATGGCTGAATGTGTTCCAACTTAGCAGATTCAAGGGAGAAAAAGACAGAAGATTGTTCCCTGAATTCCTTAGCTCCTAAAAACCATCCTCTAATTTATGAGCGATATTTTAAGTCAAGTATATCTTAACTAGATAGTAGGGTTAGGGTCAGGATCAAGTTGCATACATTAACTATGGACAGCTTTTTGTAGGTCAATCTTACCTGACTAGTGTTTTTAAAAAATAAAATGGAAGAGGATATAGTCACCAAAGCACTGAGCACACTACCTGTCCCAGGAAATAGGTAACTAAACGTGATTATTGTTTCATCTTAAGCTGAAGATCAGGAGGTGGTCCTACAAGTACCTGGCAGGTAGCATCTGTGGCCAGGCGCCCATCTCCCCCCGACACCCACACCCAGCTCAGCACATCCTCTGCTCTGCTCAAGGGCAGCAAACAGACGGACCAGATGCAGGTGTGACTCCCTCCTGTCAGGCATGGCTAGGTTCTGACAGGTAGAGAAGTGGGCCAGCTCAGATACACGTGACCTGTTCTTTTGGTTCCTTGCTATCTGCCTCCCCTTTCTGTCATCCTGGGCCTGACCATTAGTTCCTGTGAGAACTTGGGTTTGCAGATTTCTGTTGACATTTTGAAATGTAGATCTGTGTTGCCTTTGTTCCCTGTCCTTGGGTTGCAGATGAGGGCGGGGAAAAGTCACCCTACTCTGAAAGCAACAAAAAGAACTATCAAGTGTGCTCTGCCCCCCAGCACCTCAGATTTGAAAGAAATGGCAAACTACATACTTCATGTTCTACACAGGCAGTTTTAGGGACTTATATACACATGTAAAATGAAATTATACTGAAAGAAATCTCATTACTGAACTTTTGCCTTGCAGAAGACAGTTTAGGGACACCGCCCCTCCCCCACCCTGTCATTTCCAGTCTAGCCAATGCCAGGTCACACTGACACATGTAGTCACACAAGGGCACAACTGTGACATCCTCCTGGAGCACTCCCAGACCCCTGTCCCCTGGTCTGGCCAACCCTGCACACCCCAGTCCTCCTGAGCATCCCCCATAGTGACACAGCTGCAGTCATCCTCCTGGAGCATTCCTGGTCCCCCTGTCCCCCTGCTCTGGCCAACCGTGCACACGCCCAGTTCTCCTGAGTGTCCCGTCATGGCACTTGTCACACAAAGCTGTCATTTGTTGTCTCTTGGCCTGTCCTTTCTGCTTGGAGTAGATCTCACAGATGCCTGGCTGGATGACAGATGGATGAATGAATGGTTTGGGGATCTTTTGTCCTAGAATGGCAGGCATCCTTCAAAACCCTGATGGGCAGGGTAAGTCTCTGTCCTTCTGTGTGCCCCCAGCCGTGGTGGAATATAGTGTCCAGGACGAGGGATTTGGGAGTCCTCCCAGATGAAGTTTGTTCTCTGAAGGTGGATTCCTTCTGAGATCACTATGGAACCACATTGTGTGGCCGTTCCTGTGAGAAAGCATGCTATTGTATTGTATTCTCCTTGCACACTGTGGCTCACAAAGAAGAAACACACTCACAATCACAAGTTCACACTTACACCTCCATTTCCGAGCATCACTACCATGTAAACTACAGTGAATTCCCTTTGGGCTGCAGGCATATAGACATGCCATTCAAGGTATAAATAGAGGAGGATGGAGATGGAGTTTGGGCTAAAAGGATGGAAGTCCTTGACTATGGGGGTGAAATTAGATTTTACCCAGAATGTGCTACATTCTACTCAAAGAAGTGACATGATCCTAGGATCTTTGAGACCAGGGATCCGCACAGACTTTTCTGTAAAGTCGTTTGTAAAGATTTTCTGTTAGGTGTTGCAATACATGTGGTCTCTCTGACAATGACTCCACTTGTGCAAGCATTGTGGCTTGAAATCAGCCAGAGACCATCCATAAATAATGCTCCAGACATGCTTGATTGACAGAATTCAGGGGGAGGTCCCATTTGGCCCATGGGTGGTAGTTTTCCACATCCCAGATTTGCAACATGATGGATGATGGGGGAGAGGGCTCTTCTTTTCCAATGGCAGAGTGGGAGTACACTGGGATCTATCCTGCCTGGCCCCAGCCCCTCCAGTTGAAAGGAAAAAAAGATGGTAGTGAGATTGGCCAACAGTTAAGGCCTCCTGAATTCCCCCACATTTCTCTGTAGGCCTCAAGCTTCTCATAAGATGTTTGTCTGTGGTTGAATTCCATGTAGGTATTGTTTGGCTGAGTGTGTCCCCATTGCCTGACATGTATATCTTACAGGTTATATACCACACGTATGGTCATCTTGTTCAGCCAAGACCATGAGCACGTTTAGGGATCTCATGAGTTAACAGAGGATCTAGCATGTGCAGACTTCGGAATGAGTCTGATTCAGCCCTCAGCAATGTTATTGGGCACCTGGCTTCCTGGGCCCTCTGTGGCGCTGGCATAGGCCTGGCCTAGGCCACTTTTGCAGTCATGATGGAAAAGCCCCTGGCCTGGGTGGTCCACTCCATACATGGCTCTGTAGGTGGAGACCCGAGGATTCTGCCACTCCATTGGCTGGGACCAGGTCTCATGCCCATGGATGAGCCAATCCCTGGAGGCAGGGAGTGGAGCCATGGAGATTGGCACAGGTTGTCGGGACCTCTGTTGTAATGACTTTTCTAATGGCAGTGGTGGCAAAATCTTCTGGGATACATCTGTTAATAAAATGAATATTAATTTCTGATAGTAAGTGGGTCCAAGGTGCTGCTGGCTTAGCACCTAGCACCTCAGTCCCAACACCTCAGTACTACTGTACTATTCTGCAGAGACAATGGCTGACAATGAGCAAAGTGGATGGAGGCTGGTCTGGAGTGCACAAGAGAAGGGTGTGTGTGTGTGCAGGGAATGGGGGGTAATAGCTCTGGCCAAGCTGTATCTCCAATTCACCTAGGTTCAAGAAGGTGCAGTGCATCCGTGGTGTTCACCATTCATCATTTTGCAGATGAAGAATATGCCTTTTGCATGGAGTATGGCAAGACTTTTTCCAAGTATTTTCTAATTGGTACAGAAGTTGGGGAGAGCAGTACCCTCCATCTGCTAGGATAGCCATGAGAGGCTGAGTGCTCTCAAGGTGTCTGGCTTTCGCAGGGCTCACTATGAGCCTGCACACAGGACTGACAGGAACAGTTCAAGGTTTTGTTGTAAGGATAGAATATTGGAAGAATGTGGTGCCCCTTGTAATCTGGCAAGAGGACAGATCTGGAGTCCACTGTAGAGTTACTTTGTGGGAGTGGTGGTGATCTGCAGCATTTGCTTCATGAGATGTCTGTCCTTTATTGAGTTCTGGGTGTGGTTTCCGTGACTTTGTCCTAATGAGTGGGATTTCCGAGGAGTGGGATTTTTGGAGTCACTGTAACAGTTAGTCCACCGGGAGTGGGCAAGTCCCCTTCTGCTGCTAAGAAGTGAGTCTCTAGTGGCTGGAGTGTGTATTACAAGCCTAGAGGTCAATGGTGGGATGGTTAAATTGGTCAGCGGGCTATTTTTATTGATGATTTTTAGGGGTGAATTCCATATGATGAGATGTTAGATCTTATGGTTAGGGATCCTCACTAAGTGCCCAAAAAGGGTGATTTTTCTGAGTTTCATATTCAATATTTTTTTATTACTTCTAATAGCCCTCCATGTACTTGGTATTCTGATAAGCAGTGCATTGCAACATTGCCAGCATTTTACTCATGTGTTATGAGGATTTGAGAATGGAAAATGTCAATGCTTCCAGAATTTGTACACTGGAACAACCAAATAATAAAATTTTATTTTTTTAATAAAATTTTATTTTTGACACAAAGTAGGAAGTATCCTGCTGTGATTCGTAGTTTAAACCAGGGGAGGGGGCCCTCTTTTGGTATTGGTAATGAGTGCCATAGGCATTCCTAGGGCACATTATCAGATTCTACTGGAAACTTGGACTTTGTTATTGTGGAAGAATCAGGAGTTGACCAATTATTTGTCTCCTGTTTCATTTTCCATGAACATTTCCACGATATTTGGTTTCACACCTCTACCAGTGTGAAATCATCCTAACTTTGGCACCAGCTTGCCCTTCTCTGCCAAGGTTATGTTTGAGCCAAGAAAAATGCCACTTCTGGGTGACTGGGAGACTCAAGGATCAGAATGCTGTCAGTAGGGAGTTAATGGGATCCTATTCTAAACCAGCTCCTGACACTCATACGAAATACATTTCAGATTTAGAAACTTCAAATAGAAATTTTGTGTCCACGATGACAACTGAAGAAAATGTGTTATCCCTAAATCTAACCTTAACCCCTAACTTTAATGCTTAAACCTAACCTGACCTTAAAGCCCAAACTGGAACCCTGAATCCAAAACCTGAAATGGAACCCAAAGCCTGGACTCTGAACCTGAGCCTTGGATCCAAGCCTTGAACCGCAAACCCAAACCCTAAACCAGAACTCTGAGCCATGAACCCTAAAACCAAACCCCAAATTCGACCTTGAACTTTATCCCCTAAGCCCTAAGACTTCAGCCCTAAACTCTAACTATTCCCTTGTCCCTCACCCTAAATCCTCACTCTGATCCTAAACCCAAACCCTGATCTAGGACTCGGACTGGAACCTGAATCCAAATTCAAACCCTTCACCACACTTTGTCTATGCATTCACCATTGATGGATATTTGAAGTTTCTACCTTTTGGTTCTTGTGAACATTGTTTGGGTTGGGGGCTAGGGTTAAGGTCTCGGATTGGGGTCTGGGCCAGGCTTGAGACCAAGTTGAGGTCAAAGTGTGGGTCTGTGTCAGGGCGAGGGTCATGTTTGGTGCCACCATTTGGGTCAGGGACTGTTGTCATTCCATATTGTTTCCAATCCATTATTCCTTAGCTATTTTTGGAGAAGTTGGGGTATATTGGGTTCCATACAGCTTGAATTTCCAAAATGAAATGGCTTCAGTGGGACCCAGGGAGGGAGCAGTTGCTTCCACTGAAGGGTGAGAGCTCACGTAGTCCTGCATTGCCTCCACCGCCTACAGAGGGCACAGAACCCCAGTTCCAACCTGGAGCCTGGCAAGCACAGCCACTGCTGTGACAGGAGCCTGGCCTCCTCCAGACCCACTGTGGAAGCTTCAGGGATATATGGGTCTGCATGCATACCAACAGGAGCCCAGCCTCCTCAGGACCTGCTGTGGAGGATGTGTGGCAGCATCCATGCTGACACGACCTGCTGTGGAGGATGTGGGGCTGAGTCCACACTGACAGGACCCATGGTGGAGGATGTGGGAACGCTTCCACACCAACAGGAGCCCGGCCTCCTCAGGACCCACTGTGGAGGTTTAGGGAGGATGTGGGACTGCATCCACACCAACAGGACCCACTGTGAAGGACATGAAGCTGCGTCCACACTGACAGCAGTCCAGCCCCCTCAGGATCTACCACTAGAGGAGAAGATGAGGAGAAACCACCTGAACAGGGACTGGTGAGGGGCTGCATAGTCTCAAGACCCCACGGAGGAAGGGAGTGCTGTGTAGATGGTGGGGTTTCCAGGCTTTGTGTGCAGTGAAATGGCCTCCTGCTGTGCTGTGCACAGGGCTGTTGGGTCTCCCCTTTCTGGACTTGGATCTGCTCCCCGGGTCCTGCAACTGTGTTTATTTCTGCACGGATTCAGTTCCTGGGGAGCCTCAGAGAGTCTGCCGTCAGAGAGTGGACGCCCACCATTGTGCTCGTGCTCCCACTGGCCTTGGCCCCGAGGGGTCCTTCCCATGTCCACACCTGCTTCAGGGTTGGTCTGTTGTCTGGAAGTTTGATAGCAACAGCACAGACTCTGTGGGTGACTTTAGGGAGAGAAGACAATTTCCCAGTATTGGTTCTTCCCTGAGCATAGAGTGTCTTCCCATCTCTGTGTGTCTCCCTCCATGTCTGTCATCAAGTGTCTCATGGCTGTCAGAGGACAGGTCTGTCACCTCCTTGGTTCAGTGGATGCCTAGGTATCTTGTTCTTTTGGATACAGTTGTAAATGAGATTGTTCTCCATAGTTCTATTTCTGATGGTTCCTTCAGAGCACATAGAAATGCAATTGATTTGTGTATATTGATTTTGTTCTTTGCAAGTTTCTTGAGTTTTTTAGTTCTGTTCACCTTAAACTCAAACTGCCAGCTATTTGATCAGCAAAATAGGTTTATTTGGAAATAGGAGAGAATTGAAACCTGGGATGAGCAGCTATGGTCACATCACAGGCAAGTGCAAGAAACAAAGGAGAGGAACATTATTTCATGGAGAAAGAGGAAGAAGTTGGGAGGGTTATTTGGAAGGAAAGCCCACGAGAGAAAGAAAGGCAGAGGTTCAGGGTGATGGAGGATTCTCACTGGCTGAGCTGCAGGGATGGTGGATTTCTTGTAGGAGATGAACCCTCCAGCTTCCCCTTTGGGGCCTGGAATGGATGAGTCCTGGATGGATGAAGACATGTGGGGGATTCTAATGTGGGGTCTGCAATGGACACTGAGCGGCAGGTGCCCCCTTCCAGCCTCTCCTTCTGGCATACCCAGTCAACTTTACTGAGTCTTCCCTTCATGTTTTTCACAGTTCTAACCAGGTTGTGTTGGAGCATTGTGGAAAATTGGAATTCCAAATTCCACTGCTTCTACTGCACCCAAGACACAGGGGCTCCCAATTTAATCCTTCCATGAGTCTCTTGCTAACATGTGGCCTACAAGGGTGAGTGACCTTTCCACGGTGGGTGAACTGGATCTAGGAGAGCTTGGCCTCCATCTTGAAGTTTGATGTTCTCTTGGCTTCTGTGACATGGTGCTAACATGGATGTTTGGAAGAGTCATTTCCTTTGTGGTGATTTCAAAGTGCAGTCAACTTGTTACAGCAGCACAAATATGCATTGTCTCCACCCTCAGATTGTCTCCACCCTCAGATTCCCCACCTGTCATTTCTTTACCACATGTGCCACTTCACACAGGATGCTTCGATGTGGTTGACCCAAACAGGGACAACATCTTGCAGACGACCACATAACCTGAAATGAGGAGATCATTACAGGTTCCACCTTATAAAAAAAACCACAGGTCCATTTCAACTGTGTCCATGTGCATGACAGTCTGAAATGTCTTTTACCATTCTCCAGGTTTCATCTTCTGGTTAGGGTGAGGGTTAGGCATTAGAGGATAGGAGTTAAGATTACAGCCTAGGGTTTAGGATTAGGATTCGTTTAGGGATAAGGTGAGGGTCAGGCTCAGAGTTCATGTTCAGGGGATCAATGAAATTGGGTTTTGCTGGGATGGGACCAGCTTTGCCTTCAGATTTCTGCTGCCCTGAAACCTTTCTGGTGTTTTAAATGGCAGAGTTTTCTTCTGTGTTGCAGGCTGAGTCCTCTGGTATTGCTCAGCTGTCCAAAATCCTGGGAGCTTTAGAGTCTGGCCCTTGGGGACAGACCTTTCCGAACCAACCTAGTCTTAGTGTTAGGACGCAAGGCAAACTGAAGGTGCATAGGCGAGCTGCCCAGTGGGGGGGAAGGGTTGAGGGCATGGGTCAGGGTGAGTATCATGTTCTAGATTTGTGTCCAGGGTTTTACTAAATGTGGCCATGGCCTCAGGAGGACATGCAGATTTCTCCTACTCTGAATCCTTTCCAGAGTTCCAACTGACACTGCTTCCTTCTGGATGGCAGGCAGAGTCCTCTGGGATTGTTCAGGTGTCCCCAACATGTAGATTGTGGGTGCTGGGCATCTGGAACAGAATCCTGAAGCAAACCTAGGATTATGGTTAGGGCCTAGAGACATGTCAGGCATGACCTGCCATGCTGTTTAGATCTCTACTGGGGGCTGAGTTGACACAGAATATCAGGATGAGTATCAGTCTCTGGGTTTGTGTCCAGTGGGCTGCTGAACATGGGGCTGCCCTCAGGGGGGCATGCAGATTTCTCCAGCACTGAATCCTTTCCAGAGTTCCAGATGGCACAGTTTCCTTCTAAGAGGCAGGCTGAGTCCTCTGGTATTGCTCAGGAATCCCCAATTCCTGCCCATTGGAGAATGGCCCAAGGGGATGGACCTCACAAAACCCAGACAAGGGTTAGGATTAGGGCCTAGAGGCATTGCAGGAATGATCTAAAGGTGCTTTTCAGAGTTCTCCAGATGCTGAGCTGAGGGGATGGGTCAAGGTGAGTGTACAGCTCTAAGTTGGTATTAAGGGGTCCACTCAATGTGGGCGTGGGCTAAGGAGGGCATGCAGATTTCTTCTGCTTTTCATCCTGTCCATAGTTCCAAATGGCAGTTTCATTCTGGGTGGCAGTCTGAGTCCTATTGCTCTGGTGTCCCCAATCTGGAGGACTTGTATGCCAGGCCTCTGGGGAGAGAACCCTCCAAACCAAACCTATGGTTAGGGTTTCAACCTAGTGGCACAACAGGTCTGGACTGCCAGCACTTATTCCATTGTTCCGGGACCCTGAGTGGAGGTCCTGGCTCAGGTTGAGTGTCAAGCTCTGGGTTAGTGTACAGCGGCCCACTGAAGGTAGGAGTGCCAGAGGTGGGCATGCAGATTTCTGTTACTTGGAATGCTTTTGGGAGTTGCAGATGGAACAGCATCCTTCCAGGGGCCAGGCGGAGACCACTGGTATTCCTCAAGTGTCCCCAGTCCTTGGGAATTTGGATCCAGGCTCTTGGGCATGGACCCCTCAGAACCCAACATAGTGTTAGATTTAAGGACTCGGGGTATGGCAGACCTTATGTGCCGGCTTTGATGCAACGTTTCCAAAGGGCAGAGTTGAGGGCTTGCTTAGGAGTGAGTGACAGGCCCTTTGTTGTTAAATGTTGATGCTGAATGTTGGGGGGGTGACTTCAGGGGAGCCTAAGATTTCTCCTACTCAGAATCCTGGGGCTCTTGGGAACGAACCCCTCAGAACCCAAAAAAGTGTTAGGTTTTGGGGTCTCAGGGTATGGCAGGCCCTATGTGTTGGCTTTGATGTGACCCTTCCGGAGGGCAGAGTAGGAGTGAGTGACAGGCCCTTTGTGTGTGTGTGCCCAGGGGGCTGCTGAATGTTGGGGTGGCTTCAGGGGGGCTTACAGATTTCTCCGACTCTGAATCCTTTCCGGAGTCCAAAGACCATGGTTTCCATCTGGGTGGCAGCTGAATCCTCTGGTATAGGCTCCACCTATAATGGGCATGGCCACCGGGGGGCATGCAGATTTCTTCTACTGTTAATCCTTTCCATAGTTCTAAATAGCACTGTTCCATTCTTGGTGTCAGTCTGAGTCCTCTGCTATTGCTCCAGTCTCCCCAGTCTGGAGGGCTTATGTGCCAGGCCTCTGGGGACAGACCCCTCCAAACCAAACCTACAGTTAGGGTTACGACCTAGTGGCACGACAGGTCCAGACTGCCAGAGCTCATTCCATCTTTACAGGAGGTTGAGTGGAGGGCCTGGCTCAGGGTGAGTGTCAAGCTCTGGGTTAGTGTGCAGGGGCCCACTGAAGGTAGGGGTGCCCAGAGGTGGGCATGAGGATTTCTGTTACTTGGAATGCTTTTGGGAGTTCCAAATGGGACGGTATCCTACTGGGGGCCAGGGGGAGACCACTGGTATTCTTCAAGTGTCCCCAATCCTTGGGACTTTGGATCCAGACTCTTGGGGATGGACACCTCAGAATCCAACCTAGGGTTATGTTTAGAGACTAGGGTTATGGCAGGCCCGACATGCTGACTTTGATTCAACCTTTATGGAGGGCTGTGTTAAGGGCTTCGTTAAGAGTGACTGTTAGGCTCTGGCTTGTTGACCATGGGGCTGCTGAATTTTGGGGTGGCTTCAGGGGTGCTTACAGCTTTCTCCTACTCTTAATACTTTCCAGAGTCCAAAAACCACGGTTTCCTTTTGTGTGGCAGGTTGAGTCTTATGCTATTGCTCATGTTGTCTGAAACCTGGGTCTTCAGATCCACCTTTTGGCAATGCACCCTTCAGAACCCAACATAGTGTTAGGGTTAGAGCCTAGGGGCAAGCAGGACCAATCTGAAGGTGTAGTGGAGAGGTTCCCAGGGGACAAGGTAAGGTCAGGTTCAGGGTGAGCCTCAGAATCTGGGTTTCTACCAGGGGTCATTGAATCTGGGGGTGGCCTCAGGTGGGCATGCATAACTCTCATGCTCTGAAACCTTTCTGAAATTGCAAATGGCTTGGCGCCTTTCTGGCTGGCTGTGTGATTCGTCTGTTATTGCTCCAGTGTCCCCAATCCCTGGTGATATGTAGCAAGGCCCTAGGGGAAGATCCTCTTAGAACCTAACCAATGGTTTTAGTTAGGGACTAGAGCATAGCAGGACTGATCTGAAGACCCTGTGGAGAGCTGTCCAGCTGCTGAGTTGAGTCGGGATCAGGGTCAGTATGTGGCTCTGTGATTTTTTGACAGGGGTCTACTCAATGTGGGCGTGGCCTCAGGTGGGTATGCAGATTTCTTCTGCTGTTAATTATTTCTGGATTTCCATATGGCAGGTTTCCTTCTGGGTGGCAGGTGGAGTCCTCTGGTAATTCCCAATTATCCCCAAATTGTAGGACTTCTACTGCCAGCCTCTGGGGACAGAACCCTCAGAACTGAACTGATGGTAATGGTTAGGGCCTACAGCATGGCAGGCCTGATCTGCCAGTGCTCTGTCCATTTTTATGTGGGGGAGAGTTGAGGGATTGGTTCCTATCTGAATCTTTTTGGATTTCTAAATGGCAGGGTGTCCTTCTGGGTGGGAAGCTGAGTCCTCTGGTATTGCTTAGGTGTCCCCATTCTACAGGGCTTGTGTGCCAGGACTCTTGGGACGGAACCCTCAGAACTGATCCTAGGGTTAGTGTTAGGGCCCAGCGGAATGGCAGGCCCAATTTGGATGCACCTATGCCCTCAACTCAGCACACCATCAATATAGAAGCCATTCTGGTAGATTGAGCCTGCCATGCCCCTGGGCCCTAAAGCTAACCCTATTTTGGGTTCTGAGAGGTCCATCCCCAGGATCCTGGCTCCAAAGCCCCAGGGAATTGAGAGTGCTTGAATAATACCAGAGGACTCAGCATGCCACACAGAAGGAAACTGTGCCATTTGGAACTTGGGAGAGAATTCAGAGCAGGTGAAATCTGCTACATGGCGAACTGAGGTACACACACATTTAGTGGACCCCTGGACACAAACCCAGGCCCAGACACTCCCCCTGACCCATGCCCTCAACTCAATCTCCTGTAAAGATCAAAATAGTATTTCCAGATTGGGAGTTTTATGCCTCTAGGCCCTAACCTAGGGCTACTAGGTTGAGTTTTGAGATGTCCATCCCCATGTGTCTGGCTCCAAAACCCCTCAGATGGGGGACACCTGAACAACACCAGAGGACTCAGCCTGCCAGCCAACAGGATACCATGTCATTTAGAACAATGGAAAGGATTCAGATTAAGAGAAATTATATTGCCCACCTGAGTCCACCCCAAATTTCAGCAATCCCTGGACAGAAACCCACAGTTGGGCATGCCCCCTGACCCAAGCACTCAACTCAGTCCCTGTTGAGATAGGAAAAATGCCAGCAGATCGGGTCTGCAATGCCCTTAGGCTGTAATGCTAAACCTACTTGTGGTTCTGAGAAGTCCATCCCTAGGACCCTTGCTCCAATTCCCAATGGATTGGGGACACTTGAGCAATACCAGAGGACTCAGCCTGCCACCCAGAAGGAAACCCTGCAATTTGGAACTCCAGAAGGGATTCAGATAAGCAGAAATCTGCATGCCCACTATGGCTACCCCCATATTCACCCAGCCCATGGACACAAATCTGGAGCCTGACACTCACCCTGAACAACGCCCTCAACTCAGCCCCCCATAAAGATCCAAAGAGCACTGGCAGAAAGGGCCTGCCATGGCCCTAGGCCCTTACCCTAACCATAGGTTCAGTTCTGAGTATTCTGTCTCCAGAGCCCTAATACACAAGCCCCCAGATTGGGAATACCTGAGAAATACCAGAGGATTCAGGCTGCCACCCAGAAAGAAACTGGGTCATTTGGAACACCAGTAAGGAATCACAGGAGAAATCTGTTGTGCTAGGGCGCCTGGGTGGCTCAGTGGGTTAAAGCCTCTGCTTTCGGCTCAGGTCATGATCTCAGGGTCCTGGGATCGAGGCCCGCATCGGGCTCCCTGCTCAGCGGGGAGCCTGCTTCCCCCTCTCTCTCTCTGCCTGCCTCTCTGCCTCCTTGTGATCTCTCTCCCTCTGTGAAATAAATAAATAAAATCTTTTAAAAAAAAAAAGAAAAAAAAAAAAAAGAAATCTGTTGTGCTATGGTGAGTGCTGTGAAAGGTGTAAGCCTGATGATTCACAGACATGTACCCCTGGGGCAAATAATAATTTAAAAAAAAAGAAAAGGAGAAATCTGCTTCCCTAACAGGCCACCCCCACATTCTGTGGCTCCTGGACAACAACCCAGGGCCTGACACTGACCCTGACTCTGTCCCTGACTCTGTCCCTTAACTTAGCCCACCGGAAGACTTGTCACATTGCTTTCAGATCAGTGGATCAATGCCCATAGGCCCTAATGCTAACACTAGGTTTGGTTCAGAGAGGTCTGTCCCCAGTGGCCTGGCTCCAAAATCCCAGGGACTGGGGACACCTGAACAGTACCAGAGGACTCAGCCTGCCACCCAAATGAAAACGTCCCACTTGGACCTCCTAAAAGGATTCAGAGTAGGAGAAATCTTTACGACCCACACCCTTATTCAGTGCAATCCTAGAGTCTGACACTCATCCTCAACCAGGCTCTCAACTCAGTCCCCTGCAACAATCAAAACAGCACTGGGAGACTGGGCCGGCCATGGACGTAGGCCCTAACCCCAACCGTAGGTTTGGTTCTAAGGGTTCTATTCCCAGAGGCCTGGCACAAAACCCCTACAGTCTGGACACATCTGAGCAATACCAGAGGACTCATCCAGCCACCCAGAAGGAAACTATGTCCTATGAAACTGCAGAAAGGATTCAGAGAAAGAGAAATCTACATGCCACCTCCACCTTCACCCACATTTGGTGCAGAGCTGGACACAAATCCAGAGCCAGACACTCACTGTGACCCACACCATCAACTCAGCCCCTCAGTAAGCTCCTACAGTGCCTTCAGTTCGGACCTACCATGCACCAAGTCCCTACCGAAAACCCTAGCTTGGGTTCTGAGAGTTCCATCCCCAAGGGCCATGCCCCAAATCCCCAGGGACTGAGGACACCTGAGCATTACCTGTAGACTCAGGCTGACACTGGGAAGGAAATCGTGACATATGGATCTCTGGAAAGTATTCAGAGTAGTTGAAATCTACATACCCACCAAGGCATGCACCACATTTAGTGGACCGCTGGACAAACTCAGAGCCAGAAATTCCCCTGATCCGTGCCCTCAACTCAGCCTGACGTAAAGATTGAAATAATGCCTCCAAACCAGGACTTTCATGCCCCTAGGCCCTAACCCTAACTCTAGGAAGGGTTCTGAGAGGTCCATCCCCAGGATCCTGGCTCCAAAGGCCCTGGGATTGGGGACACGTGAGCAATACGAGAGAACTCAGAGTGCCACCAGAAGGAAACTGTGCCACTTGGAACTCCAGAAGGGATTCAGATTAGCAGAAATCTGCATGCCCAGCTCTTGACAACCCCACATTCAGCTGGCCCATGGACACAAACCCAGAGCCTGACACTCACTCTGAACAATGCCCTCAACTCAGCCCCTTGTAAAGATCAAAAGAGCACTGGCATAATGGGCCTGCCATACCCATAGTCCCTAACCCGTATCATAGTTTCGGCCCTGAAGGTTTTATCCCCAGAGGGCTGGAATAAAAACCTTACAATATTGGGACACCTGAGCAATACCAGAGGACTCAGCTTGCTCCCCAGAAGGAAGCTGTGCCATTTGGAACTCCGAAGGAACGCAGAGCAGATGAAATCTACATGACCACTTCTGGCCACCCCCACATTCAGGGGGCCCCTGAACACAAACCTAGAGACTGACACTCACCCTGAACCACACCTTCAACTCAGCCCCCAGTAAAGATTGAAAGAGCTCAGACAGACATTGCCTGTCATGTCCCTAGGCCCTTAACCTAACCCGAGGTTGGCTTCTGAGAGGTCCATCCCCAGGATCCTAGCTCCAAAGGCCCTGAGACTGGGGACATGTGAGCAATACCAGGAAACTCAGCAGGTCACCAGAAGGAAACTGTGCCACTTGGAAATCTGGAAGGAATTCAGATTAGCAGGGAAACGCATGCCCAGATGTGACCATCCCTACATTCAGCCAGACCACAGAGGCGAACCCGGCACTTGACACACCCTGAAAAATGCCCTCCACTCAGCTCCCTTAAAGATCGAAAGAGCACTGGCACACGTGGCCTGCCATTCCCCCTAGATCCTTACCCTAACCCTAGGTTCACTTCTGAAGGTTCTGTCCCCAGAGGCCTGGCATGGAAGAAACTAGATTGGGGACACCTTAGCAAGAGCAGAGGACTCAGCCTACCACCTGGAAAAAAACCAAGTCATTTGGAACCCCGGTAAGGATTCACAAGAGGAGAAATCTGCTTCCCCACCTAGGCCACCACCATATTCCATGGCCCCTCAACAATAACCTGGGGCCTCTCCCTGACCCTGACCCTGATTTGGGCCCTCAACTCAGCCCTGGGAGACTTGGAACAGTGTTTTCAGATCAGAGCAGCCAAGATCATGGGCCCTAATGCCCTGATGCTGACCATTGATTCTGTTTGGAGAGGTCTGGCCCCAAAGGCCTGGCTCCAAAATCTTAGGGATTCAGGACACCTGAGCAATAACACAGGACTCAGCCTGCCACCCACAAAGAAACCATGTCATTTGGAACTCCCCAAAGGATTCAGAGTAGGAGAAATCTTTATGCCCACCTGAGGACACACCCACTTTCAGTGTGCAGTGAACACGATCCTGGATTCTGACGGTCACCCTGAACCAGGCTCTCAACTCGGGCCCCCATAATGATTGAAAGAGCACTGGGAGACTGGACCCGCCATAACCCTGGGACCTAACCTCAACCATGGGATCTGTTCTGAGAGTTCTGCTCCCAGAGGCCTGACACAAAATCCTGACAGTTTGGGCACATCTGAGCAATGACAGAGGACTCATCCAGCCACCCAGAAGGAAACTATGTCCCGGGAGACTCCAGGAGGGATTCAAGCAAGAGAAATCTACATGCCACCTCCTCCCATGCCCACTTGTGGTGGATCCTTGGAAACAAACCCAGAGCCAGACAGTCACTGCGATGCATGCCATCAACATGCTCCTTGGGAAGCACCTGCCGCAACTTCGGATTGGACCTACCACGCACCAAGCCCCTACCAAACACCATAGGTGGGGTTCTGCGAGTCTCATCCCCAAGGGCCAAGCCCCAAATCCCCATGGACTGGGGACACCTAAGCATTGCCTGTGGACTCAGGCTGCCACTGAGAAGGGAACCGTGACATACGCAACTCCACAAAACATTCAGAGTCTGAGAAATCCATGTGACCACCAGAAGCACACGCACAGTTTGTGGTCTATGGGACACAAACCCAACACCAGAACTTCCCCCCAAACCACACCCTCAACTCAGCCCCCCAACCCCCATAAAAATTGAAATAGTGCCTACATATCGGGCCTGTCTTGCCCCTAGGCCCTAACCCTAACCAGAGGCTGACTTCTGAGAGGTGCATCTTAGGATCCTGGCTCCAAAGGCCCTGTGATTGAGGACACATCATCAATACCAGAGAACTCAGCGTGCCACCAGAAGGAAGCTGTGCCACCTGGAACTCTGGAAGGGATTCAGATTAGCAGGGAAATGCATGTCCAGATGTGACCATCCCCACATTCAGCCAGACCATGGAGACAAACCCGGAGCTTGACAGTCACCCAGAAAAATGCCCTCCGCTCAGCTCCCTTAAAGAAAGATCGAAAGAGCACTGGAACACATGGCCTGCCATGCTCTCTAGGTCCTTACCCTAACCCTAGGTTCACTTCTGAAGGTTCTATCCCCAGAGGCCTGGCACAGAAGAACCCAGATTGGGGACACCTGGGCAAGAGCTGAGGACTCAGCGTACCACACAGAAACCAAGTCATTTGGAGCCCCAGTAAGGATCCACGGGAGGAGAAATCAGCTACCCCCAGTGAGGTTACACCCACATTCAGTGGCACCTGGACAACAAGGCGGGCCCTGACACTCAGCCTGACTCAGGCCCTCAACTCAGCCCCCAAGAGACTAATCAAAGTCCTTTCAGATCAGTAGAGACATTCCCATAGTCCCTAAACTTTATCCTAAGATGAGTTTTCCAGGTTCTGTCCCCAGAGGCCTGGCACCCAAGCCTCCAGATAGGGGACGCCTGAGCCATAATGCAGAATTCCGCCTGCCACGCACAAGGAAACATGCCATTTAGACCTCTGCAGTGGATTCAGAGCAGGAGAAATCTGCATGCCCACCTGAGGTCACCCCCACATTCACCAGCCCCATGAACATACCCCGGATCCTGACACTCGGCCTGACCACGGCCTCAACTCGGGCCCCTGGAGAGCTTGCCTCAGGGCTGGAAGTTCCATCCTGCCATGACCTTAGGCCCTAAAACTAACCCTAGGTTTTGTTTTCAGGCTTCTGTCGCCTGAGGCCTGGCACCCAATCCCTCCAGATTGGGGAAACCTGATCCATACTGCAGGACTCTCCATGCCACCTAGAAGGAAACTGTGCCATTTGCAACTCCAGAAAGATTGAGAGCAGGAGAAATCTTCATGCCTATGCCCAACTATAGCCACCCCCACTTTCAGTGGCCCCCTTAACACAAATCCAGAGCCTGACACTCGCCCCAACCCAAGCCCTCAACTCAGCCCCACTGGGAGCTCACGTCAGCACCCACAGGTTGAGCCTGCCATGGCCAGAGGCCCTAACCCTAACCCTAGGTTGGGTTTTCAGGCTTCTGTCCCCAGAGGCCTGGCACACAAACACCCCAGATTGGGGACACCTGAGCCATACCACAAGACTGTGCCTGCCACACAGAGAAAACTGTGCTTTTTGGAACTCCACAAAGGATTCAGAGAAGAGAAATCTTTATGCCCACCTGAGGCCACCCCCATCTTCAGTGGCCCCCTGGACACAAATCCAGAGACAGACACTCACCTGACCCATGCCTTCATCTCATCACACTGGGGAGCTCACCTCAGCACCAGCAGATGGGGCCTGACATGCCCCTAGGCCCTAAACCTAACCCTTGGTTAAGTTTTCAGGCTTTTGTCCCTAGAGGCCTGGCACCCAAGCTGTCTGGATTGGGGACACCAGAGCCATACCTCAGGACTCCGCCTGCCACCCAAAATGAAACCAAGACATTTGGAACTCTACAAAGGATTCAGAGCAGGAGTAATCTGCATGTCCACCTGAGGCCTCCACACCCTCAGTGGCCCCCGGGACACAAACCCAGGGCCTGACCCGGCCCCCAGCTCAGCCCCCTGGGGAGCTCAGCTCAGTGCCAGCAGATCTGGCCTGTTATGCCCCTAGGGCTTAACCCTACCTCTAGGTTGGGTTTTCAGGCTTCTGTCCCCAGCAGCCTGGCACCCAAGCCCTCCAGATTGGGGAAACATGAGTCATACCAAAGGACTCCAGCTGTGACCCAGAAGGAAACCATACCATTTGCAACTCCAGAAAGGATCCAGAGCAGGAGAAATCAATATGCTTACCTGAGGCCACCACCACTTTCAGCAGCCCCCTGGATACAAACCCAGAGCCTGATACTCAGCCTGACCCACACCCTCAACTCAGCCCTGCAGGGAGCTCACCTCAGCCCTAGTAGATGAGGCCTGTTATTCCCAGAGACACTAACCCTAACCCTAGGTTGGGATTTCAGACTTCTGTCCCCAGAGGCCTGGTACCCAAGACCTCCAGATTGGGGACACCCAAGCCATACCACTGGCCTCTGCCTGCCACCCAGAAGGAAACCACACCATTCGGAAGTCCAGAAAGGATTCAGAGCAGGAGAAATCTGCATGCCCACCTGAGGCAACCTCCACATTCAGCGCCCCCCTGGACATTTAACCAGAGCCTGACACTCAGCCTGATGCACATCCTCAACTCAGCCCCCCCGGGAGCTCTTCTCAGGGCCAGCAGATCAAGCCTGTCATGACCCTAGGCCCTAACCCTAACCCTAGGTTGGGTTTTCAGGCTTCTGTCCCCAGAGGCCTGGAACCCAAGCCCTCCAGATTGGGGACACCCAAGCCATACCAAGGGACTCAGCCTGCGACCCAGAAGGAAACCATGCCTTTTGGAACTCCACAAAGGATTCATAGCAGGAGAAATCTGTATGCCCACCTGAGGCCACCCCCATATTCAAGGCGCCACCTGGACACAAACCCAGAGACTGACACTCAGTCTGACCCAAGCCCTCAGTTCAGTCCCCCAAGGAGTAGCTTCAGTGCTGGCACACTGGGCCTGTCATGCCCCTAGTCCCTAACCCTAAACCTAGGTTGGGTTTTCAGCCTTCTGTCCCCAGAGGCTGGGCACCCAAGCTGTCCAGATTGGGGACACCAGATGCATACTGCAGGACTCCGCCTACCACCCAGAATTAAATCGAACCATTTGGAACTCTGCAAGAGATTCAGAGCCAGAGAAATCTTCAAGCACATCTGAGGACACCCCCACTTTCAGGGGCCACAAACCTAGAGGCTGACACTCTGCCTGACCCACACCCTCTACTCAGTACCCCATGGAGCTCACCTCGCTCCCCCAGATTGGGCCTGAAATGCCTCTAGGTCCTAACCCTATCCATAGGTTGGGTTTCCCGGCTTCTGTCACCAGAGGCCTGGTACCCAAGCCCTCCAGATTGGGGACACCTGGGCCATACAGCAAGACTCCGCCAGCAAACCAGAAGTAAACTGTGCTTTTTGGAACTCCACAAAGGATTCAGAATAGGAGAAATCTGCATGCCCACCTGAGACCACCCCCACCTTCAGTGGCCCCCGAGCACAAATCTGGAGCCTGACCCTCAGCCTGACCCAGGCCCTCAACTCTAGACCATGGGTGTTCACCTAAGTGCCTGCAGATCAGGCCTGCCATGTCCCTAGCCCTAACCCTAAACCTAGTTTGTGTTTTCTGGCTTCAGTGCCCCAAGTTCTAGCACACACATCTTCCAGATTGGTGTCATCTGAGCCAGACTGCACAACTCCGCCTGCCACCTAGAAGGAATCCATGCCATTTGAAACTCTGCAAAGGATTCAGAGCAGAACTCAGCACACCCGGCTGAGGTACCCCAACTTTCAGTGGCCTCCTGGACAGAAACGCAGAGCCTGACACTCAGTCCAACCCACTCCCTCAATTCAGTCTCCTGGGGAGCTCACCTCAGCACCAGCAGATGGGGCCTATCGTGTCCCTAGTCCCTAACCCTAACCCTAGGTTGGGTTTTCTGGCTCATCTTTCCAGAGGCCTGGCACCCAAGCCTTCCAAATAGGGGAGACATAAGCCATATTTCCAGACTCCAACAGCTACCCAGAAGGAAACTGTGCCATTTGGAACTCCACAAAGGATTCAGAGCAGCAGAAATCTCCATGCCCACCTGAGGCCACCCCCAATTTCACCGGCCCCCTGGACACAAACCTGGAGCCTGACACTCATCTGATGCATGCTCTCAAGTCAGGCCCCCAGGGAGCTCACTTTAACACCAGGTGATAGGGACTGTCATGCCCCTAGGCCCTAACCTTAACCCTAGAATGGGTTTTCAGGCTCTGTCCCCAGAGGCCTGGCACTGAAGCCCTCCAGACTCGGGATACCTGAGTCATAATGCAGGACTCTGCCAGCCACCCAGAAGGAAACCATGCCATTTAGAACTCCAGAAAGGATTCAGAGCAGGAGAAATATGCATGCATACTGAGGAATCCTCCACATTCAGTGGTCTCCTGGACATTTAACCAGTGTATGACACTCAGCCTGACGCACGTCCTTCACTCAGCCCCCTGGTGAGCTCACCTCAATGCCTGCAGATTGGGCCTCCCATGACCCTAGGCCTTAACACTAACCATAGGTTGGGTTTTTCAGGCTTCTGTCCCCAGAGACCTGGCTCCCAAGCCTTCCAGATTGGGGACACCTAAACCATACCACGGTACTCTGCCTGCCACCCAGAAAGAAACTGTGCTTCTTGGAACTCCACAATGGATTCAGATCAGGAGAAATCTGCAGGCCAACCTAAAGCCACCCCCAACTTCAGTGGCCCCCTAGACACAAATCTGGAGACTGACACTCAGCCTTACATATGCCCTTAATTCAGGCCTGCAGGTTCTTGCTTCAGAACTGGCAGATCGGACCTGTCATGCCCCTAGGCCCTAAATATAATCCTAGGTAAGGTTTTCAGGCTTCTGTCCCCAGAGGCCAGGCACCCAAGCCCTCCAGATTGGGGAAGCATGAGTCATACCGAAGGACTACGCCTGCCACCCAGAAGGAAACTGTGCCATTTGCAAATCCAGAAATCCACCTGAGCCACCCCACTTTCAACAGCCCCATGGACACAAACCCGGAGCCTGACACTCAGCCTGACCCACACCATCAACTCAACCCCCCAAGGAGCTTGCCTCAGCACCAGCAGATGGGGCCTTCCATGACCAGAGGCCCGAACCCTAACCCTAGGTTGGGTTTTCAGGCTTCTGTCCCCAGAGGCCTAACCCCCAAGACCTCCAGAATGGGGACAACTGAGCCATACCACAGGATTGCACCTGCCACCCAGAAAGAAACCATGGCATTTGGAACTCCAGAAAGGATTCAGAGCAGGAAAAATCTGCAGGCCCACTTGAGGCCATGCCCACTTACAGCAGTCCCCTGAATACAAACCTGAAGCCTGACACTCAGCCTGACCCATGCCCTCAACTCAGCCCTGCTAGGAGCTTGACTCAGAGCCAGAAGATCAGGCCTGCCATGCTGTTAGGCCCTAACCCTAACCCTAGCTTGGGTTTTCCAGCTTCTGTCACCAGAGGCCTGGCACCCAAGCCCTCCAGAATGGGGACACCTGAGCCATATTGCAGGACTCCACCTGCCACCCAGAAGGAATCCATAACATTAGAAACTCAGCAAAGGATTCAGAGCAGGAGAAATCTCCATGCCCACCTGAGGCCACCCCACATTCAAGCAGCCCCCTGGACACAAATCCAGAGCCGGACATGCAGACTGACTCATGCCATAAATTCAGCCTCCAAGGCAGCTAGCTTCAGCACCAGCAGATGAGACATGTCATGCCCCTAGTCCCTAACACTAATCCTAGGTTGGGGTTTCAGGTTTCTGTCCCCAGAGGTCTGACACCCAAGACCTCCAGATTGAGGATACCTGAGCCATACCAAAGGACTCTGCCAGCCACCCAGAAGGAAACCATGCCATTTGGAACACCAGAAAAGATTCAGAACAGAAGAAATATGCATGCCCACTTGAGGAAACTTCCACATTCAGCAGCCCCCTGGATATTTAACCAGAGCCTGACACACAGCCTGACCCGCATTATCAACTCAGCCACCCAGGGAGCTGCCTCAGCCCCACCAGATCGGGACTTCATGTCCCTAGACACTAACCCGAACCCTAGGTTGTACTTTCAGGCTTCTGTCCCCAGAGGCCTGGCCTACAAGCCCTCCAGATTGGGGACACCCGAGCCATACCACAGTACAATGGCTTGAACCCAGAAGAAAACTGTGCTGATTGGAACTCTGCAAAAGATTCGGAGCAGAAGAAATGTACCTGAGGACACCCCCACCTTCAGTGGTCTCCTGAACACAAACCCGGAGCCTGACATTCTGCCTGAACCATGAGTTCAACTCAGCCTCCCAGGGGAGCTCGCTCGGCACCAGAAGGTCAGGTCTGCCATGCCCCTAGGCCCTAACCCTAACTGTAGTTTGGGTTTTCCAGCTTCTGTCCCCAGATGCTGGCACCCAAGGCCTCCAGATTGGGACACCTGAGCCATACCACAGGAGTCCACCTGCCACCCAGAGGGAAACTATGCCTTTTGGAACTCTGCAAAGGATTTAGAACAGGAGAAATCTACATGCCCAGCTGAGGACACCCTCAAGTCCAGCAGCCCCCTGGACACAAACCTGGAGCCTGACACTCAACCTGACCCAGGCCCTCAACTCTGCCCCCCAGGGAGGTCGCCATAGTACCAGCAGATTGGACCTGGCATGTCCCTAGGGCCTAACCCTAACTCTAGGTTGGGTTTTCCAGCTTCTGTCACCAGAGGCCTGGTCCCTAAGACCTCCAGATTGGCAATACCTAAGGCATACTGCAGGACTCTGCCTGCCACCCAGAAGGAAACCATGCCATTTGGAACTCCTCAAAGGATTCAGGGCAGAAGAAATATGCCTGCCCACCTGGGGACACTCCCAAATTCATCAGTCCCCTGGACACAAGCCCAGAGCCTGACAGAGTCTGACCCAGGCTCTCAACTCAGCCTCCCAGGGAGCTCACATCAATGGAGGCAGATTGGGCCTGCCATGCCACTAGGCCCTAACCCTAACCCTAGTTTGAGTTTTCTGGCTTCTGTCCCCAGAGGCTAGCACCCAAGTCCTCCAGATTGGGACACCTGAGTAATACTGCAGGACTCTGCCTGCCACTCAGAAGGAAACCATGCTTTTGGGAACTCTGCAAAGGTTTCAGAGCAGGAGAAATCTGCATGCCCACCTGAGGCCAGCCCCACTTTCAGTGGCCCCCTGGACACAAACCCAGAGGCCGACACTCAGCCTGACACATGCCCTCAACTCAGCCCCCTTGGAGAGTTCGCTGCAGTGCCAGCAGATTGGCCCTGCCATCCCTATATGCTCTAACCCTTACCCTAGCTTGGGTTTTCAGACTTCTGTTCCCAGACACCTGGGAACACCTGAGCCATACCAGAGGACTCAGCCTGCCACTCAGAAAGAAACTGTGCTATATGGAACTCCAGAACTGATGCAGGATAATTCTGATTGAAATAATCAGCCAATCCCTGTTTATGTATATGTTTGTTACCATACTGGAACTCCAGAACTGATGCAGGAGAATTCTGATTGAAATAATCAGCCAATCCCTGTTTATGTATATGTTTGTTACCATACTGAACACAAACCCTGAGCCTAATACTCTCCCTACCTGTAGCCCTCAAATCAGTCCTCTGTGACATTCTCCTCACATCAGCAGATCACGCCTTCTATGCTCCTAGGCCTTAACCCTAAGCCTAGCTCAAGACATGGGTGAAAACCTGAACAAGTATTCCCTGTAGACCATATAAAAGTGACTAACAGACACATGAAGGAGTGCTCAACATCACCAGCCATCAGGGCAATATAAATCAAAACCATGAGATACCACTTGACACCAGTTAGAATGGCTAAAATTAACAAGTCATGGAATAAAAATGTTGAGGATACATAGAAAGGGAAAAACTCTTCCACTTCTAGTGAGAATGAAAGCTCATACAACCAGTCTGTAAAATGGTATTGAGTTTCTCCAAGAAGGTAAAAATCAAGCTATCCTATGACCCAGCAACTGCACTACTGGGTACTTACCCCAAATACAGAGATTGAGTGAAAAGTAGTGACACCTGCACCCCAATGTTCATTGCAGCAATATCCACTATAACCAAACTATGGAAAGAGCTCAGATGTCCACAGACAGATGAATGCATAAATACAATGGAATATTACCCAGTCATCAGAAAGGATGTATACTTACCATCACATCAACCTGGAGAGAACTGGAGGGCATTATACTGAGCAAAATGAATCTATCAGAAAGAAAACTGTCATAAGCTTTCACTCCTATGTGAAATAGAAGAAACAGCATGGAGGATCAGAGGGAAAGGGAGGGAAAACTGAATGGGACGTCATCAGAGAGGGAGAGAAACCACAAGAGACTCTTCATTACAGAAACAAACTGAGGGTTGCTGGAGGGGAGATGGATGGGGGATGGGGTAACTGAGGGATGGGCATTCAGGATGGCACGTGATACAATAAGCACCAGGTGTTATACACAACTGATCTATTATTGAACACTACATCTGAAACTAATGATGTACTCTAAGTTGGCTCCTTGAATGTAAGTTAAACAATAAGAATTCAAGCAAACACTCCTAAAAATTTGTATAGAACCACCAAAGATACTGAACAGCCAAGGCAATGTTGAGAAGAAAAACAAAGCTGAAGGAGTCACAATTCCAGATTTCAAGTTATATTACAAAGCTGTAGCCATCCTAACACTATGGTAGTGGCACAAAAATACACACAGTGACCAAGGGAACAGGATAGAAGCTCAGATATAAACCTACAATTATGTGGCAAATTAATCTTCCACAAAGCAGGCAAGAATATCGAAAAGGGAAAGGACAGTCTCTACAACAAATGGTGTTGGAAAAACTGGACAGCTATACACAAAAGAATGAAATTACTCTGCTTCCTTACACCATACAGACAAATAAACTCAAAACAGTTTCAAGACCTCAATGGAAGACCTGAAACCATAAAAATCCCACAAGAGGGCAGAGACAGTAACTTCTTGACATGGACCAAAGCAACATTTTTCTAGACTGTCTCTGAAGGCTAAGGAAATAAAAGCAAAAATAAACTACTGGGACTGTATCAAAATAAAGTTTCCACACAGCAGAAGAACTATGAAGAAGTAATAATAGTAAGACAACCTACTGAAAGGGAGAAGATATTTGCAAATATCCTACGTAATAAAGGGATAGTGTCCAACATATATACAACTCAACACCCAAAAAACCAAATAATCCAGTTAAAAAATAGAAGACATGTACAGACATTTCTCCAAAGAAGAAATACAGGTGGCCAACAGTCCCATGAAAAGATGTTCACCATCACCCATCATCAGGAAAATGCAAATCCAAAGTGCAATGTGATATTACCTCACACCTATCAGAATGGCTCATATCAATAGCACAAGAAATAACAGGGGTTGGGAGGATATGGAGAAAGGGAAACCCTCGTGCATTCTTGGTGGGAATGCAACCTGTTGCAACCACTGTGGAAAACAGTATGAATATTCCTCAGAAAATTAAATAGAGAACTACCCTACAATCCAGCAGTCACACAACTGGTGTTTACCCAAAGAATTAGTGAACGATAACTTAAATAGATACATGCAGCCCTGTTTATTGAAACATTATTTACAATATAGCAATAGGGAAGAAACACAAGTGTCTATAAATTGATAAATGAGATGATAGGTATGTATACACACACACACATGATGGAATACAACTCAGCCATAAAAAAGAATGAAATCTAGTCGTTTGCAGACACATGGATGGAACTAGAGAGTGTGATCCTAAGTGAAATCAGTTAGTCAGAGAAAGACAATACCAAAGGATGTCACTTTCATGTGGAATTTAAGAAAGAAAAACATAAAGGAGAAAAAAGACAAACCAAAATACAGATTTTTTTCCAAAAGATTTTATTTAATTATTTGTTTGTTTGTTTGTTTGTTTGTTTAACAGAGCTAGAGAAAGAGCACAAGTAGACAGAATGGCAGGCAGAGGGAGGCAGAGAAGCAGGCTCTCTGCTGAGCAGGGACTTGATTCCGGGACTTTGGAATCATGACCTGAGCCAAAGGCAAATGCTTCACCAACTGAGCCATACAGGCACCCCACAGACTCTTAACGATAGAGAAAAAATTGATGGTTACCAAAGGAAAGGTGGATGGAGGGGTGAGTGAAATAGGTGAAGGGGATTAAGAGTATGCTTTTCATGATGAGCACTAAGTAATATATAAAATTACTGAATCACTCTATTTGAAACTGATATACTACTGTATATTAAGTCAACTGGAATTAAAACAAAACATTAAAAAGGGTTTTCTTTCAGTAACCTATTTCAAAAAGCTTTTGCTGTGCAATGTTCATAAGCCCAACTTGGGAGTATTTCCTCGACAATATATATTCACTCTATGCCTCGAACTCAAATTTCACTAAGTTCTTATACTTTAACTGTTAATCCTAGCCCACAGGAGCCATGGTCCCTTTCTGTCCTGGCTCAACACTAGGCATTCAACAATGTAAATAGCGACAGATGCCACTTCACAGTCCAGAAAGCCATTATTGTTTCTGTTGTAGTATGAGATAGTCACAGAGTGCGGGATAGGTTTCAGAGCAGGTTTGTTCTCTATCCTGGATCTCTAATTCAATGGTCATTCCCTGGATCCATTTGGCTGATGGGTTCCCTGTGGATGGGCTTCCTTCCAAACACATCCATGGATCATGCAAAGGTGGGTGGGCTCAGTGCAGGAGAGGAAGAGGTTGAACTACAGACAAGGGTGCTATCCATCCCCTGATCCAGGAGCAGACATGGGAGCAGGTATGGGAAGTAGAAGCAAGAGGAAACCACTGAGGTCACCAAATGAAGGCAGGAGGCACAGGTCATGGAATCTCCAGATGCAGGACTTGAAGGCTGCTCTGAGTTACCTCTGGGAGGAGGGAGGTGAAGGAATAAGAAAGAGAAATTGCCGGCCCCTGCCCCATGCTAGCTGCCCACCACTCCTGGCATACATCTGTCTACGTAGTTGACACAGAGCCTGGGCTCTGGATGGGCTGGCTCAGGTCCCTCAACCCTCAGTGGGACAGTCAGCCCCAGGGCTTAGGGACATGCTGAGGGAGGTGGGAGGGAAGGTTGCCTTTCCCCGGCCATTTCCTCTTTGAGCCGACAGCCCTGAAGGACTGCTGAAAACCCACTAACAGGTTTGAAAGACATGCCATGGATGAACTAAGGCATGGAGAAACAGAAAACAATATTGGTTTTTAAGGTCAGAACTGTCAGCTCAGGAAGTGGGGACAGCTTCCCTGAGGAGGACAGAGGGGAAGGCAGGCCAGACTGAAAAGGAAGATGTGGCTCTCCTGATTGGGGACCTGCAGCCCTCTTCCAGGACATGACACCATCCTCACCTCACAGGGGATCCATGGACGTGTTCCATCAGGGATCTGACAGAGCTGCCTCTCAAGGCTACCCTGACATCGGGGTGCACAGGGCCCCAGGGAGGAGGGCCAGATGGACAGAGGGCAATACACCAGGAGCCATGGGGATGAGCAGAGCCTCATGACCATGAAGATGATGATAAGAAGGAGGTGGCAGCATCGGTGCTGGCTTGAAAGTACCATGGGCACTGTGCCCACAGGTAGATTCACTGGGTGCCTTATGAGTCAGGCATGGCTGACCTCGGTGGGCTCCAGACTAGTCCTGACAACAACCGTAGGAAGTGTGCACCACCACTGCCCTCCTCTCCCCATGCTGCTGTTAGGAATCATAGTCACAGACCCCGGTCAGTTTTTATGGAAATGAAGGAGTGGCTCCCCCTGCACACTGCCCCACTGGTGGTGATCCAGTGCAACCCTTGTGACTGGCCAGAGACTGCTGTCTACCTGTCTCCACACAACTCAAAAGATAGGAGGGTGTCCCTGAATTCGACAAGATATGATGAGACAGATCCACAGACCCCAATACCCCACCCACCACCAACAATCAGTGGGTCACTCAGGACCTCGGCTATTGTCATGAAGTACACCATGCCCCATTTCTGTCACTTCCAACAGAAAGTTGGGTTCTGATCCCCCAATTTACCATACATCCTGACCTGGGACTGTGCCATGAACACACATGGCACCTTTCTGTTAGAGAAGGCCACCCTGCACCTCCTAGAAAATGTTTCTAAGGAAGTACAAGTCCATCAGGGCTACAGTGTGAACAGTGGTACACAGCCTGCATGGTAGCAGTCAGTAATTCTAAAAGGGTTGACCCCAACCCCCTCTCTCCAGTATCACAAAAGGTTCCTCCATCTCCATGGAATGCATGGTCTTCCCTCAGAAGAAAAAAAAAAAAACAGGAAACTAACCATTAAACTGAATGCTCCCTCCACCCTCTGTTTCAAATCTTGTCCAACCACAATGGTATGAAAGTAGAAATCAGTCACAAGAAGAAAATGGACAGAGGGCGCCTGGGTGGCTCAGTGGGTTAAAGCCTCTGCCGTCAGCTCAGGTCATGATCTCAGGGTCCTGGGATCGAGTCCCGCATCGGGTTCTCTGCTCGGCAGTGAGCCTGCTTCCTCCTCTCTCTCTATCTGTCTCTCAGCCTACTTGTGATCTCTCTCTGTGTGTCAAATAAATAAATAAAATCTTTAAAAAAAAAGAAGAAGAAGAAAATGGACAGAATTATGTGGAGATTTAACAACATGCCACTAAACAACCAATGGTCAAAGAAGAAATCAAAGGAAATTTTAAAAATCCTTGAGACTAATGAAAAAGAGAACCTACAAAAACTTATGAGATGCAGCAAAATTAGTTCTAAGGGGAAATTTCATAGAAATTCAGGTCTTCATCAATCCATCTGAAAGCTCTCCAATAACCAACCTAATTTTACATGGGAAAGAAGTGGGAAGAAAAAAAAAAAAAGCAAAGCCCCATAACAGTAGAAATAAGGAAATAACAAAAAGGAATGTGGAAATAAATCCAATGGAGACAAAAAAGACAAAAGATCAATGAAAATACAAGCTAACTTTTTTGGAAAGATAAAAAAAACTGACAAACTTTTAGCTAGACTCACGAAGAAAGAGGACTCAAATACATCAGGAAAGAAAAATAATTGATTCATGTCTCACATCTAGATCCTAGAGGAGAACATAGGCAGCAATCTCTTGGACCTTGGACACCACAACTTCTTGCAAGACACGTCTCTAAAGGCTAGGGAAACAAAAGCAAAAATGAGCTATTGGGACTTCATCAAGATAAAATCTTCTGCACAGCAAAGGAAACAATTAACAAAACTAAAAGGCAACCTACAGAATGGGAGAAGATATTTGCAAATGGCATTACAGATAAAGGTCTGGTACCCAAGATCTACAAAGAATTTCTCAAACTCAACACCCAAGAAACAAAGAATCCACTCAAGAAATGGGCAGAAGACAGGAAGAGACACTTCTCCAAAGAAGATATCCAAATGACCAACAGACCATGAAAAAATGCTCCACATAACTTGTCATCAGGGAATTCAAAACCACAATGAGATACCACCTTCCAGCAATTAGAATGGCTAAAATTAACAAGACAGGAAACAACAAGTGTTGGCAAGGATGTGGAGAAAGGGGAACCCTCTTACACTGTTGGGAATGCAAGCTGGTGCAGTCACTCTGGAAAACAGCATGGAGGTTCCTCGACAAGTAAAAACAGAGCTACCCTATTATCCAGTCATTGCACTCCTGGGCATTTAGCACAAAGATACAGATACAGTGAAAAGAAGGGACACAATGCACCCCAATGTTCATAGCCACAATGTCCACAAGAACCAGACTGTGGAAGGACCTGAGATGTCCTTCAACAGAGGAATGGATAAAGAAGATGTGGTACATACATACCATAGAATAGTACTCAGCCATCAGAAGGGATGAATACCCACCATTTACATCAACATGGATGGAACTGGAGGGGATTATGCTAAATGAAATAAGTCAAGCAGAGAATGACAATAATCAGATGGTTTCACTCATATGTGGAACACAAGGAATAGTGTGAAGGACCACAGGGGAAGGGAGGGAAAACTGAATGGAAGAAATCAGAGAGGGAGAAAAAGTATGGGAGACTCTTAATCATAGGAAACAAACTAGAGGAGAGGTAGGTTGGGGTTCAGGGTAACTGGGTGATGGGTATTAAGGGCAAGACATGTGATGAGCCCTGGATGTAATACGCAACTGATGAATCATTGACCATTACATCAAAAGCTATAACTTGGCTAACTGAATTTAAATTTAAAAATGTGAAAAACTTTAAAAGAAAGAAAGAAAGAAAGAAAGAAAGAAAGATAGATAGATAGATAGATAGATAGATAGATAAGCTATTACAATGAATATCACAAAAATACAAAAGGATTGTAGGAGAGTACTATGAACAAATAGAGGCCAACACCTTGGACAACCTGGAAGAAATAGATAAGTTCCTAACAACAACCTAGGAAGACTGAATTGTGAAGGAAAAAAAAATCTAAACAGACTGATCACTAGCAAAAACATTGATTTGATAATCAAATCCTCCCAATAAACAAATGCCCAAGAGCAGACAGTTTCACTGAGGAGTTCAACCAGACAGTAGAAGAAGAATTAATACCAACCCTTGTCAAACTGTTTAAAAGATAGGAGAGAAGGGCACATGTCCAAACTCATTTTATGAAGGCAGCATTAACCCTGCTACCAAAACAAGACAAGGATATTACAAGAAAAGGAAAGGCCAATATCCCTCATGAAGAGAGATAAAAAATCCTCAACAAATTATTGGCAAAATTAATTCAATGATACATCAGGAGAATCACACAACACAATCCAGTGGGACTTATTCCAGGGATGCAAGGATGATTCCACTTCTGCACATCCACCAATGAGATACATCACCTTAACAAAATAGATAAAAATCCTAGGATTGTTACGATAGATGCAGAATGAACACTTGGCAAGATTCAATATGCATTTATGATAAAGACTCTAAACCATCTGGGTATTGAGGGAACATACCTCAACCAAACAAAGGCTCTATATATGGAAAACCCACAGCTGACATTATACTCAAGGGTGAAATGCTGAAAACTTTTCCACTACCAGCAAGAACAAGATAAAAATGCCCACTCTTACCACTTTCATTCATCATAGTATTGTTAGCCCTAGCCAAATCATTTAGAGAAAAAAAATGATATTAAATATAAATAGGAAAAGAAAATGGTCACTACTTGCAGATGACATGATACTATATGTAGAAATCCCTAAAGAGCCCACACAACAAAAAAACACATGTTAGAACAAACAAATTCAGTAAAGCTACAGATACAAAGTCAATATACAGAAACATGTTGCAATTCTTTTTTTAAAAGAATGTATTTATTTGACAAAGAGAGAGAGAGAACACAAGCAGGGGGAGTAGCAGAGGGTCAGGGAAAAGCAGACTCTCTGCTGAGCAGGGAGCCCAATGCCGGGCTCATTTCTAGAACCCTAGGATCATGACCTGACCTGAAGGCAGCCACCCAACTTGTATTTCTATATACTGATGACAAACTTCATCAAGAGAAATTAAGAAAGTAATGCCATTGACAATTCCATCAAGCAAAAATGATCTAGGAATAAAAGTAGCCAAGAATGAGAAAGACCTGGTATACTGAATACATGGCAGAAAAGGAAGGAAAAACATGTGTGTGTTAGTGAGTGAATGTATGGGCCATTATTAACTGGAAGAGTTAATAATGTTAACATGTCCACCCTACCAAAAGCAATCTACAGGTGTGATGAGATCCCTACCTGACTTCCAGTGGCATTATTCAAAGAAATATAAGATGGTCCTAAAATTCATATGGAATCACAAAAGACCCCAAATACCCAAAGCAATCTGGAGAAAGAAGAAGACAGAGAGAGCCCAAGATGGCAGAGGAGTAGGAGACCTTAATTTCATCTGGTCCAAGGAATTTAGCTAGATAGCTATTGAACCATTCTGAACACCTGCAAATTCAAGCAGAGATCTAAGAAAAGAATAACTGCAACTCTCCAAACAGAAAAGCGACCACTTTCTGCAAGGTAGGAATTACAGAAAAGTGAGTCTAAGTCAATAGATGGGAAGATAAATCATGGGGGGAGGGGCCTCTGTCAGCCAGCTACCTCCAAGTGCAAGGGCAGCAGAGCACAAAATCGGAACTTTTAGAAGTCTGCTCTGGTGAGGGATGTCATTCTAGTGCCTAAGCAGGAGTTGAAACCCTCAATGGGACAGTGTGGTCTCAGGATCCTCAGGTTCCCAGGAAGACCAGGGGTGCTTGAAGGCAGTAGAGCTCCCAGGTATTGGAGCAGGGAAGCTGGCTGCAAAGAGTGACCCCAGGAGTGGGCTATTAGCTGGAGGTTGCCATAAACTGTGGTCCACGACACAGTCTGGCCACTTCTCTTTAAGAAGGGGCCCAAGAAGCAACACAACTAGGGAGAGCTCCCTTCCTCCCCCAGGAGGAGTGGTGCCTGAGCATGCTGCAGGGGTCTGCTGGGTTAGAGACTCCAAATGGGGTCGTGTGCCAGAGACAGAAATGCTCGTCCGGTGATCTCAGGGTGGGAAAGAGACCAGGGAAACATGAAGGATAGGCCAGTTTTCTGTGAGAGTGCACTGAGGAGTGGGGCCCTGAGCTCTCAGCTGCAGGGCTAGAGATTGGGAGGCCACCATGTTCATTCTCATCCCAAAAGATTGGGATCATTCCCTGCATATTTACAGACCACAATGCTTTGAAAATGGAACTCACAAGAGGAAAGTTGGAAAGAACTCAAATCCATGGAGGCTAGAGAGCATCCTGCTAAAGAATGAATGGGTCAACCAGTCAATTCAAGATGAATTTTAAAAATTCATGGAAACACACGAGAATAAAAACACAACTGTTGGATATCTTTGGGATGCACCAAAGGCAGTCCTAACAGAGAAGTATATAGCACTGCAAGCCTTTCTCAAGACCCAAGAAAGTTCTCAAATACACAACCTAACCCTATAGTAAAGGAGCTGGAGAAAGAGCAGGATAGAAAGCCCAAACCCAGAAGGAGAAGAGAAATAATAAAGATTATAGCAGAAATCAATGAAGTAGAAACCAAAAGAAGAGTAGAACAGATCAACAAAACTAGGAGATGGTTCTTTGAAAGAATTAATAAGACTGATACACTCCTGGCCAGACTTCTCCAAAAGGAAAGAGAAAGGACACAAATCAATACAATCATGCATCAAGAAGGAGAGATCACACCCAACACCAGAGAAATACAAACAATTATAAGAACATAGGATGGCAACTCTATGTCAACAAATCAGGCAGTCTTGAAGAAATGGGTGCATTCCCAGAAACATAGAAATGACCAAAACTGAACCAGGAAGAAAAGGAAACCTGAAGAGACCCAAAATCAACAAGGATATTGAAGCAGTCTTCAAAAACCCCCAGGAAACAAGAGCCCAGCACCAGCTGGCTTCCCAGGGGAATTCTACTAAACACTTAAAGAAGATGTAGTACGTCTTCTGAAACTTTTCCAAAAAATAGAATTGGAAGGAAAACTTCTAAACCCTTTTGATGAGGCCAGCATTACCTTGACCCCAAAACCAGAGAAAGACCCTACCCTAAAGGAGAATTACAGACCACTATCCCTGATGAATATGGATGCAAAAATTCTCACCAACATATTAGCCAATAGGATCCAACAGTTCATTAAAAGGATGATTCACGATGACCAAATCAAATTTATTCCTGGGCTGCAAGGGTGGTTTGACAACTGCAAACCAATCAATGGAATATAGTACCTTGATAGAAGACAGAACAAGAACCATAGGATCCTCTCAATAGATACAAAAAAAGCATTTGACAAATGAAAGCATCCTTTCTTGATCAAAACTCTTCACCATGGTGGAAGAGAGGGTACATACCTCCACCTCATAAAGGGTACAAATTTCCACATTTCTATGGGAAACCCACAGCGAATATCATTCCCAATGGGGAAAAACTGAGAGCTTTTCCCCTCAGGTCAGGAACACGATAGGGATGCCCATTCTCATCACTATTATTCAACATAGTACTAGAATTCCTAACCTCAGCAATCAGACAACAAGAGAGAGAAAAGGCATCTGAATTGGCAAACAAGAAGTCAAATGCGCACCCTTTACACACAATAGGATACTTTCTGTAGAAAACCCAAAAGACTACACCCCAAAATTGCTAGAACTCATCCAGGAATTCCATAAAGTGGCAGGATATAAAATCAATGCCCAGAAATCACTTTCTACAAAATGCAACAGAAGAAAGAGAAATTAAGGAGTCCATCCCAAGTATAATTGCGTCTAAAACCATAAGATACTTAGGAATCCATGTAACCAATGAGGCAAAGGATCCGTACTCAGAAAACTCTAGAATAATCATGAAAGTAATGGAGGAAGACACAAAGAAATGGAAAAACGTTACATGCTCATGGATTAGAAGAACAAATATTATGAAAATGTCTATGCTACCTAGAACAATCCACAGATTCAACGCAATCACTATCAATATCCACATTTTTCACAAAAATGGAATAAATAATCCTAAAATTTGTTTTAATGAGAAGAGACCCCAAGTAGCCAAAGGGATTTTGAGAAACAAAACCAAAGCTGCTGGCAACCCAATTGCAGACTTCAAGCTCTATCACAAAGCTGTAACCATCAAGACAGTATGGTATTGGCACAAAAACAGACCCATAGATCCATGGAACAGAATAGAGAAACCAGAAATGAACCCTCAACTCTAGGGTCAAATAATCTTCCTCAAAGCAGGAAAGAGTATCCAATGGAAAACAAAGTGTCTTCAATAAAGCGTGTTGGGAACATAAGATAGCCACATGCAGAATGAAACTGGACCATTTCCTTATACTATACACAAAAAATAGACTCCAAATGGATGAAAGATCTCAAGGTGAGATAGGAATTCATCCAAATCCTTGAAGCGAACAGAGGCAGCAACCTCTTTGACCTCAGCCAGAGCAACTTCTTGCTGGACATGTCTCCAAAGGTGAGCGAAACAAAAGCAAAAATGATCTGTTGGGATTTCATCAAGATAGAAAGCTTTTCCACAGCCAAAGAAACAGTCAAAAAAACCAAAAGACAACAAACAGAATGAGAGAAGATATTTTCAAATGACATGTCAGATAAAGGGCTAGTATCCAAAATCTAGAAAGAACTTACCAAACTCACCACCCACAGAACAAACAATCCAATCAAAAGTAGGCAAAACACATGAACAGACATTTCTCCAAAGAAGACATCCAAATGGCCAACAGAAACATAAAAAAGTGCTCAACATCCCTCAACATTAGGGATATACAAACCAAATCCATAATGAGATACCACCTTACACCAGTCAGAATGGCTAAAATGAGCAAGTCAGGAAATGACATGTGTTGGTGAGGATGTGGAGAAAGGGGAACCCTTTTATCCTGTTGGTGGGAATGCAAGATGGTGAAGCGACCCTGGAAAACAGTGTGGAGATTCCTCAAGAAGTTGAAAATAGAGCTACACTACAACCCCGCAATTGTACTTCTGGGTATTTACCCCAAAGATACAAATGCAGTGATCTGAAGGGGCACTCGCACCCCAATGTCTATAGCAGCAATGTCAACAATAGCCAAAGTATGCAAAGAACCCAGACATCCATTGACAGATGAATGGATATATATACATATATATACCATTGAATATTATGCAGCCATCAAAAAATGAAATCTTGCCGTTTGCAATGACATGGATGGAACTAGAGGGTATTATGCTAAGCGAAATAAGTCAATCAGAGAAGGACAATTATCATATGATCTCACTGATATATGGAATTTAAGAAACAAGACAGAGGATCATAGGGGAAGAGAGGAAAAAAGGAAGCAAGATGAAACCAGACAGGGAGACAAAACATAAGAGACACTTAAATTCAGGAAACAAACAGGGTTTCTGAAGGGGAGGGGGTGGGGCAATGAGGTGGCTGGGTGATGGGCATTGGGGAGGGTATGTGCTGTGGTGAGCACTGTGTGTTATGTAAATCTGAAGGATCTAGAACCAGTACCCCTGAAGCAAATAACACATTATATGATCATAATTTTAAAAAAGTCAAAGAAAAACATTTAGACTACAAATGTAAACTAAGTAAAAATAAATAAATAATCTCACAGGAAGGAAGGGAGGGAGGGAGGGAGGGAGGGAAACCTGAGAAACTCAGAAACTAACCCACACATGTATGGTCTTAACTTATGACACAGCAGTAGAAAATATACAATGGGGAAAGGACTGTCTCTTCAGTGAACAGTACTAGGAAATCTGGACACTAAATGCAGAATAATGTGACTGAATCACTTTTTTGCACAGCACATAAAAATTATGAATGGATTAATGACTTGAACATAAGAACTGAATCCATAAACCAGAAGAAAACACAGGTAGTAAGTTTCTTGATATTGGTTTTGGTGAAGGTTCTTTCACATCAGACACCAAAGCAAAGGCAACAAAAGAAAACTAAACAAGTAGAATGACATCAAGCTGAAATTTCTGCATGACAAAAGAAACCATCAAACACTTAAAAGAAAACCGACCCAATGAGAAAAAATATCTGCAAATCCTATGTGTGAGAAAAGGCTAATATCCAAAATACACAAAACACTCCTTCAAACCCAAACAAAAACTGAATAAAAACTGGAGAGAATATGCCAATAGATACTTTACAAAGATGGCATACAGGTGGCCAACAGACACAGATAAAGTTGTTCAACATCATTGTCATCAGGGAAACAAGTCAAAACTGCAATCAGCTATCACCTCACAACTGTTGGAATGGCAGTCATCCAAGAGACAGACACCAGGTGTGGTCAAGGGTGTGTACACAAGGGGATCCTTGTGCAATGTTGGTGGGAATGGAAATTGGTGCAGCCACTGTGACAAATGCTGTGGAGGTTCCAGGGAAAAAATTAATACAACTACCACATGACCCAGTAATTGGTCTACTGAGTATTTCTTTGGAGAACACAAAAACACTCCATCAAAAAGAGAGACACACTCCCTCAAAAAGAGAGGCACAGGGTGCCTGGGTGACTCAGTGGGTTAAAAGCCTCTGCCTTCATCTCAGGCCATGATCTCAGGGTCCTGGGATTGGGGCCCACACCCGGCTCCCTGTTCAGCAGGGAGCCTGCTCCCTCCTCTCTCTTNCTGAGTATTTCTTTGGAGAACACAAAAACACTCCATCAAAAAGAGAGACACACTCCCTCAAAAAGAGAGGCACAGGGTGCCTGGGTGACTCAGTGGGTTAAAAGCCTCTGCCTTCATCTCAGGCCATGATCTCAGGGTCCTGGGATTGGGGCCCACACCCGGCTCCCTGTTCAGCAGGGAGCCTGCTCCCTCCTCTCTCTTTGCCTGCCTTTCTGCCTACTTGTGATCTCTCTCTCTCTCTGTCAAATAAATAAATAAAATCTTTAAAAAAGAGAGAGAGAGAGAGAGACACTCCTTTGTTCACTGCAGCATTATTCATAATAACCAGACATAGAAATATTGACCTTGGGAGCATTGTGCTAAGTAACTCAGACACAGAAAGACAAACACCAGAGGCTCTCATGGACATTCCACATGGAATCAAAAAAAGTACTGACCATATACATACTTAGAACAGATTGGTGGTTGCCAGATTCAGGAAGGGGGGAAAGAGGTGAAGGTGGTCAAAGGTGCCATGTTTGAGTGATCAAATCTGCAAGTCATGGGATGTTCTGTGCCGCATGGAGACTAAAGCTAAACTTACAGAATGGGGTACAGGCTCCCCTGCTATCTGAAAGTACAGTGTTCCTAGGAAACCTTTCACAGCATAACTGGTGTAAACTGAAAAGGGAATTACCATTCATTTCTACAGAAAAATGAGTGGGCATGCTCAGACACCAAAAGTTCCTTCTCTTCGGCTCTTCTCAGGCCTCAGGACACAACATCCTAATGGATGCCCAAAAGAAATGGAGATAAAGCAGAGCAGATGCTCACAGACATAATTCAAAGTGGTGTTGGCTGGACGTGGAGAGCAGTCCCCAGGAAGGAGCTGGTTGGGGTGCATGCCGCCTCTGTAGTGGTTCCCCACAAAACGGATGCTGAACGCAGTGTCCACTTTTTTACTTTTTTCATAAGAGGGGACTCCTCTTCAAGTTTCTTCCTGCTACTGGAGCTGGGTAATATGGTAGGTCTTTCCAAAACGCCAAGTGTCTTCCCATGAACTTTGAGAAAAGTGGGGGAGACTTGTACTTGAAAGTTGCTGAGGGGGTAGAAGTTAAAAGTTTTCCCAGACACAATAGCAGCAGATCCACTGTGAAAGGCACCTTCCTCATCAGGTGGAACATGGACTACCTCCTACCCCCAGAAACCTCCTCCTTTGCCTCACTTGGGACAACCGACGAGAACTGGGAGTTACCTCAGTTCCTCCTTTCTCCCATTCCCAATATCAAACCCATTGGCAAATCCTGTGAGCTCCATCTTCAATAGGTACCCAGAATAGGACTAACCCTCCTTCCAAGGCCACCTGTCTGGTCCACACTGGAGCCCAACTCTTGCCTGAGTTCCTGGAAAACCTTCTTTTTGACTTCCCTTGCCCATCCTCAACCTGTGTCATCTGTTCTCAGCATTGTAGCTGGGATGGCCCAGTGAAACATGGTCCTATGAGGTCACGGCCCTGCAATGGTTTTCCGTCACCCTACTGTTACCTCCCTGAGGTCATGTCCTAAGCGTCTCCTGTGGCCACAGGACCTTCTTGCTGCTCCTGGACACACCTGGTATGCTCCTCCCCTAGGCCCTTTGCATATGCTTTCCCTTCCTTTTAGAAAGCTCTTGATGTGATAATCACTCACCTTCTTTAGAACTTGACTCAAGCATCACCTTCCTAATGAAGTCTCACCTGGCCCCTATGTGAATAGCAAGCACCACCACCACCTCCCCTTCAGCACCCAGCCCTGTCTCCTGCTTTTTATTTCCAAAGAATATATCATAGTCACCAGTCCATCTCAGCAAGGGAGAAATGGAGCCCTGCTCAGATGGTTTCACCACTGACTCTGTCCAATTTCCTAGTCCAAAGTCCTGGGGGAAAGGTGACCAGAGCTCTTGCATAGCCAGGATGCCCAGGAAAATGGGTCCCCCTGTTGCACCCTGAAGACCATCAGGAAAATGAGCCAAAAGAGGAATCCACTTGCAAATGAAACCTGAAACCAGACACCTTCCTTGGTTACAGGTGAGCACACACACTTCCTCCCCTTGCCTGATGTGCTCATCTGAGAAAGCTGAACAGAGAAGCATCACAGGATCCAAATCTCCCTCTGGCCAAGGTCCTGGCAGACATCTCTCCTCCCTGCACCAGCCACCTGTGGTTGACATCTGGCATCCTCCTGTGCTGGGGCAGAATGGTGAACCTATCCCTCTTTCCTGGGGCATCATCACAAACCAGGCTTTGCTGCACAGTTTTCAGGAAGGAACCAGCAGTAGCAGCAGCAGTAGCAGGCCACCTGGGTTTGGTCTCAGTCTCATACATCAGGCCCCATGTGGAACTAGAGCTTCAAGGAGACTGGTATGCTGTGTGGTCTTGGAACTTAATGGCAGGAGCTGAGATTTCAGTTCCAAATGAAAACTGGCCTCTTCCACACAGCACAGGAAAGTGGAGGGTTTCTCAGGGGTGTGGCTCTGGATGAAGTGCTGTTGCTGCTGAATTCATAGACACCAGGCAGAGGACAACTGCAGTGCCTCATCCGAGGAAGCAAGGGGCACACTGGACAAGAATCCATAATGTTGCCTCTGGGCTGCTTCCCACCAAGCCCCCTGCTGAGACGAGGGCTTGGGAACCCAACAGGAAGCAACTTTCATATCACATCTGCAGCAGGAGTTCCCTAGGTTTGTCTACCCTGGCCCACCCAGGTGTCCCTTCCAGACCATTCCTCAAGTGCCCTAGGGTTTAAAGCCATCTTCAAGGTAACCTTCAAAAGGCAGGAACTGGTCCATTTAGGCAGACCAGTTGAGTGACTTGTGCAGGAAACTCGGACAACACCTCCCTGAACACTAACGCTTCCAAGTCCAAGCTTCAAACCTTCACTCACTGGGCACTGAGCACCATGTCAGCATGAACACTGCTCTTTCAAATCTCTTGTCTCCCATTTCTTAAAATCAGAAACCAAGCTCCAGTCACAACTTTATTTTCCCTTCAGAGAAGTAAGGAAAAAGAGAATAAAACACTACTTGTATACAACGCACTTCTATCCAAATAGAATTCCTTGTTCTTTCTCATACGGGCAGCCCTACATTACCCATACTAATGAGAGATACCACAGGTTCAGTCCTCATATATATATTTGACCTTATGTTTTTCCTTTTGATATTTGTATCCTGAAGTCAATGTCTAGATTGCTTTCTTAAAATAGCAAGCATAATAAATAAATAAATAAATAAATAAATAACAAGAATAATGACATGGTCAAGTAAAGATCTGGATCTCCATAACCAGACAACATGGCTCCGGTTCAGATAAGGATGAAGACACAACCTCTTCCCACGAAGCAAAGCCCACAGCCTCAGGGATCCTGACACACCTCACAGGTGATGAGTTACTTTGCTCCATGGAGTTGTTCGAGTCAAAGGACATAGACACCCTCCAGGGTTCATTATGTTTTCTTCATAAATTCCCCAGTTCAAGTCACAAGTGNCCCTGCTCAGCGGGGAGCCTGCTTCCTCCTCTCTCTCTGCCTGCCTCTCTACCTACTTGTAATCTCTCTCTCTCGTTCTGTGTCAAATAAATAAATAAAATCTTTAAAAAAAAAAAAAAAGAAAAGAAATATTGACCTTGGGAGCATTGTGCTAAGTAACTCAGACACAGAAAGACAAACACCAGAGGCTCTCATGGACATTCCACATGGAATCAAAAAAAGTACTGACCATATACATACTTAGAACAGATTGGTGGTTGCCAGATTCAGGAAGGGGGGAAAGAGGTGAAGGTGGTCAAAGGTGCCATGTTTGAGTGATCAAATCTGCAAGTCATGGGATGTTCTGTGCCGCATGGAGACTAAAGCTAAACTTACAGAATGGGGTACAGGCTCCCCTGCTATCTGAAAGTACAGTGTTCCTAGGAAACCTTTCACAGCATAACTGGTGTAAACTGAAAAGGGAATTACCATTCATTTCTACAGAAAAATGAGTGGGCATGCTCAGACACCAAAAGTTCCTTCTCTTCGGCTCTTCTCAGGCCTCAGGACACAACATCCTAATGGATGCCCAAAAGAAATGGAGATAAAGCAGAGCAGATGCTCACAGACATAATTCAAAGTGGTGTTGGCTGGACGTGGAGAGCAGTCCCCAGGAAGGAGCTGGTTGGGGTGCACGCCGCCTCTGTAGTGGTTCCCCACAAAACGGATGCTGAACGCAGTGTCCACTTTTTTACTTTTTTCATAAGAGGGGACTCCTCTTCAAGTTTCTTCCTGCTACTGGAGCTGGGTAATATGGTAGGTCTTTCCAAAACGCCAAGTGTCTTCCCATGAACTTTGAGAAAAGTGGGGGAGACTTGTACTTGAAAGTTGCTGAGGGGGTAGAAGTTAAAAGTTTTCCCAGACACAATAGCAGCAGATCCACTGTGAAAGGCACCTTCCTCATCAGGTGGAACATGGACTACCTCCTACCCCCAGAAACCTCCTCCTTTGCCTCACTTGGGACAACCAACGAGAACTGGGAGTTACCTCAGTTCCTCCTTTCTCCCATTCCCAATATCAAACCCATTGGCAAATCCTGTGAGCTCCATCTTCAATAGGTACCCAGAATAGGACTAACCCTCCTTCCAAGGCCACCTGTCTGGTCCACACTGGAGCCCAACTCTTGCCTGAGTTCCTGGAAAACCTTCTTTTTGACTTCCCTTGCCCATCCTCAACCTGTGTCATCTGTTCTCAGCATTGTAGCTGGGATGGCCCAGTGAAACATGGTCCTATGAGGTCACGGCCCTGCAATGGTTTTCCGTCACCCTACTGTTACCTCCCTGAGGTCATGTCCTAAGCGTCTCCTGTGGCCACAGGACCTTCTTGCTGCTCCTGGACACACCTGGTATGCTCCTCCCCTAGGCCCTTTGCATATGCTTTCCCTTCCTTTTAGAAAGCTCTTGATGTGATAATCACTCACCTTCTTTAGAACTTGACTCAAGCATCACCTTCCTAATGAAGTCTCACCTGGCCCCTATGTGAATAGCAAGCACCACCACCACCTCCCCTTCAGCACCCAGCCCTGTCTCCTGCTTTTTATTTCCAAAGAATATATCATAGTCACCAGTCCATCTCAGCAAGGGAGAAATGGAGCCCTGCTCAGATGGTTTCACCACTGACTCTGTCCAATTTCCTAGTCCAAAGGCCTGGGGGAAAGGTGACCAGAGCTCTTGCATAGCCAGGATGCCCAGGAAAATGGGTCCCCCTGTTGCACCCTGAAGACCATCAGGAAAATGAGCCAAAAGAGGAATCCACTTGCAAATGAAACCTGAAACCAGACACCTTCCTTGGTTACAGGTGAGCACACACACTTCCTCCCCTTGCCTGATGTGCTCATCTGAGAAAGCTGAACAGAGAAGCCTCACAGGATCCAAATCTCCCTCTGGCCAAGGTCCTGGCAGACATCTCTCCTCCCTGCACCAGCCACCTGTGGTTGACATCTGGCATCCTCCTGTGCTGGGGCAGAATGGTGAACCTATCCCTCTTTCCTGGGGCATCATCACAAACCAGGCTTTGCTGCACAGTTTTCAGGAAGGAACCAGCAGTAGCAGCAGCAGTAGCAGGCCACCTGGGTTTGGTCTCAGTCTCATACATCAGGCCCCATGTGGAACTAGAGCTTCAAGGAGACTGGTATGCTGTGTGGTCTTGGAACTTAATGGCAGGAGCTGAGATTTCAGTTCCAAATGAAAACTGGCCTCTTCCACACAGCACAGGAAAGTGGAGGGTTTCTCAGGGGTGTGGCTCTGGATGAAGTGCTGTTGCTGCTGAATTCATAGACACCAGGCAGAGGACAACTGCAGTGCCTCATCCGAGGAAGCAAGGGGCACACTGGACAAGAATCCATAATGTTGCCTCTGGGCTGCTTCCCACCAAGCCCCCTGCTGAGACGAGGGCTTGGGAACCCAACAGGAAGCAACTTTCATATCACATCTGCAGCAGGAGTTCCCTAGGTTTGTCTACCCTGGCCCACCCAGGTGTCCCTTCCAGACCATTCCTCAAGTGCCCTAGGGTTTAAAGCCATCTTCAAGGTAACCTTCAAAAGGCAGGAACTGGTCCATTTAGGCAGACCAGTTGAGTGACTTGTGCAGGAAACTCGGACAACACCTCCCTGAACACTAACGCTTCCAAGTCCAAGCTTCAAACCTTCACTCACTGGGCACTGAGCACCATGTCAGCATGAACACTGCTCTTTCAAATCTCTTGTCTCCCATTTCTTAAAATCAGAAACCAAGCTCCAGTCACAACTTTATTTTCCCTTCAGAGAAGTAAGGAAAAAGAGAATAAAACACTACTTGTATACAACGCACTTCTATCCAAATAGAATTCCTTGTTCTTTCTCATACGGGCAGCCCTACATTACCCATACTAATGAGAGATACCACAGGTTCAGTCCTCATATATATATTTGACCTTATGTTTTTCCTTTTGATATTTGTATCCTGAAGTCAATGTCTAGATTGCTTTCTTAAAATAGCAAGCATAATAAATAAATAAATAAATAAATAAATAACAAGAATAATGACATGGTCAAGTAAAGATCTGGATCTCCATAACCAGACAACATGGCTCTGGTTCAGATAAGGATGAAGACACAACCTCTTCCCACGAAGCAAAGCCCACAGCCTCAGGGATCCTGACACACCTCACAGGTGATGAGTTACTTTGCTCCATGGAGTTGTTCGAGTCAAAGGACATAGACACCCTCCAGGGTTCATTATGTTTTCTTCATAAATTCCCCAGTTCAAGTCACAAGTGATTCACCAGGTCGGGTTTCAGAGCCCAGGATGGGCCACCAGGTAAGCAGCCACCACCCACCCTCCCCGCTACCAGGGAAGGTTAACAGGGGCTTGTGTTCCATTGGGAGCACAATGAGCCAATCCCTGGGCTCCTAAACAACCTACACTGCTCCTCCATTTCTCCCCCTCACAAAAGGCACTACACCCTCATACAGCTCTGAGGCTGTGCTTTACTTTAAAAAATAATTTCTTTTTTAAGTATTTATTTATTTATTTGACAGAGAGAGACACAGCAAGAGAAGGAACCCAAGCAGAGGAAGTGGGAGAGGAAGAAGCAGGCTTCCCACTGAGTAGGGAGCCCAGTCTCTAGCTTGATCCCAGGACCCTGGGATCATGACTTGAGCCGAAGGCAGATGCTGAGCAACTGAGCCACTCAGGCACCCCTCAAGTATAATTTCTAATATCAGAAAGTGGTTCACAGAAGACAAAAACATGAACCCCCACAAAGGATTCTTTGACTATTTCAGAAGTCTATTTTCCCACTGTTTAATTAAAACAGGAAAGGAAAACACACAGGTTGGNTTCAGAGAAGTAAGGAAAAAGAGAATAAAACACTACTTGTATACAACGCACTTCTATCCAAATAGAATTCCTTGTTCTTTCTCATACGGGCAGCCCTACATTACCCATACTAATGAGAGATACCACAGGTTCAGTCCTCATATATATATTTGACCTTATGTTTTTCCTTTTGATATTTGTATCCTGAAGTCAATGTCTAGATTGCTTTCTTAAAATAGCAAGCATAATAAATAAATAAATAAATAAATAAATAACAAGAATAATGACATGGTCAAGTAAAGATCTGGATCTCCATAACCAGACAACATGGCTCTGGTTCAGATAAGGATGAAGACACAACCTCTTCCCACGAAGCAAAGCCCACAGCCTCAGGGATCCTGACACACCTCACAGGTGATGAGTTACTTTGCTCCATGGAGTTGTTCGAGTCAAAGGACATAGACACCCTCCAGGGTTCATTATGTTTTCTTCATAAATTCCCCAGTTCAAGTCACAAGTGATTCACCAGGTCGGGTTTCAGAGCCCAGGATGGGCCACCAGGTAAGCAGCCACCACCCACCCTCCCCGCTACCAGGGAAGGTTAACAGGGGCTTGTGTTCCATTGGGAGCACAATGAGCCAATCCCTGGGCTCCTAAACAACCTACACTGCTCCTCCATTTCTCCCCCTCACAAAAGGCACTACACCCTCATACAGCTCTGAGGCTGTGCTTTACTTTAAAAAATAATTTCTTTTTTAAGTATTTATTTATTTATTTGACAGAGAGAGACACAGCAAGAGAAGGAACCCAAGCAGAGGAAGTGGGAGAGGAAGAAGCAGGCTTCCCACTGAGTAGGGAGCCCAGTCTCTAGCTTGATCCCAGGACCCTGGGATCATGACTTGAGCCGAAGGCAGATGCTGAGCAACTGAGCCACTCAGGCACCCCTCAAGTATAATTTCTAATATCAGAAAGTGGTTCACAGAAGACAAAAACATGAACCCCCACAAAGGATTCTTTGACTATTTCAGAAGTCTATTTTCCCACTGTTTAATTAAAACAGGAAAGGAAAACACACAGGTTGGCCCTTCCACTAGCAGGTCTGATTCACTTCAGTGATTGAAAGAAGAGCAGGAAATAAAAGAGGAACAGATGCTCTGACGACCCATCATTTCCACCATCTAACTTTTGAAACTTCACCCACACACAAAGAATGAAGCACAAACCAACATCTCGGCCTGGCAATGCAGAGAAGTCTGAATTGGAGGGACATGGACAGACGATGAGGTTGTGTGTGTTGGGTGAGGCTGGTGGCACAGAAGAAGGTGCTCTGCCAGCTCTCCACCTGTGCCTCACCTGTCCTCAGCCAGGAACCTGCTCACAGCCCTGACCTGTCACAACTGTCACATGGGGGACACACAGCCACCCCTGGAGCCAGGCCTGCCCACAGCCTCCTGCAGAATGCACTCTGCTCTCCTCTGGGACCCCTGTCAGCTCGACCCAGACCTGGAACTCCTCTGTCTGCTGCAAGGCTCCAGGATCTGCCTCCCCCCTTTCCAAAATTACACTGGCCCAAGGCTTTCATGACAAAGGCAGAAGGCTACCTCATGAAAGATTAACACCTACTTTCCTCTTCTGTCATATTTCTCTTCACTTACCTTCCTACCTGGGCAAACTGTAAATAATATATCAATGGAACATGAACGTGCTCTGAGATCTGAATCTTCCATTGAAGCTTTCTGAGGACTCCTTATCCAATAAGAAATTAGTGTATCCTACCACAGTGCATTTGAAAACTATTAGCTACAGAATAGGAGAGTGAAAACCACTGCATTTTTACCTCACTCTTCATGAAGAAGAACATGGTCTTTTTCTTTTCTTCATTGACTTAAATTCCAGTTAGTTTCCATGCAGTGTGAATTCCTTTGCTTCACAGGTAAGATTTAGTGATTCCTCACCTGCATACAACAGCCAGTGCTCACCACAACAAGTGCCCTCCCTAATAGCCATCACCCATTTAATCCTTCCCCCCACCCACCTGCCCTCAATCGACCCTTGGTTTGTGCTGTTAGGTTGGGTCTGTTTCTTCATTTGTCTACTTTCCTCCCCCACTATGTTCACCTGTGTTCTTTCTGAAATTCCACAGGAGTGAAGTCAGTAGGTACTTGTTTTTCCTTACAGATTTTGCTTAGCTTAATCCACTCTAGATCCATCTGCAAGGATGCAGATTTCATTCTTTGTGAAGCTGGGTCCTATTCCTTTGTATATATATCCTCCATATCTTCTTTCTCAATTCATCATTGAATGGACATTGAGACTCCCTCCATAGTTTCGCTATTGTTGATAATGCTGCTATAAACATCATGGTGCTTATACCCCATTGAATGTGCATTTTTGTGTCCTTTGGGTAAATACCTAGGAGTGCAATCGCTGGATCCTAGGGTTGTTCAATTCTTAGCTTTTGGAGGAACAACCATACTCTGTTCCAGAGTGGCTGCAGCAGGCTGCATGCCCACCAACAGTGCAGGAGGGTTCTGCTTTAAGCAGAACATCACCTTACAGCAATTTCCTAAGGAGGAAAGGGAATCTTTGTGAGATAACCTAACTCACCCAGTGTCAGGCAAGCAGTTCCAGAAATTCAGCCCAGGGTTCCTGACACCAAGCCCCTTGAAGTCATCAGCATGCCTCTATTCAGGAGCATTCTCAAAGACTCTGAGTAAATCTCATCTTCCCTCTCTAATCAAAGTAATTGCCTAGGAAATAGATGTCCCAAATACCTTTGTAAGCCAGAAATGAGCAGAGAAAATGGGATCCCCTACCATGTTCTTCCTGCAGGGAAACTAAGGAACTCTTTCACTCACTCTAGATTGCTGACAGCTGCTTCAGTTTGACTTTGTGGCTCCACTAGAGACAAGAGAAAAGCCCAGGAGGTTTGGGGTTAAAAAGAAGTTTTACCTCCCATCTTGACATGCATGTACTGTGTACTTTGAGTCAATATACAGATTTATTTCTGACTTGATATATACAGTCTCAAGAGCTGTAAGCCTATCACTCTCATTGACAAAGCACTAGAAAATCTGACAGTTGTCAGAAAAGATTTCAGTGAGTGTCCTAAAACTAAAAGGAAAGAGTGGACTCTTGATCTTCATTCAAGTGAGCTCAGTTCTAGAAAGTGCCAGAGAATGAATAGAAGTGATAGTTTCATTTTGAAATATACTGCTAATTGATATTAAAATTATAACAATTAGGTCTCTGGAGTAAACTTGAACCAAAACTCTAAAGTTAACGACTTAAACTTGGGAATTTTTTAAAATATTTTATTTATTTATTTGAGAGAGAGAGAGAAAGAGGGAGAAAGAGTGAGTGCACACACACGGAAGGAGAGGGAGAGAAAGAAGAAGACTCCTTACTGATCAGGGAGCTGGATGCAGGGCTGGATCCCAGGACCCTGGGATCATAACCTGAGCAGAAAACAGAGGCTTAACTGATTCAGTCACCCAGGCACCCCTAAACTTGGGAAACTTAATGGAGATTATTGTACATTGTTTTTTCATTCTACTGTGATTTCTAACTCTGCAATCTTTGTACCTATTAGTGCAACCCCAGGACCTTCCTTCCTCATGTATACCTTTGTGTGGAAACTGGACTTGTGCCACTACTCCTTCTTTCCTTTTCTTCCTCTCCTCCTTCCTTCTGAAAAATATCTATGAAGTACTGATTACACACTAGGCTCTAGCCTAAGAGAACATTGCGTATAAAACAGTCACAGCTCTTAATCACACACAAACTGTGTGGCTTACTGTCTAGCAGATAAAAAAAAGACAATAAACAAACAAACAAGTATACACACATCTCTTGTATTCTATGATGCATCTCCTTAGCTTGCCTCTGATATTAACGGCAGTTAATGTAGGTTGTGGTAGACAGTCATGGTGAGACCTGACTTACCTGGTACCAATACTCCCAATTCCTAAACTTAGCATCTTGCGCCATTTCTTCCTCAGTGTCTTCTCCAATACCACTATAACTGGCCTCTGAGCACATGCTGTTAAAAAGGTTGTGGTAGGGGGTTGAAGACCCTGGAGCTGCCCTACGGGTGGAAGAAAGCAACTGATAGATAAATGCTCTAGCCTGTCTCTCTATTAGGAAGTTAATTCTAGCATGCATTTTGAATAATTACCAAGAGCTACTAGTAGAATTGAGCATCTATAGTTTACTAATGTGAAATATATAATGTATCTTGATACAGAATTTTCTTTATCTCATGAATTGCTCACTTTATTCTATTAGATCTCCATTCTGGGCTCCATCCTCTCCCCAAAAAAAATCTGTACTCAAGTCCTTGTCAAGGTCTGCTTATGAGAATCAAAAATTTAAAAGAAAAACCTTCAAATTCATTAAATAAGTAATAATTATAAATTACATTAATTTTGGTGACTAACAAAGAAAAAGGTTGTACAACAGAGAAATGTTTGTGGATTTTTCTGGGGGTTGGGAGGCTCATGAGGAGTTAATTCTGTGGGTCTAAATTGACCTGAGCAGCTTTTCTGAAGTATGTAAAGGGCACTGGCACCTGCTTAAAATATGAAATGCACTGATTATTACAATGGGCCCTGTATTGAATTTTGGGATGGTTTAAGCTTGGCAGTAGTGCTTATTAATAGCAGTTAGACTGATAATTTTGTACTTTCTGAAAATCCTGGAGGGCTTTGCTATGGCACTTTTTACACAGCAAAAAATATGCCTACATTGCTAGAAAGGTATAAGAAACTCCAGCTAAGATTCTATTTCTAGCTTCCTTGTTCTACTGTTGTTATATGACTACCTAGTAGCAGACGAATGGATAAAAAAAGATGTGGTCCATATATACAATGGAATATTACTCAGCCATCAGAAAGGATGAATACCCAATATTTGCATCAACATGGATAGAACTGGAGATTATGCTGAGTGAAATAAGTGAAAGACAATTATCATGTGGTTTCACTTATTGTGGAACATAGGAATAGCATGGAGGACATTAGGAGAAGGAAGGGAAAAATGAAAGGGGGGGAATCAGAGAGGGGATGAACCATGAAAGATTATGGACTCCAAGAATCAAACCGAGGGTTTCAGAGCTGAGAGGGGTCGAATGATGGGTGAGTCCAGTGATGGGTATTAGGGAGGGCACATATTGCATAGAGCACTGGTGTTATACACAAACAATGAATCATGGAACACTACATCAAAAACTAATGATGTACTGTATGGCAACTAACATAACATAAAAAAAAAAAACTACCTTGAGGTTTCTGATCAGACCGGAAAGAGAAAGCATGACAATTATGGTTCTTAGAAAGCAAGAACAATGAAAACTTGCATCTGTGATATAGTCATTTGTCAAGATGTATATTCTTTATGCTATCTCTATCTTGTATCTTTTTCCTAAAATAAACCATATGTTAGTGAGTGTTGACATTTTGGGTCCTATCAATCTTTTAACATTAAGTCCTTAACTCCCAATGTTATGTAGAGGGAATCATATTTATCAGTGAGGAAGCTACATTATTTTTGTTGTTATTGTCATTAAGAACAAATTATTCAGTCATGTTGGTTTAACATTGAAAAAGGTACAGTGTAATTTTCCGTATTGACTATCAATATATTTAAGATGAAAATTTCTCAAACTGTAGACATAATGCATTCCCAAAAAAAGATCAAACAGGATTTTTTTCCCCTGGAATTAACAATGTGGTTATAAAAGTCAAAATGAAATGCAAAAACTGGATTAACCAAAGTTCCAAAAAACGAGAATAAACATAACCTACTCTCAAGACTCATTTTAAATCTAGAATTATGAAGAAAGTATGGAATTGGAGTCAAGGTGAATGAAAAAAATTATAGAATAAAATAGAGAGTGCAGGATTAGACTTCCATGTACATTGACAACTGATTTCACAAATATGCAAAGTATACGTAGGAGAGAATGAATAGTTTTTTTTTTGACAGACGTTGCTGAAATTATGATATCTTTATATTAAAAAACTTTGATAAATGTTTTATGCCACATGCAAAAATTAATTCAGATTGGGTCATACATAAAAACTGAAATCCTAAAACTATGAGATTTCCTAAAGAAGTCTTAAGAGAAAATCTTCGTGACACTGGATTAGGCAAATATTTCTTAGATATAACAAAAGCATATTCCATAGAAGATAACTTGATAAATTGGAATTTGTGAAAAGTTAAACCTTCCGCTTTTCAAAAGTCACTATTAGGAGAGTAGGAACACATACTACAAACTCAGAGAATATTGTCGCAAATCTTGTATCTGATAAAAGACTTGTAGATAGAATCCACAGAGAGGTCTCAAAAGTCAATAATAAGAAAAAAAAACTAAAAACACTTAAATATCTTCTTCAAAGAAGGTATAGGTTTCCAATAAATATATGAAAAGATTTTCAAAATCACTGATCAATAAGTAAACATAAAGCAAAACCACAATGTCACTAATTGTAATGGCTTAGTTTAAAAAAAAAGAAAGAAGAAGAAAAAAGAACTGATTATATCAAGTGTTGGCAAGGATGTGGAGGAACTGAAAGGCTTATACACTGTTGGTGAAAATGTAAAATGGCTTTTCTACACTTGCAGTGGTGGTGGTGAAAGCAGATGCACCCTCTACATGCAGAACATTGTCTGTGAGTTCGTGGACCAGTACCTGCCTGGAAATGCACTGCCAGCAACCACATCATGGTCACCAAGGACAACAGGTCCATCCAGATGAATGTGACTGAGGTTGACAAGGTGACAGGCAGTTTCAACAGCCAGGTTAAAACCAACGCTATCTTTTGGACCATTTGCTGGATGAGGGAGTCAAATGACTCCATCCTCTGACTAGCAAAGGTCATGGGTAGCATTTCAAAGAACTTCTAACTGGAGAGAAACATGGATGTGGAATATTTGTCAAGAATAAATGGCACCCACTCCCCCCAAAAAAGAAAGAAAATATAAATGGCACATCCACTTCAGAAAACTGTTTGCTTGTTTTTGTGTTTACCATATAATACGGCCTTCTACTCCTAGGTATTTTTCCAAGAGAAATAAAAGCTTATTTATCTGCATATATAAAGACTGTTACAGAAATGTTCTTAGCAACTTTATTTGTAATCGTCATAAATAAGGAACACTCTATTAAGAGGTAAGTAAATTTAAAAATTAGAGTGTAATCATACAACTGAATTCTACTCAGCAGTGAAAACATAAATATGATACATACGTAACTTAATCTCTTCTTTATTACATTGAATGAAAGAAACCAGCATAGAAGAGGGTATACTTGGGGCACCAGGGTGGCTCACGGATTCAGTGTCTGCCTTCCACCTGGGTCATAATCATGGGGTCTTGGGACTGAGACAGACAGAGTTGGGCTCCCTGCTCAGCTGGGAGTCTACTTCTCCCTCTCACTCTGTTCCTCCCTGCCCCACTCATATTCTCTCTCTCCTAAATAAATAAATAAATAAATAAATAAATAAATAAATAAATAAATAAATAAAATCTTAAAAAATAGCATATACTTAATTTTATTTATATAAAACAAACTAAAAATACAAAGTAATATATTGTGATGTATTTTGCATATAATATACTGCAATCATTTTGTTTTAGAAAGTTGATTATATTTTAAAGTTATTAAAATAAGTAAAAGTGTATTTTTAACTTTAACTTCATTTTTAGCAATATCAGAGCTCCACATATTTTTGTCTAAATCCAAATTTTGTCTGATATCATACTCCTTTTTCCCATAAAACTTCTTTAACATTTATTTTAGTAAAACTGTGCAGGTAATATATTCTCTCAGCTTTCATTTGCTTAACTAATTCTGGATTTCAACTTCAGTTCTGAAAGATATTCTCTCTGAGTATAATATTCTAAGTTGAATTTTCCTTTTTATTTCATTACTTAAAAGATGACTCTCCAATGTCCTCTAGCTTACAATGTATCTATTGGTGACTCTTACATATTTTACAATTTTATGCCTATGTAAATAACGTGCCTTTTTTTCAATGATTGCCTTTAAAATTTCTTTGTTTGGTTTTCAAAAGTTTGTCTTTGCTGTGTCTGGAGGTATCATTTGAATTTGTATGTTTGTGTATGTGTGTCTATGTTGGTTTTTAACCTATTTTGGATTCACTATGTTTCTAGGATATATTATTTAATATCTTTAATTTTTTTTGGAAAATTTCTTGACATTTTCTTTAAAAATTTACTCTATTCCTTTCTTCCTGGGATTTCAATTAGATTTTAAACAGTATGTTTTCCTTACCATCTTGTTATGTTGACTGCCTTATCTCTTGAAAAACTGTTGTTGTTTTTGTTGTTTGCTTCTTTATTTGTTTTCTTCTCCTTCTTCTCTTGGCATTGTGTCCATTATCATTGAAAACCTTTTCATTCTAGAAAACCTATGTAGCACATATATATGGAACACTGAATCAATCAAGTATACCTGACCTGTGTTTAGGTTTTCTAATTACTCTGGTTGCTTTCAGGACAACAGTTTCTCTTAATCATTCCTTGAATGTGGGGGAGATAAAAGGGTATTTCACAGCCCTAGTTAAAGTGCTAAGACTCACTGTCTAAAACTGAATCTACACAATTTCATGAAATATTTGGTCAATATTTTCCATTTCACACAGCACAAATTCCTACTTAAGGGAATAATCTTCAGTCATAGTCTCTTCTGAAATCCTTAATCATAATGATGCATACATTTGTTGGCTAGTAGACTGAATCACAGGGGATGGATTTAGGTATATAGGTTGGCTAGAATAGCTAGGTGTTAAATTTTTATTTGGCAAATGACATTTGGTAAAAAAAAAAAAACACTAAAAGAATACTTTTGCAAGTGGTACTATAAAAATGTGGTGAAGTAAAAATAATGTACTAACTCTTTACCATGGAGTACAATGTGGGGCTCCTAGGTGGTTCAACTGGTTAAGCAGCCAACTCTTGATTTCTGCTCAGGTCATGCTCTCAGGGTTGTGACACTGAGCCCTGCATTGGGCTCTGTACTCAGTGGGAGAGTCTGCTTGAAAATTCTCTCTCTCCTTCTCCTTCTGTCCTTCCCACCTCTCTCTTTCAAATAAATATATAAATCTTTTTTTAAAAAGGAATACAATGTAACAAAACTGAACAAACTGGTCAGTTTCCTATATAGTCCTTAACATTAGGATAAAGTAATTATTTTACAAATAACATTAAAGTGGTAGAAACATATTCAAAGTTAACTATGTTCTGTAGATCTGAATGAATTTGCATCTTAGCCAACTATTTTGTGTATTTGAAGACATTATTTAATCCTTCAAAATAATAACAATTATAGTTCTTTTTTTAGGTTTTAGTATCCCCCTGTTAATATGGGTCACTTTACTTGATCATGGGGGAATAGCCTTTCTTAAAATGTCTCAGAAATCATAACTTAAATGCAAATTTTATTGTTGGTCATCTACTCTATTAGAAAACTAAAAATAGATTCAGAGAGATAAGAAGATGGCAGTGCAGTAGGAGAACCCTAGGCTCACCTCATCCCACAAATACAACTAGATAACTATCAAATCAGCCTAAATACTCGAGAAATTGACCTGAAGACTGACAGAACAATATCCAAAACTAATAGGAAAGAAGAGGCTATGCTGAAGAAGGTGAGAAAGGTGGACACATGGTGTAGGGGAGAAACAGATCCTGCCTGCTGTGGGGGGGAAGGAGCCATGGTGGTGGAAAAGGGCAAGCAAGAGAGGAACTCACAGGAGAATGCCCTTAACCATTGGCTTGGAGAATGGGAGGGACTGAATTTCCTTGATTCTTAAAAACACTTAAAAATTCTTCTTAACACTCAAAAACACTTAAAAGCCTAGAGTTTTAAAGATCAGTGACTTTGTCTGGGGTAGATCCTAGAGGGTACAGTGTCAATCTTGGAAAGGAAGACTACAAACAACCCTGGGGGGTGTTCAGCATGGAAACAATGATCTAAAGAGCACCTAGAGCACAAGGTGGAGAGATTATTTGCTCTTCTTGGAGCATGTCCCTGAGGCACAGCATTCATGGAGACACCTTTCTAGGAACAAAGATGCTCCAATTCCTTTCCCCACCTCTCAGCATAAACACAGCACCACCAATAGGAAGCAGCACAGTGTGGACACTGGCTGCATAACTTGCTTATGCTAAGTCTCACATCCCTGAACTCTGGTGGAACCGCCCTTCTCAGTCTTGCTTGCATCAGTTCCAGTATGGCAGGCCCCTCCCCTAGAAGACCAGCTCAGACCCCTGCCCATACCATTTCTTCCAATCAGAGTTTTGCAAGGTGTGGGTTCTAGCTTTGCAGGGTGACGGGTCTCATTTCAAGAGCAGAGCAGAGTGCACCTAGTTAAAACTTGTCACATTCAGGCCAGGGGTGAAACACCATACAAAAAAAAGCCTCTGCAGATGACTGTTCTGAAGGTCAGAGCAGTCAAAACACAAGAGCAGAGAGCATGCAGCACACACCAGAACCTCCCCGAAGCACTAGGCCCTGGGCACTACATGACATCTTCTTCATAAGGCTATTACTTAGCAGAGTCGAGCAGCGGAAGCATGCTGGGCCCATAAGGCTGTTACTTTGAGCAGGAGAGATACTTGGCTTTTCTAACACAGAGAAGAAGGCAGAGACTTAGACAAATGCTAAGAAGGAGGAATTTATCCCAAGTGAAAACAAGATAAGGCTATGGCCAGATATCTAACCAAGTGAAACAGATATAAGTAACAGGCCTGATGGAGAATTTAAAGCAATGATGGTAAGGATACTTGCTGGGCTTGAGAAAAGAATAGAAGACATCAGTGAGGTCCTTACCACAGAGATAAAAGAGTTTAAAAGAATCAGTCAGAGATTAAGAATGCAGTAAATGAGATTAGAAAAACTCTTGATGTAATGATCGGGAGGCTGAACGAAGCAAAGGGATGATTGAATGACCTAGAAGACAATGTAATGGAAAGTAATAAAGCTGAACAAAAGAGAGAAAGAATTATGCAAAATGAGAACAGACTTAGGGAACTCAGTGACTCCATAAAACATAATAACTTTCATATTATAGGAGTCCCAGAAGAAGAAGAGAGAAAAAAAGGGGGCAGAAAGTTTATTTGAAGAAATAATAGCTGAAAACTTCCCTAACCTGGGGAAGGAAACAGATGTCCAGATCCAGGAGACACATAAAACTCCCATCAAAATCAACAAAATCAGCCCACACCAAGAAAATTCTAATTAAATTTGCAAAATATAGTGATAAAGAAAAAAATCCTAAGAGCAGCAAGACAAAAGATGTCCTTAACTTACAATGGAAAACCCATGAGACTAGCAAGAGATTTTCAAAAGAAATTTGGCAAGCCAGAAAGCAGTGCCATGTTATGTTCAATGTGCTGAATGGGAAAAATCTTCATCCAAGAATACTCTAGCAAGACTATCACTCAGGGTAGAAGATGTAAAGAACTTTCCAGACAAACAAAACCTAAAGAGTTCATGACCACTAAACCAGCCCTGTAAGAAATATTAAACGGGACTCTCTGAGGGGAAAGGAGAGATCCAAAGTGGTGGTATACAACAGGAATCACAAAAGCAGTAAAAATGAATATTTCTTTAAAAAAATAAGTCAAGGAACTCACAAAAGAGATTATAAAATATAATAACATATACCTAATATGTGGAGAAAAGAGGAGAAAAGAATGTGTTCAAGTCTAATGATCATCAACTAATATAAACTGCTATTTGAAGAAGAGGTTATATACAAGCCTAAAGGCACCTGAATATGAAAAACCACTAATAAACATATAAGGAATAAAGAGAAAGAAATCCAAATATATCACTAAAGATAATCAGCAAAATGGGTGCCTGGGTGGCTCAGTGGGTTAAAGCCTCTGCTTTCGGCTCAGGTCGTAATCTCAGGGTCCTGGGATCGAGGCCCGCATCGGGCTCCCTGCTCAGCGGGGAGCCTGCTTCCCCCTCTCTCTCTCTGCCTGCCTCTCTGCCTCCTTGTGATCTCTCTCCCTCTGTGAAATAAATAAAAATAAAATCTTTTTAAAAAAAAGATAATCAGCAAAATGTNGCCTCCTTGTGATCTCTCTCCCTCTGTGAAATAAATAAAAATAAAATCTTTTTTAAAAAAAAGATAATCAGCAAAATGTAAAAGAGAGAAAGACAGGAAAAGATCAGAGAAAATATCCAGAAAACCAGTAATGAAATGGAAATGAGTACGTATCTATCAATAACTTCTGTGAATGTAAGTGGAGTAAACAGTCCAATCAAGAGGAATCAGGTGACAAAATGGATTAAAAAACAAAACAAAAAACAAGACCTGTCTATATGCTCCTACAAAAGACTCACTTTAGACCTAAAAAGAACTGCAGATTGAAAATGAGAGAAACATTTATCATGCAAATGATGTCAAAAGAAAACCAGAGTAGCGATACTTATATAGGACAAAGCAGACTTTAAAACAAAGACTGTAATAAGAGACAAAGAAGGACACTATGTAATAATAAAGAGGACAATCCAACAAAAAGATATAAAAATTGTAAATATTGATGCACCCAATATGGGAGCACCCAGACATATAAAACAATAACAAATGTAAAGGAATCCATTATAATAATACGACAATGCTAGGGGAATTTAACACTCCCCTTACATCAATGAACAGATCATCTAAACAAAAATCAACAAGGAAACAATAGTTTTGAATGACACACTGGAACCAGATGACCTTAACAGATAATATTCAGAACATTACATCCTAAAACTGTAGAATACACATTCCTTTGAAGTGCACATGGAACATTCTCCAGAATAGATCACATCTTATGCCACAAAGCAGGCCTCAACAAATATAAGAAGACTGACCTCATACCATGCACCTGTTTTGACCTCAACACTCTGAATCTAGAAGTCAGCCACAAGAAAAAAATCTGGGAAGACCACAAATACATTGAGGTTAAATAACATGCTACAGAACAATGAATGGGTCAACCAGGAAATAAAAGAAGAAATTAAAAAGACCATGGAAACAAATGAAAATGAAAACACAACAGGCCAGAACCTTTGGGATGCAGCAAAAGTGATACATCCTAGGATGAAAGTATATAGCAAGACAGGCCAACTTCAAGAAGCAAGAAAAATCTCAAATAAACAACATAACATTACATGTGAAAGAACTAGAAAGAAAAAAAACATGTGAAAGAGCTAGGAAAAAAAACCCAACAAACAAGGCCTTAAGACAACAGAATGAAGGAAATAAAGAAGATTAGAGTATAAATAAATGATAGAGAAACTAAAAAAAAAAAAAAAGTCAATGAAACCAGGAGCTGGTCTTTGAAAAAATGGGGAAAAAAATTATTAACCTCTAGCAAGACTAATCAAAAAGAGAGAAGGACAGAGAGAACGAACTCAAATAAACAAAGTCACAAATGTGAGAGGAGAAATAACAAACTACAGAAATACAAGCTATTATAAGAGAATATTATGAAAAATTATATGACAACAAATTGGACAACCTAGAAGGAATGGATAAATTCCTAGAAACATATAACATACCAAAACAGAAGCAGGAAGAAATGGAGAATTTGAACATATTGCTAGCAAGGAAATTGAATCAGTAATGAAAAAAACTCTCAACAAACAAAAGTCCAGGACAAATATGGCTTCACAAGCAAATTTTCCCATTTAAAGAAGTTAATACCCATTCTTCTCAAACTCTTCCGAAAAATAGAAAAGGAAGGAAAACTTCCAAATTCATTCTGTGAGGACAGCATTACCCTATCACACCAGATACAGATAACCACAAAAAAGAAAAAAAAGAGAGAGAGAGCTACAGGCCATTATCTCTGATGAACATAGATGAAAAAATCCTCAACAAAATACTAGCCAACAGAATACAATAATACATTTAAAAAATCACCACAATCAAGTGGGGTTTATTCCTGGGTTGTGAATATTTATTCAATAGTCACAAATGAATCAAACTAATACATCACATAAATAAAAGAATGGATAAGAATTATATGATCATTTCAATAGATGCAGAAAAACATTTGACAAAGTACAAAATCTGTTCATGATAAACCCCCCCCAACAAAGTAGGTTTACAGGGAACATATCTCAACATAATAAAAACCACCTATGAAAAATCCACAGCTAATATCATCCCCAATGGGGAAAAAACAGAGCTTTTCCTAACAGTAGCAACAAGACAGGGATGTCCACTCTCCCCACTGTTATTTAACATAGTACTGGAAATCCTAACTACAGCAATCAACAGCAAAAAGAAATAAAAGGCATCCAAGTTGGCATGAAAGAAGTCAAACCTTCGCTATTTGCAGATGACATGACACTCAATATAGAAAATCCCAAAAGACTCCCCCCCAAAACTGTTGGAACTGGTAAACAAATTCATTAAATCACAGGATACAAAGTCAACATACAGAAATCTGTTGCATTTCTATATACCAATAGTGAAACAGCAGAAAGAACAAATTAAGGAGTGATCCCATTTGCAACTGCAGAAAAACAAGATACCTAGAATAAACCTAACCAAAGAGGTGAAAGACGTATACTCCGAAAACTATAGAACACTTATGAAAGAAATTGAAGATGACACAAAGAAATGGAAAGATATTCTATGCTGTTGGATTAGAAGAACAAATATTTTTTAAATGTCTATACGGGGGTGCATGGGTGTCTCAATTGATTAAGTGTCTGACTCTTGGTTTCAGTTCAGGTCATGACATCAGGGTCATGAGACTGAGTCCCACATTGGGCTCAGGTCTCAGCATGGAGTCTGCTGGAGCTTCTCTCTCCCTCCCTCTCTGCTCCTCCCCCCACTTGCTCACTCTCTCTCAAATAATAAAATCTTTTTTAAAAAGAAATAAAATGTCTATACTACACATAGCTACATATTGTAAATGCAAATTCCGTATCAAAGCACCAACAGCATTTTTCATAGAGCTAGTATAAACAACCCTAAAATTTGTATGAAACCACAAAAAAAACCCAAGTCACCAAAACAACCTTGAAAAAAGAAAAACAAAGCTGGAGGCATCATACTTCTGACTTCAAGTTATATTATAAAGCTTTAGTAATCAAAACAGTATGGTACCAGTGCAAAAATTGATACATAGATCAAGGGAACAGAATAGAAAACCCAGAAATGAGCCCACAATGATATGCTCAATTAATCTTTGACAAAGCAAGAAAGAATATCCATGGGGGAAAAGACTGTTTCTTCAACAAATTGAAGAAAATTTAGGAATATTGGGAAAACTGGACAGCTACATGCAAAAGAATGGAACTGGACCACTTTCTTGCATCAGACAGAAAAATAAATTCAAAATGAATTTGATAAATGTAGGACCTGAATCCATAAATTCTTAGAAGAGAACACAGGCAGTAACTTCTTTGACTAGAGACTGTAGCACCTTCTAGTTATGTCTCCTGAGGCAAAGGAAATAAAAGGAAAAACAAACTATTAGGACTACATCAAAATTAAAAGCTTCTGTACGGTGAATGAAACAACAAACTAAAAGGCAGCCTATGGAACGGGAGAAGATATTTACGATGACATATCTGATAAAGGATAAGTATCAAAATATATAAAGCACTTGTAAAACTTAACACCAAAAAAATGAATAATCCAATTAAAAAATAGGCAGAAGACAAACAGACATTTTTCCAAAGAAAAAAATACAGATAGTTAACAGATCCATGAAAAGATGCTCAACATCAATTATCATCAGTAAAATGCAAATCAAAACTGCAATGAGGCATCACCTCACACCTGTCAGAATGGCTAAAATTAACAACACAAAGAACAATTGGTGTTGGCGAGGATGTGGAGAAAGGACAAAACTCTTGCACTGTTGGTGAGAATGCAAACTGCTGCAGGCACAATGGAAAACAGTATGGAGTTTCCTCAAAATGTTAAAAATAGAACTACCCCATGATCCAGCAATTGCACCACTAAGTATTGACCCAAAGAATACAAAAATACTAATTCAAAGGAATACATGCACTTGAAATTTATAGAAGCATTATCTACAATAGGTGAATTATGGAAATAGCCCAAGTGTCCATCAACTGATGAATGAGTAAAGAAGTTGTGTGTGGGGCACCTGGGTGGCTCAGTGGGTTAAAGCCGCTGCCTTCGGCTCAGGTCATGATCCCAGGGTCCTGGGATCGAGGCCCACATCGGGCTCTCTGCTCGGTGGGGAGCCTGCTTCCTCCTCTCTCTCTGCCTGCCTCTCTGCCTACTTGTAATCTCTCTCTCTGTGTCAAATGAATAAAAGAAAAAAATCTTTAAAAAAAAAAAAAAGAAGTTGTGTGTGTGTGTGTGTGTGTACATACATGATATGTATATTATAGAATATTAATTAACTATTAAAAAGAATGAAATCTTGCCACTTTCAAGGATATGGATGGAGCTAGAAAGTATTATGCTAAGTGAAATAAGTCAGTAAGACACAAATACCGTATGATTTCACTCATATATGGAATTTAAGAAACAAAACAAATGAGAAAGGGGGGGAAGGCAAACTAAGAAACACTCTTTTTTTTTTTTGACAGTATAGAGAACAAACTGATGGTTACTAGAGGGAGGTGAGTAGGGGGATGTGTGAAAGAGGTGATGGGGATTAAGGAGCACACCTGGCTGTGATGAGCCCCAGACGTTGTATGGAAATGTTAAATCACTATATTATCTACCTGAAACTAATATTACACTGTATGTTAATTAACTGGAATTTAAATCAAAGTGTTTTAAAAAAAAGAAAACTAAAAACAAATTTGTGTATACATTTCCCAGTAATAATATAGATTTAGATTATTCTTAGATTTCCTTAGACTTAATGTAATGTCCATTTTCTGTTCCAGAATTGCATACAGGATACCAATTTACATTTAACTGCCCTGTCTCCTTAGGCTCTTCTTGCTTGTGACAGTTTCTCAGACTTCCTTGGTTTCTGATGACCTTGACAGTACAAAAGAAAAATTATCACATATTTTATGGATGCTCCAGTATTGGAATTTGTTTGATGTTTTTCTCATAATTAAATTGGAGTTATGGCTTTTGGGAAGATCACAGAAGTAAAAAATCATTTTCCCCATTACATCAAGGGTAAATTCTAACATGATTTATCATTGTTGTTGATCTTGAATACCTGGCTGAAATAGCGTCTCTCAAGCTTTTTCATTGTAAATTACTGTATCATATTGTTTTTCTGCCTTTCACACTACTCAAACTGTTCCAGCTTCGGCATTTAGTTCTTTCAACTGACTCCTGTTTGTCTTCAACACAGCCTCATTGATGTGATGATTCTGCTTTTGTTTTTTGCTTGCTTGTTAGTTTCTGTTGTTTTTGTTCTTCTTACCATTTCTTTGCTTTCTGCTCCATGTTTATCTAGTATAATTCTCCAAGGAGCCTTGGTTGTTTTTTGGTTGTTTTTTTTGGAGAGCGTTATTTGAAAATATAGTCTGGGTGTTAGGTCTGTTGCTACTGGGGTATGGTTACATCTCATCTGACACATCAAGGAAATATTCATCAACATATAGGCACATATTTTTAAATATTTCTATCATTTGACAGGTCCCAAGTATCATGTGAAATATGAGTACTATTTGAAGTGAAATATGAGTACATTGTGATGACTCCACTTCTTATCCATGATCATCTAGATCAGTCTATTCTCATCCCCTTCCTTACCTATAACCTCTAATTTCAAACAAAGAGAACTGGTTCACACAATCCACAACCCATTTACTTAATTTAATTCCAGTGTATGTGTATAGTAGTATCACAATTACTAACCCATATCCACATAGCCCATGGAAATATGTCATAAACTAGAATACATGAAACTCCTTTTCTCTTTAATCTTACAGATTTGTGCTGGCATTGCTTCCCCCTAACTGAAATGAAAGTCTTTCACACATTTTTAATAATGTTAGAGTCTCCTATCATAGTCTGGATGCCTTACTGGGATATCTCAACCTCCTAAATACATTTTTTTTAAAGATTTTATTTATTTATTTGACACACAGAGCAAGATTACAAGTAGGCAGAGAGGCAGGCAGAGAGAGAGAGGAGGAAGCAGGCTCCCTGCCGAGCAGAGAGCCCGATGCGGGCCTCGATCCCAGGACCCTGAGATCATGACCTGAGCCGAAGGCAGAGGCTTTAACCCACTGAGCCACCCAGGCGCCCATCCTAAATACATTTTTAATTTGCATAAATAAAGGTTTCCCTTCTGTGCTTTAAAGTTCTGTGGGTTAAAAAAATAAAAAATAAAATAAATAATAACGTTCTGTGGGTTTTGACAAATGCGTATTAACAATGTAGCCACCATTACACTGTTGTACAGAATACTTTTGCCATGCTAAAAATTATCTGTGCTTTATATACACAACCCTCACACCCTTTCCATCCTTAATCCCTGGCAATCACTGATCTCTTTTGTCTCTGCAGTTTTGCTTTTTCTACAATGTCATGTAACCAGAATAATAGGCCATGTAGCCTTTTCAGATTGGATTATTTTACCTAGCAATATGTATTAAAATTCCTCCATATTTTTCCATTGTTTGATAGCTAGTTTCCTTCTTATTTCTGAATAGTGTCCCATTATATTTATTTCTCTAATTAGGTCATTCATTTACCTATTGAAGGACATCTTGGTTGCTTCTGGTTTTTGGAAAGTTATGAATAAAGCTGCTATAAATATTTGTGTGTGGGTTTTTGTGTGGTCTCAAACTTTCAAACTAGTTGGATAAATATGTAGGAATGTGATTTTTGGATTGCATGGTGAGATCATGTTTAGCTTTGTACAATACTGCCAAAATGTCTTTCCAAAGTGATTATGTATTCTCACCGAAAATGAATGAGAGTTTCTGTTGATGTGTATCCTCACCAGCATGAGATTTTGTCAGGTTTTGTTGGTTTTGCCATGGTTATTGTTGTTTAATTGTTGTCTTTGTTATTCTAATAGATAATGCAGTAGTTTCTAAGTTTTTAAATATGCTATTCCCTAATAATGAATGAGGTGGAACATCTTTTATATTCTTAATTGTCAGCTATATACCTTCCTTAGTCAGTTGTCTGTTCAGATATTTTGCCCATTTTTTCAATGGGTTGCTTGATTTTTTATTGTTGAGTTTAAGATCTCATTGCATCCTCTATCAGATATGTGTTTTGCAGATATTTTTTCCAAGTCATGGTTTGTCATTCTCTTTAACAGTGTCTGTTACGGATATCCATTTGTTTTAGCTCCATTTATTGGAGAGACTATTATTTCTCCATGGAACTGTCTTTGTTTCTTTGTTGAAATTCAGTTGTCTATATTTGTATGAGTCTATTTCTAGGCTTTCTCTTCTGTTCTATTTATCTGTATGCCTATATTTTCACAAAACCATACTGTCTTGTTTACTGCAGCTTTATAATAAATCTTGAATTATGTAGTGCCAGTCCTGTTGATCTACAGTAGCGTGTACTTCTATTACCACACTGTCTTAATTACTGTAGCCTTATAATAAATATTGAAGTTAGGTAATGCACGTGTTTTATAACTTTGTTCTTCTTCAGTATCATGCAAGCTATTTTTTATCTTTTGGCTTTTCATATAAATTTTACATTCAGTTTATCAATATATTAGAATTATTTTCTGTATGTAGATTAAGATTGAAATAAATTTATAGATTAAAAGTGAAAGAGTTAACATCTTAATCATAGTGAATCTCTCAGTCCATGAACAAGGACCCTATCTTCACTCATCCTTAATTTTACTTGAGGGTCTTCTTTAGACCTATGCATTACTTAGAAGTAGTGCTGCTTAAATTCTAAATATATAAGGATTATCCTGCTTTATTTCCATCATTTACTTCTTGTTTAGATCCATTTTGGTTTTGAGCGTATTTTATCTTATATCTATCATTTTAAAGATATTAAAGTTTACTTCTTGACCCAAAGTGTGTCATATCTTCATGAATGTTTTATTTGTTTTTGAAAATAATGTTTATTTTGCTACTGAAGGATGAATTATTTCATAAATGTCAATTAAGTCAAATTATTTAACAATAGACAAGCAATTTAACTTATACATATATGTTATATATATGAATACATGTATATGTGTATATGAATATATATGTAATGTGTGTATGTGTACATATATATGAATACACATATATTCTATAGAAGGAAGAAGTATTACAGTTTGAAGATTTAACAAATCTGTTTCAAGTCTAATAGGCTATAAAATATGTTTCTATTATAAGATGGTAGAAGAAGAGAGGGGACAGAATAAAAAAAAGATAGAACATGGTCATTTCAATATACCACATCCTGGTGATTTTAATTTTAATATGCAGCACTAAGACACACAACACAAACACAAGTAAATAAAAACCGACAATAACAGCAAAACCTTTTTTATGACTTAAGTGGAGAAAAAGCTAAAATACACCTGGTCCTATGTAGGTGACATATACATACTTATTGGAAAATTACAAAGCCCTCATTATCCCCTAGACAATTGGATAAAGATCAGCAGTTCAGGGCAAGTCAGAATTCTCTAACTCTGAAAAGGTTAGCCTTGTCAAGTTTCTTTGGCATCATAGAAAATTTCTTTAAAGCAAAAGAGTATAATCAGAACTCACCTAGAAGATTCTATTAGTCTCTTTATGATGACACAATTGAAATTGTCCTAATCATCTGCTAACATTTCTTGAGTTATTATATATCCCCTTTCATTAATTTATCTCTTACTATAATGTTTACATATATATGTATGTACATATATGTACATACATATATATGTATATATATAACTGTTGAATACCAGTCTCTTGTGGTCACTCTGAATGTCATTTGACAGGTCCCAAAATATCTAAAGGTCAGTAATGTTTAAATGAATACTCTTAATTGATACGGCCTTCTGTTTGTGGCAGAAACTTAAAAGAAGGTTGCAAAATGTTTAATCTTTTATATACCTACCCCAAAAGCATACAGTCTTTTTTGAGTTTTAATCTATCTCAAAGTCATACAAAGTCATTTCCCATTTTTAACACTTATTTCCATTTGTTACTGAAAAATTTCTTCTAACACTTTTTAATTATCAATTAATGTACAGTTACTTTGTTATGAAATAAATTTTTAAAACACATGGTTGCTTATACTTGGAACTTATGTGTAGATATGTAGAAAGGTAGGTAGGATGGTGACCTGGTATACTTAGAGGAAACCAAAAACCTAATAAATTATTTCTTTTAAAATTAAAACATTGTTATAAATTATAATGCTAGTAGTAGTAGAAGTAGCAAGTGTAGCAGAAGTGGCAAGAGTGATCACAGAACCAGAAGCATGGTCTAGATAGTGAGAATATTGGAGCATTGTCCTAGTCTACTCTGCTTTCAATAAATATTACTGTACTCTTGGACAGGACTTTTTTTAAATTTTTAATCATTGTTATGTCATTTCCCTTTTGCTTACCTGAGATGACTGATTTAGCTTCTGCATTTCTTTCTAACTAAAATGTTGAATCTACCATCTGTACATCTGCATTTGGGGAAAAGGTGTTATCTAATTAACTTCTTTACAAATAGAGGGTTAATAAGCTTTAATAGAGAAGTTAGGTTGTATGACAGTTTGAAATAAGGTCTAGAATGATAGACTGATAAAATGATTACCCATCAGTGTTAACCAACTAAAGGAGAGACAATAAGACAAAAAAAGCTTATTGAAAAAAATAATGAGTTGTATAAACTTGAGATTTATATGGAAGACAGAGTATTTCTGACAGCACATTCTTTGGACTTGTGAAGACATTCAATTATAGAAATTTAGCAAATGTTTAATGAATGAAAGGATAGAAGTAAGTGTTAATTTGAAATGAATATCATTAGATTCTGAAGGTTGGGTTAATTGAATTTCCTTGGGCTATTGAAAAGAATCTGAATCCGGGAAATCAGAGGGCCAGTTCAAATTTAACTCATGGTTAGTTCTAACCCATTAACTGCCTCAAGACACTTTTCTTCCAGAAGGTATTTTTCAAAAGTGAAGGATGAAGAAAGTTGCTCCAAATGTGGAGTGAACTTATACTAGGAATCATGTAAAAAAAGAGAATGGATGTTGTAAAATAGATTACCTGTAACTATGTGACTTCAGGAGGAGGAGGATGTACAACAAATGTCTGGTTTAACATATGAAATACAAGATGTATAGAAGCAGATACTTATAACAGTACAATTCAACAGAATACACAAGAATGTGTGAATAATACATGAGTCAAAGAAGAAATTTCAAAAGAAATAAAAAATTTATTTAACTAAGTGAGGAAATACATGACTTATCGAGCTGTGGAATACAGCAAAATCAGGTCTTAGAGGGAAATTTAAGCATCGAATGTGTATATAGAACAAAGAGACCTAAAATCAATCAGCCAAATTTCCACCTCAGCACACTATAATAATGAGGAAAAATTAAATACCAAGTAAGCAGAAAGTAAGAAGTAAGAAATAATAAGAATGACAGCAGAAATCAATGAAATTGAAAATAGGAAGTCAATAGGGAAAATAATAAAAACAAAAGCAGATTCTTTGAGAAGATCAATAATATTGATAAGCCTCCAGCCAAGCCAAGAAAAAAGAGGACCAAAGTTTTTTATATCAGTAATGAAAGAGAGGACATCACATTAGATCCCATGAAACTGAAAAGAGAATAAAGGCTAATAAAGAAATACTATGAATATATGTTCATGATAACCTAGATAATATGGAAGAAGTCCTTGAAAGACATAATATTCCATACAATAAAAAGATCAGTGGCTGTGGGAGAGACGAGGGGAGCAATGACCAGTCAGAGCACAGATTTTTAGGGCAGTGAAAATACTGAGTGATATTACAGTGATGGGAATATATGATTATACATTTGTCCAAACCCATAGAATGTGTAACATCAAGAGTTAACCCTAAGGTAAATTTAGAACTTTGAATAATTATTACATGTCATTGTAGGTTCATCTTTGGTAAGAAAAGTGCCATTCTGGGGAGTGACGCTGATAATTGTGGCACAGCTATATGGGGGCCAGAGGTATCTTTAAAATCTCTCAGTTTGGTTGCAAATCTAAAAATTCTCTTTAAAGTCTTTGGAAATAGGAGGGAAGAGCATGATGGTGGAGGAGTAGGAGACCTAAATATCATCAGGTCCCCAGAGTTCACCTAGATAGTTATCAAACCATTGTGAACACCTACAAACTCATCAGGAAATAGAAGAGAAGAAGAGCAGCAATTCTAGGAACAGAAAACCAACCACTTACCAAAGGTAGGACATGTGAAGAAGTGAATACAAGGCAACATACGGGAAGATAGACCATGAGGGGAGGGGCCGGATCCTGGCAAGTGAGACAGCAGCAGAGCACAAAATTGGAACTTTTAGAAGTCTACTCCACTGAGGGACCTTGCTCCAGAGGTTAAGTGGGGGGTGGCATCCTCGCAGGGACAGTGTGGTCTCAGGACCTGCGGGGTCACAAAAAGACCAGGGGTGTCTGAATGTGGCTGAGCTCCTGGGTATTGGAGCTGGGAAGCCAGCTGTAGAGTCATGGCTGAGGAGGTGGGCTTTCAGCTCGGGGTGACCTTAAACCATGATCCAAGGCACCATCAGGTCATTGCTCTTTGAGGATGGACCCCACAAGTAACAGATCTGGAGAGAACCCCTCCTTCCTCCTCTGGGAAGAGTGGCATGGGAGCATGCAGCAGGAATCTGCTGGGTTTGGAGGCTCCAAACAGGGCTGTGCACCAGAGATAGAAATGCTCGGGCACAGGCTAGGTGAGCTCGGAGTGCGGCCAGTGACCAGGGAGACAGGAGGGATTGGCTGCTTTTCTCTGAGGGCGCACTGAGGAGTGGAGCCCCGAGCTCTCTGCTTCTACAGGGCTGGAGATTGGGAGGCCACCATTTTTATCCCCATCCTCCAAACCTGTACAGAAAGCTTTCAGGGAACAAAAGTTCCCAAGAGCAAAACTGAGCAGATTACTTAGCCTGGTCCCTGGCAAGGGTGGTGCAATTCAGCCTCGGGCAAAGACATTTGAGAATCACTGCAACAGGCCCCTACCCCAGAAGACCTGCAAGAACATCCAGCCAAGACCAAGTTCACCAATCAATGAGAACTGTGGAATTCCAGAGCTAGGGGAATGCAACACATAGATTTCATGGTTTTTTTCCCATGATCCTTTGGTCTTTCAAAGTTAAATTTTTTTATTTTATTTTTTCTTATTCTATTTATTTATTTTTCCTTTCCTATTTTAACATTTTTATCTATTTTATCTCATCAATATCTTTTTAAAAATCCTTTTTAATTTTCATGATTATATTTTATCCCTTCATTGTATTTAACCTTATTTTTTATATAAATATAGGGGGTTTCTTTCTTTAAAACTTTGGGATACAATTTCTTCTAATAGATCAAAATATACCCTAAATCTAGTGCATGGCTTTGTTCTAGTCTTCAGCCTGATCATATTCTTTCCTCTTTTTTTTTCAACCAACTTCTTATCTTATCAATTCCTTCTTTAGAATCTTTTTCTAATTTTCATCTTTATAGTCATATGCCATCCCTTCATCGTGTTTACTCTTATTTTTGTGTATATATGTTTTTCTTACTTTAAAATTTTGGGAGGTAGTTTCTTCTAACAGACCAAAATACACCCCAAGTCAAGTGTGTGTCTCTGTTCTATTCACCAGGCTAATATATATTTTTTTCTTTTTTCCCCCTTTTTTCTCCCCCCAGTTTCGGGTCTCTTCTAATTTGGTTAGTGTATATTTTTCTGGAGTCATTGCTACACCTTTAGTATTTTGTTCTCTCATTCATCTTATCTGGAAAAAATGACAAGGTGGAAAAACTCACCACAAAAAAAAGAACAAGAGGAGGTACTGATGGCTAGGTGTCTAATCAATACGGATGTTAGTAATATGTCAGAATTAGACTTCAGAATGACGATTATCAAGATGCTAGCTGGGCTCAAAAAAACCATGAAAGATACTAGAAAATCCCTTTCTGGAGAAATAAAAGAACTAAAATCTAACCAAGTTGAAATCAAAAAAAGGTATTAATGAGGTGCAATCAAAAAGGGAGGCTCTTACTGCTAGGATAAATGAGGCAGAAAAGAGAATTAGTGATATAGAAGACCAAATGATGGAGAATAAAGAAGCTGAGCAAAGGAGAGACAAACAACTACTGGACCATGAGGGGAGAATTCAGAGGTAAGTGATACCATAAGATGAAACAATGTTAGAATAATTGAGATCCCAGAAGAAGAAGAAGAAAGAGAGAGAGGGGTAGAAGACATATTGGAGCAAATTATAGCAGAGAATTTCCCTAATTTGGTGAAGGGAACAAGCATTAAAATACAGGAAACACAGAGAACCCCCTTCAAAATCAACAAAAATAGGTCCACATCCCGTCATCTAATAGTAAAACTTACAATTCTCAGTAACAAAGAGAAAATCCTGAAAGTGGCTTGGGGCAAGAACTCTGTAACACACAATGGTAGAGATATTAGATTGGCAACAGACCTATCCACAGAGACCTGGCAGGCCAGAAAGGACCAGCATGATATATTCACACAGTAAAGGAGAAAAATATGCAGCCAAAAATACTATATCCAGCTAGGTTGTCATTAAAAATAGAAGGAGAGATAAAAAGTGTCCAGGAAAAAAAAGCATCCAGGACAAACAAAAACTACAAGATTTGCAAACACCAAACTAGCCCTACAGGAAATATTGAAACAGGTCCTCTAAGCAAAGACAGAGCCTAAAAGTAACAGACCAGAAAGGAAGAGAGACAATATACAGTAACAGTCACATTACAGGCAATACAATGGCACTCAATTCATATCTTTCAATAGTTACCCTGAATGTAAATGGTCTAAATGCCCCAATCAAAAGACACAGGGTATCAGAATAAATTAAAAAACAAGACCCTTTGATATGCTGTCTACAAGAAACTCATTTTAGACCCAAAGACACCTTCAGATTTAAAGTGAGGAGATGGAAAACAATTTACCATGCTAACGGACATCAAAAGAAAGCGTGGGTGGCAATCCTCATATCAGATAAATTAAATTTTAAGCCAAAGACTATAAAAGAGATGAGGAATGACACTATATCATAATTTAAGGGTCTGTCCACCAAGAAGATCTAACAATTTTAAACATCCATACCGCTAACATGGGAGCAGCCAATTATATAAACCAATTAACAACAAAATCAAAGAAACACATCAACAATAATACAGTAATACTAGGGTACTTTAACACCCCCTTACTGAAATGGACAGATCATCTAAGCAAAAGACCAACAAGGAAATAAAGGTTTTAAATGACACACTGGACCAGTTAGACATCACAGATATATTTAGAACATTCCATCCCTAAACAACAGAATGCACATTCTTCTCTAGTGCACATGGAACATTCTCCAGAATAGATCATATCCTGGTCACAAATTGGATCTCAACTGGTACCAAAATATTGGGATCATTCCCACATATTCTCACACCACAATGATCCGAAACTAGAACTCATTCACAAGAGGAAAATCAGAAAGAACACAAATACATGGAGGCTAAAGAGCATCCTACTAAAGAATGAATGGGTCAACCAGGAAATTAAAGAAGAACTTTAAAAATTCATGGGAACAAATGAAAATGAAAACACAACTGTTCAAAATCTTTGGGACACGGCAAAGGCAGTCCTGGGAGGAAAGTATATAGCAACACAAGCCTTTCTCAAGAAACAAGAAAGGTCTCAAGTACACAACCTAACCTTACACCTAAGGGAGCTGCAGAAAGAACAGCAAAGGAAGCCTAAACCCAGCAGGAGAAGAGAAATAATAAAGACCAAAGCAGAAATCAATGAAATAGAAACCAAAAGAACAGTAGAAAAAAATCAACAAAACCAGGAGCTGGTTCTTTGAAAGAATTAATTAGATTGATAAACCCCTGGCCAGACTTATCAAAAAGAAAAGAGAAAGGACCCAAATTAATAAAATCATGAATGAAAGAGGAGAGATCACAGCCAACACCAAAGAGATACAAATAATTATAAGAACATATTATGAGCAACTATATACCAGCAAATTGGACAATCTAGAAGAAATGGATGCATTCCTAGAGACGTATGAACTACCAAAATGAACCAGGAAGAAATAAAAAACCTGAAGAGACCCATAACCCATAAGGAGATTGAAGCAGTCATCAAAAATCTCCCAATAAACAAGAGCCCAGGGCCAGACAGCTTCCCAAGGGAATTCCACCAAACTTTTAAAGAAGAATTAATATCTATTCTCCTGAGACTGTTCCAAAATATATAAATGGGAGGAAAACTTCCAAATTCATTTTATGAGGCCAGCATTACTTTGATCCCAAAACAAGACAAAGACCCCACCAAAAAAGAAAATTACAGTCCAATATCCCTGATGAACATGGATGCAAAAATCCTCACCAAAATACTAGCTGGCGGGATCCAACAGTACATTAAAAGGATTATTCACCACAACCAAATGGGGTTTACTCCTGGGCTACAAGGTTGGTTCAACATCTGCAAATCAATCAATGTCATACAATACATTCATAAAAGAAAGAACAAGAAACTTATGATACTCTCAATAGATGCTGAAAAAGCATTTGTCAAACTACAGCATCCTTTCTTGATCAAAACTCTTCATAGTATAGGGATAGAGGGTACATACCTCAATATCATAAAAGCCATCTATTGGGCGCCTGGGTGGCTCAGTGGGTTAAAGCCTCTGCCTTTGGCTCAGGTCATGATCTCAGGGTCCTGGGATCAAGGCCCACATCAGGCTTTCTGCTCTGCAGGGAGCCTGCTTCCTCCTCTCTCTCTGCCTGCCTCTCTGCCTACTTGTGATCTCTCTCTCTCTCTGTGTCAAATAAATAAATAAAATCTTTAAAAAATATAAAAATTAAAAAATTAAAAAGAATAAAAGCCATCTATTGAAAAACACACAGCAAATATCATTCCCAATGGGGAAAAACTGAGAGCTTTTCCCCTAAGGTCAGGAACACAGCAGGGATGCCCACTATCACCACTGCTATTCAACATAGTACTAGAAGTCCTAGCCTCAGCAATCAGACAACAAAAAGTAATAAAAGGCATCCAAATCGGCAAAGAAGTCAAATTCTCACTCTTTGCAGATGATGTGATACTTTATGTGGAAAACCCAAAAGACTCCACTCCAAAACTGCTAGACTCATACAGCAATTCAGTAAAGTGTCAGGATATAAAATCAATGCACAGAAATCAGTTGCATCTTTATACACCAACAGCAAGACAGAAGAAAGAGAAATCAAGGAGTCAATCCCATTTACAATTGCACCCAAAACCATAAAATATCTAGGAATAAACCTAACCAAAGACACAAAGAATCTGTACTCAGAGGCAGCCCACAGAATGGGATAACATGTTCGCAAATGACACTACAGACAAATGGCTGATATCCAAGATCTATAAAGAAATTCTCAAGTTCAACACCCAAAAACCAGATAATCATGTCAAAAAATGGGCAGAAGACATGAACAGATACTTCTCCGAAGAAGACATACAAATGGCCAACAGACACATGAAAAAATGTTCATCATCACTAGCCATCAGGGAAACTCAAATCAAAACCACATTGAGAGACCACCTTACACCAGTTAGAATGGCCAAAATCAACAGGACAGGAAACAAGGGTTGGAGAGGATGTGGAGGAAGGGGAACCCTCTTACACTGTTGGTGGAATGCAAGTTGGTGCGGCCACTTTGGAAAACAGTGTGGAGATTCCTCAAAAAATTAAAAATAGAG